>CM072527.1:48723337-48740837 GCA_036898135.1 Oncomelania hupensis
AGATAGAGATGTGGCGAGGGGAAGAAAGAGACGGACAGACAGATAGACAGACAGCTTGGCAGACTTCCAGACAACGAGATAAACGATATGGATGAAACATAACAACCCAGAAACATACAGAGAGATAATTAACTACAAGGAAAAGGTTGGAAGAGGGAGGAGAACGCGTTGATAGTTGAGAACAGGTGAGAGAAAGAGAGAGAGAGAGAGAGAGAGAGAGAGAGAGAGAGAGAGAGAGAGAGAGAGAGAGAGAGAGAGAGAGAGCGAGAGAGACAGAGACAGAGAGACAGAGAGAGAGACAGACAGAGAGACAGAGAGAGAGAAACAGAGAGAGAGACAGAGAGAGAGAGAGACAGCGAGACAGAGAGAGAGACAGAGAGAGAGACAGAGACAGACAGAGAGACAGAGAGAGAGACAGAGAGACAGAGACAGAGAGACAGAGAAACAGAGAGAGACAGAGAGAGACACAGAGAGAGAGAGACAGAGAGAGACACAGAGAGAGAGTGAGAGAGAGAGAGAGGTGAAAAGAGGGAAAAGGAGAACGAGAGAATTTAAGAAGGAAATATATTCCCCAAACCGAAATAAAACAGCCACAGTCACAACAACAACTTACATATTGTAATAGACGCGCGGGCGAGCGCGCGCACCCACCCACCCACACACTCACACACAAAGGCGCGCTCGCGCAAACTGTGGGAGCTGCTGAGAGAGAAAGAACGTGATCTTGCATGCATTCATTAATAGAATATAAAGTAGCTTTGATTGACTAAATTAGGTTCATTAAGATAAGACACCCCTCCTTTGTCCCGTCCACACACCACCAAAATAACTAACTAAATAAATTAATTAAAAAGAAAGAGAAAGGCGTAATATAATATTCTATAACATTGGTTTTATTTTAGTAAAGAATATCGTAAACACCTTAAACAAAAGACGTAAATACATCAAATAAAAAGAAGAAGAAGAAGAAGAAGAAGAAGAAGAAGAAGAAGAAGAAGAAGAAGAAGAAGAAGAAGAAGAAGCCAAAAACACTAACAGGAAAACTGGTTAAGCTTACATGAAGAATATTTCGAAAGACAAGAAAAACGGACCAAAGATGTATGCGCGAAAAGATGCAAATTAAATGGTACTAATAAATAAACAGAAAAGAAAGGAAAGTGTATCCGCTACTTGCAAACTGCAAGTGGCTGGTGATAGATCAACTTTCAGTCATAGATCAACAACAACAGCTGCGAGGACGAAACAAAACAAAGAACGTGACCCAACAAAAAGACACGATTAATAAATAATACAGGGACGCAGCTGAAAGAGCGTGTTGGCAGATCAAGGGTTAATCAGGACAGCTAGCCATCTCTTCGCCGGCTGATGACAAAACAAAACAAAACCAGCACCAAGGATGCTAGAGTTTTCTGCATGCCATGCATGAGACGGCAAATGTAACAACACGAGTCCAACGTTCTGTTTCACCTGCCCATCCTTTTCTGTTTGATCTCAGATTTTAGTGCGAGTTTGTGTGTTTATTGTCTTTGTGGACGCAACACAGTGTGCGAGCTTGCCGCAAGCGAGCGTCTTGGGTGGAAGGGTGGGTGCGATCCGGCATTAAAAAAATTAATTAATGGATCTCGGTGGCCAACGCTTAGAGGAGCTCCATAGAGCTGACCGTTTCGAAAATTGTCTTGGTGTATACCCCCCACCCCTCCCTACCCTACCCTAACCCTCTCTACACCCGTCATCCCTTCCAGACCTACCTTCCTACCACTTTCCCTCCACGTCCCACCACCCACTCATCCCCTATCCTCCCTCTCTCTCTCTCTCTCTCTCTCTCTCTCTCTCTCCCCACCCTTTGTTCCAAATATGTGCATGTTAAAATTCGGTGGCTTGAAACGCCTTACATTCTCGGAGGTTTGCAAATGTCCTCTAAAACCCATCTTTCTTCTTCCTCCTCCTCCTCTCCCCCAACCCACCACCCATCTCCACCCCTAAACACACACTCTCTCTTTCCTCCACCCCACCCCCATTTCTATTGTTTGTGTTTTTCCTTATTATTTTGTTATAGTTGTTACGGAGCTCTTGGGTGGCAGTTGTTGTGTAGAAAATGATGGCAATTAACCCTGTAGAACAGGAACCAATAGCTCAGCGTTCGCAATGAACATTCCCCGTTACAGTGTACAGTACTCACTGCCTTATTCACAACTTTCCGGCACCTCTCATAAAAACTCGTGGGTATCGCCATTATAAATTAAAACGAGGTTATATGAAACCAAGTTCCGGTTTGACTTGTTTTGCTTTTATCAAAGCTTGATGCGTGACTTTTAAATATGGCAAATTGCCGAAAACGACGATTGTTAGAGCCAGAAAACGAGTGTGATAAGTATAAAAACGGTGGAGGAAGTACATGCTCAGTGAAAGAATGCAAAAAACAATCGTAGAGGCCTGTATTTGTGGCGACTTCGGAGGTGCGTCGATCATCGACAGAAAGTGAAACAGGACCTGAAAACTCTTGTAGTTTTCCATAGCTTCGCCGTCGCAACCTTCACAAAACACGAAGTAACTGACTATGTTAGGCTAGCGTTGTGGCCAAGTGGGCTAAGGCGGGACTAACTTGCTTGTCCACAAGCCAGAAACCAATGGCGCCTGACAGGTGTGGGTTCGAGCCAGCATCTGGGCGTTATGTTTTTCTGAATATTTTTCAAAAATTCACAAATAATGTTAGGTAGGTAGGGTTTAGGCGCGCCACTGGCGATAGAAAGGGATAATAAACTGCAGCAAAAAAAATAAAAATATGTGAGGGTACGATACAGGTGGCCAGTGACACATGTTATTATTCTTGAATATTTGGAAATAACTCACTAAAACACGCGGAGAAAAAAAAACGGAAGTATTTTTCATAGAGGGGATTCCCGTTGGTGCATAGGATAGCAGAAACGTGTGAATACGTTGAAGGTAAGATGAAAGTCTTTCAGGGATACTGTCCTCCACTCTCTATCGGAGGACCGCTGTTGGTTGAGGGCCGTGGAAGTACACGTTGAGAGCCATGGAAGTACACGTTGAAAGCCATGGAAGTACACGTTGAGAGCCATGGAAGTACACGTTGAGAGCCGTGGAAGTACACGTTGAGAGCCGTGGAAGTACACGTTGAGAGCCGTGGAAGTACACGTTGAGAGCCATGGAAGTACACGTTGAGAGCCATGGTACTACACGTTGAGAGCCACATTGAGGGCCATGGAAGTACACGTTGAGAGCCATGGAAGTACACGTTGAGAGCCAAGGAAGTACACGTTGAGAGCCATGGTACTACACGTTGAGAGCCACATTGAGGGCCATGGAAGTACACGTTGAGAGCCGTGGAAGTACACGTTGAGAGCCATGGAAGTACACGTTGAGAGCCATGGTACTACACGTTGAGAGCCAAGGAAGTACACGTTGAGAGCAAGGTGTGTGGCAACTGCTTGTAGTGATTCATGCTGGACTCTGGCCATGCACCACTTCAGCAGGGTGACCCAGCCTGGGTCTGATGATGACCTTCAAATGTCTAAACAGCTGTCATACACTTTGCTCTCAACCAACAGTGTGCCTCCTATAATTATAGAGTGTAGGAAAGTATTCCAGAAAGATTTTCACCGTATCTTACCTTTTAAGGCACAAGACATTGTGATTGATCCTGTTAACATGCGGACTATCTTCATTGTGATTGATCCTGTTAACATGCGGAAAATCTTCATTGTGATTGATCTTGTTAACATATGGACTATCTTCATTGTGATTGATCCTGTTAACATGCTGACTATCTTCATTGTGATTGATCTTGTTAACATATGGACTATCTTCATTGTGAATGATCCTGTTAACATGCGGACTATCTTCATTGTGATTGATCCTGTTAACATGCGGACTATCTTCATTGTGATTGATCCTGTTAACATGCGGAAAATCTTCATTGTGATTGATCTTGTTAACATATGGACTATCTTCATTGTGATTGATCCTGTTAACATGCGGACTATCTTCATTGTCATTGACCCTGTTAACATGCGGTCTTCATTGTGATTGATCCTGTTAACATGCGGACTATCTTCATTGTGATTGATCCTGTTAACATGCGGACTATCTTCATTGTGATTGATCCTGTTAACATGCGGACTATCTTCATTGTCATTGACCCTGTTAACATGCGGACTATCTTCATTGTGATTGATCCTGTTAACATGCGGACTATCTTCATTGTGATTGATCCTGTTAACATGCGGACTATCTTCATTGTGATTGATCCTGTTAACATGCGGCCTATCTTCATTGTGATTGATCCTGTTAACATGCGGAAAATCGTCATTGTGATTGATCCTGTTAACATGCGGAAAATCGTCATTGTGATTGATCCTGTTAACATGCGGAAAATCTTCATTGTGATTGATCCTGTTAACATGCGGAAAATCGTCATTGTGATTGATCCTGTTAACATGCGGAAAATCTTCATTGTGATTGATCCTGTTAACATGCGGAAAATCTTTATTGGAAACGCTGAATTATTAGTTCAAGTCTTACATGTATTGTACTGTTACACGATAATAAGGTGATGGCCTGTTGGCGCAGTTGTTAAGGCGTTGGTTTCTTAGTTCCAAGTTCGCCTGTGTCGAACAAACCCCTCTATAAGAAGTATTTTAATTTAAAATAATAAAATGCCATGACCATGATGCCAGATTTTTTTAGGAGTAAGCCTAGGATGTCCAGCTTTCTCCTAGGGTAATCCCGGATTTTACTGAAAACTACTTTAGCACTGTGGCACGTGCATTTTGAGGACTTTTTTTGTTTTTAAAGTCCGGTGTGTTTCGTCGTTTCCTTTGATCTTCTGCTCGTCTTCTGCTATTGTTGTTTTTGTTAGTAGAAAAGTTAAAATAGTTTACTGGTTGTAATGCATAATAGTTTGGCTTTATTACTCGCTCAATGGCAGTCAGGTATAAGCCGACTGAACACAGAGAAAGGCCTAAGACGTTATTAATAACATCCTGTAATGTTCTTATCTCTCCCGCTCACTTTTATCCCAAACATTCTTCCAAACACTCTCTCTCCCTCTCTCTCTCTCTCTCTCTCTCTCTCTCTCTCTCTCTCTCTCTCTCTCTCTCTCTCTCTCTTTCCCTGAGTCTCCGTCTCTCTCTCTCTGTCAGTCTCTGTCTCTCTATATCTTTCTCTGTCTGCCTCTCTCTGTCTCTGTCTGTCTCTCTTTCCTTTTCTGTCTTCGTCCTTTTTAAGTGTGTGTTTGTGTGTGTGTGTAGGGGGGTGTGTGTGTTTGTGTGTAGGTGTGTGTGCGTATTTTAAGACTTATCTGAAAATACTTTCAAATAGTCAGGGTGAGGGTGGGCGTGGTGGGGGGTGGGATTGGGGGAGAGAGATCAGAACGAGCCAAATATCGGTGTGTCGGTCTGTCTTATTACTACTACTACTACTACTACTACTACTACTACTACTACTACTACTACTACTACTAATAATAATAATAATAATAATAATAATAATAATAACGGATTTTTATATAGCGGGTACTCCAGCCTATGACCAGACTCACCACGCTTTACATAATCATTACATATAAATACATGCACTCGATAAAACATTACTTTTGCTACAATACACCAAAAGACAGAACAGTAAGGATACACTATTTACAACTATGTACACAAATTACAACAACAAAAAAAGACAGAAATAGACTATTTACAACTATGTACACAAATGACAGAAAAGACAGAGATAGAATAGCAAAAAACCTATTCACAGCTATTTATATGCCCGGTTAGGCCCAAGAGGAAAAACAGTATAAATATGTACAGCCGTGTATACACTTACGGATCAGACAGAGACAAAAGAGGAGAGAATGGCAGCGGGATACAAATCAGTCTGAATAATGCAGTTTGAAGAGGTGGGTTTTGAGGGCCTTTTTGAATGCTTGTGTTGATTGTATGTTGCGGATATGGGAGGGAAGGGAATTCCACTGCTTAGGTGCGGCGTAGGCGAATGCACGTTGGCCGTATGTACTACTGCTACTACTACTACTACTACTACTGCTGCTGCTGCTGCTATTACTACTGCTACTAATACTGCTGCTACTACTGCTGCTGCTGCTACTATTACTACTGCTACTACTACTACTGCTACTACTACTACTGCTACACCTTGAGCGAATTTGGTGAATGAGTCTTTATTTTCTGCAGCTTTTGCATCATATTTGGAGGTTGTTGATTTTAAAGAAAAAGAAGTTTCGTGTCAGACTATGCGTAATCATATAAAACTGCCCCATGAAAAATCCATTCCTTCAGGAAAATGGAAAGAGCAAATGAAGTAGTTAACACATAACACTGACAGCTCTGATGAGGTGAAACGAAGGTGAAGGAGCGCCGATAAATGGCAAGCCATCAAAAAATATATTTCTTTCAGACGCTCACGCACTTAGCCGAAAAATAAGCCTTTTTCAAAAGGGTCAAATTTCTTGCCGGTGTTGTTAACTCGGGTTTATCCTATCCTGTCCTATCTTATTCTATCCCGTAACTCGAAATTATGTGGGGGCGCCACAGATGATCGTTAAACCAGCGTACTCCATCTTTCACTGTGCTCAGCAACCCTCATGGCTTCGCTCAGTGTCAAGCTAGTGAATTCTCTGATGTGTCTTCCCACCTCTTTTTCTGTCTCCCCCTTCTTGTGCCTCCTTGCACCGTGCCTTGTTCAACCAAGTTGTGGTCCTGATTCGGTTCTGTGCTCTCCGCTGGACCCTATAAACAATGACTAACTAATTTGTTTAAACATTTTGTTATGAATCCCATACATAGTAAAACATTATCGATTACACCACAGCTAGATGTAGAATACTGATTATAACCATCAATGATCTAATCCGTCATACACACACACACACACACACACACACAATCAAAATATAATCCACAACAAAAACACAATAATTATAATTCGTACAATCATCAGTGCACTTAGTGTGAAAATAGTCCGATTATCAACACACAAAGAATACACAATGTTATCGCCCTTTGCAAAGTTTTATTTACATGAAATTGCCGAATTAATTCTTCAGGTGTATTAGATGGTTCCTACGTAGTATTAGATTAACCTTTCCATTTAACCCTTATAGTGTTTCCGTCAGCTTCATCCTAATTGTAAGCAGTTTTTCTGCCTCATACAATGGTTCCTACCACTTGATGCTGAATCATAAAATCTAACCTCAAAATGAGTGAAATATTAATGTTTTCCATTATTGCACAAGTTTGGACCTATTCAAAATCTGCAATTATAAAAGGAATGGTCACTTGACCTTTGATTTTGACATGAGCATTGGCTACGCCTGGCACTTCAGCAATAGAAGGAGGCTGTCTGTAGTGGAAAATTCTCTGCTACACACAACCTATCATAAAGTTCTCAACTCTGTATCTACTAATGCATACGTAGGTATTTCCTTTCTTTGCACTATCACCATAATTGTCATATCATCATTGATTTGCGAAGATTTACCATCTCATAATTAATTCTGCCGATCTGAGATGTTAGCTCTTGAATGTTTTTTCATTGGTATTGTTTGTCTTGAAAGCCTCTGCTACTTGTGCACAACCAACGTAGCACATCTTCTAACGTGCTAGGCTCTCTTTGCAACACAAAGGAGTTCAATGAAGGCCGAAGTCCTCTGACTACCACTTCAAAATGTATTTGTCTGTCTTACCCAATTCACGTCCTAACTTCATCAAGAACTGACCATACACCACTGCTGACTCTTCTGATTTCTAAGCACGAGTGTTGAACTCGTCCAAGCGAACCCAACGAAGTGTTTCATGAGGAAAATCTCGCTCAACAAGAGCATCTTGTATGGCTGTACGTAAACGTAGTAGCATGTTCTGAGATAAGACTATCATACCAAACTTCAGCACTGTCTCTCAGAAAGAGAGGGAACGCCTTCACTACTTGCTACCTATCCCATTGTTTCAACTCCATATAAAGTTCGAAACGTTTAAGCCACAACATGGCATCTTCACTCTCACTGTCTGTAAATGTTTCTGGACATAGACTGGCAGCTTCCGATTGTGAGTAAGTATATCGTCGCCGTGTAGATCCATGTTCGCAATACTCAGCCATATTGAAGTTATGTTCACCTTCTACACTCTGTGACGACGTATCTAACTGATTTTGTAAGTGCGAATCTTCCTGCTCTAGCAACCGGGATGTTTGGACAGAAGCACGCCCTACTCCAGACTGATAGTCTAGCCCTCTTTCCAGCACACTGTCGCAGATTATCTTCTCCTTCCTGCAGTTGAGACAATCTGTTCTCTATCTCTTTTAACATCTCAGTAGTATCAATAACACTTTGATTTATAATTTCTACGAACTCAGGCCTACGAAGAACAGACCTAGATCGTAATTGATAAATTCCTGCTAAATCTAAAGATTCTAGTGAACTATTGTCAGCATTACTAGGCCGATGGAAAGTGATAGGAACTTGAAGATTAGTTTGTCCAGTTTTGGACAATTTAAACTTTATAGGTAAATATTCCCTTCCCCGTCATCTTCGTTTTATTTCCTATCTACTTTTCGTTTTAGCAGAAGTTGGGGTCATTGTTGCTGTTGTTGTTTTAACAGCAATTTTTTTCCCTTCTCTCTAATGCAGATTTTGCGCAGCTCCTCAATAGAGCCTGTCGTTATTACAATGTGTGCTGACAGCGTGACAATAATTTCATAGAATTCTTCCTCACAATAAAAATATTCGTATACAATACCCGCAGACTGATCCTGTTCTACCGCGGTATCCTCAGTCGGAGCAAACAGTCTGTCTACTAAAATTATCTTAATTGTTTCTGCACATATTTCATCCCCAGTTTGAAAGCTCTGATTGATATTGTTCCAAACATTCTCTATAGTCTGGACGTATCGGAGCTACTATTTCTGGTGCTGGTATATCCCAATCGTCTTCCCTTAATTTTAGTTATTCTCACTTCATTAATATGCTGTAATTAATTAATTATCTACCTACCTCGCAGGTCCACCAATGTAACGCAGGCTGTGGAAGTGATCTTTCTGTTATTTTCACAGGGCGTTAACTTTGTGAGAGTTAAACTAACTGTTACGTTGAAACGCGAAGGATAGTATGTCTGAAACGCGCACGATAGATCTAATCGTTTCGCTTTGCAAGGTATTCAATATTAGAGTGTATTTACTTTTGATTTGAGTTTGCATTGTTGTTAGAAGAAGCTTTGTATAACGTTGGTAATTTTAGTTGGTCGATATTATTGGAGAATTCTCTAGATTTGCTTGTTTACTGTCAATCAAAACTTCGCGATAAATGTAGACAGCTGACAAAATTCTTGGACTGAAAAGAATGTTGTATGACGTAAGACAGTGATGACGAATTTATTTGTGATTGGTTGTAATTGCGTCATACTCGATCGTTCCACCGTGTTCTGGAGTAGAGAAAAACTATATATTCGATGCTCTGTGTGAAGGAGGAGAGAGAGAGAGTGAAAAGGCGATTGTATGCAGTTGTTGATGAACGCTGAATAAAGTTTGAAAACTTCATACGACGACTCTGTGCCTTGTGGCTGATTGAACGGGTTGCGTGGATAAACGAATCCGAGTTACACCTTATCAGGACTTCAGCATTGGGGCTGAATCAACTACTGATAGAAAAACACCAACAACAAACGAGTGTAACACTAACTTAAAGTAATTTATTATTTGTACAGGGATTGAAAAGTTATAATTTATAGAACACACCACACAGAACCGAGCTCAACTGCCATCTGAAGATACTAACATTTATACAAAGAAAGTTTTAACAAAGTTTCTTCCCATTTACTTCATCTTTTAAAACCTCCATTCGCCTCACTTCTCACTCTTGAAGAATCGACCTTACTCTATATTTCACTTTACTTGTACTCACTACCTAACTTTCGGGCTCTTGGTTATTGGCTCCTGTTACGATTGAGAGGCACACGATAGATCTGATCATTTTGTTTTTCAAAGCATGCAATAACACAGTGTATTTACCTTTGATTTGATTTTGCCTTGTTGCTAGAAGAAGATTGCATAATGTTGATAATTTTCGTAGGTCGATATTGTTGAAAATTTTCTGTAATTACTAGTTTATTATCAAACAAAGCTTCTGGCAAGGTCTGGTAATAACTAAGCGGTTCTTCTAACTTAAAGTGCGTTCTATGATGTAAAACAGTGCATAGTTCTGGTTACGAGTTTTGTTTTGATTGGGTGTTATTGCGTCATGCTGGAATGTTTGAACTTTTTCTCTACTGCAGAGAGGTGATATAAATAATGCACTGTCTGCTTGTAAAGTGATCTTTGTGATGATTTTCGGAAAACGATCTGCAGTTGCAGAAATGCAGTTGTTCATGTTTACTGAATAAAGTTGGAAAACTTTATACGACGACTCCTGCCTTGTTGCTGAGTGAACAGGCCGCCTGGATAAACGAATTCGAGTTACACTTATCAAGATTCAAGCATCAGGGCTGAATCGATCATTCATAAATAACGTGTAACAGTTCCCGGGAACAACAGCAGCCTTAGCTTCCAGCTTCCATCTTCCCAGGTTCTTTTATAACCCTGATCTATCTTATTCCGCTCCAATCTCCAATCGTATATTCTCAGTGGTCATAGCATTTTCTACTAAATAGTCTACGTCACAGACTAGTCCATTGTTTTGAGGGGTACACCTATGTTTCACATGCATGATGCAAACTCTTCCCTAATACGAAAAAGACTTTTTTTTAAACCGTAGGTACCGCTGCTGCCGCTTCTTTAGTTTTCCAGGTACCACCCGCGTCAGCTGTCGGTAAAGACGTCGGGAATTGGCCCCGTCTTCATCTAGTTTAATAACTCGATACTAGCTACAAAACAGTTATGCTATTTTTCTTGCTAGTACTAACTGAAGTCGAGCATTGCTTAGCTCAGCATTTTTGTGACCAACTGCCAAAGGTTACAAAAGCATCGCAACGGATTGAGCGCGTAGGATTTCATTGCATTACATTATTATTGCTTTAGGTCCAGCGTACTCTTCCGAGCCAAATCAGGACCGGACAACCCCCGATCCGCATAAAAGATCTGCTGAAACAACCCTAGTGGTAAAACCGAAAGCTCTCTACCAGCCAGTCACTTTACAATAAAGACATCCCACGCAGGGGACGGCTGAGGCTTCACCCCAACTTATCGAACCCACGTTTACAAAAACAAAATAAAATAAAAACATCATTATAAATTATCAACAAAACACATACATATAAAATGCCTACATTGCTAAATAATAACATCATAGGAAGCCCTAGTGACCACCTGGCAGAAAGAGTCCAATATTCCCAAGCTGATCCAACAGACCCCATACACAAACAAGGAGTCTTGTCCAGGAAGAGTTTTCAAGAAAAAAAGTAGGAGACTGGTCTAGCGAAGAAGACGATAGTATAGCAGATTGATAGAAAAGAGCAGGAATGAGAAAGAGCAAATGAGAAAGACAGCGACAGTGGGAATTTAAAGCACTAAATTTCCAGAAAGTAGGGATACTATTTATACTGAAACCCCCGGCACCCCGACGGATTTCATTGGGTAGCGGGTCGACTGAAAGCCTTTGTTCTGGAGGTTGAAAGTTAAAACCAGTAAAAAATATGTTTAGCATAGCATCGCAACGTAATGGGCGGGAGAAAAACTCAGTTGGTAGAGAATCGAGATCCTGTGTTCTGGAGGTTGCCAGTTGGAACCACACAGTAAAATATAATGTTTAACATGCATTGCAACAGGATGCTAAAGGATGGATTGAAAAACTCAGTTGGTAAAAGGTTGATGATGGTCTGGAGGTTTCCAGTTCTAACCTCAATAAATTAAATTTTAACTTAACATTGCTATACAAATCAAACACAAAGGGTTGACCTGCAGACAAAAGGAGCAATTAACGAAATGTTCCATTTAATTTATAGCGCAGAGGAAAAGATGGCATGCCATACACACGTGTTCCCAGCGTTTACAAAAATGGTCGATGAGCTCAAATGCCAAAACTAGACTTTGCACATTAAACAAAACAAAAACAAAACTGTGAAGTTGGGCAAAGGTAATAAAAATATTAACTCCAAACTTCATGAAAATTGGTTCCATCGTTTTTGAACTGTGGTGTTTCACCCGGATTGATGATTTGGTTTTGAGCGACCATTCCCTTTGATTTAGTGCGACACTGATGGCTTCACAAAGCTACAATACAATTACAGTATTGAACTTAACTTTTTTTATATTTTTTTTTATTTTAACAACTTTATTATCACCGAGGTGAAATTCGGGCGCTTTCATTTTCGAAAGTACAGCAACCCCAAGTGAAACGCTTTACCCAAGGTACATGCTGGGTGTGTTCTTGTCACCGGCACTCACCCGTCTAGGACATGAGCGTCAGGATCTTTAAAGTCCGTTATGATGGAATGCATGCGACACAGACTAGACCTCGGTTTATACTCTCATCCGAAGGAGTATCAAGTTGGTTTGAAATTTACCCAGCGGATTGGAGATACCGCGTGTGAATGACCGACCGCCGCGGGATAAGGTCTCGTTCCGGTCGAATTGAAGAACGAATTCCTAAATTTTCATTTGAAAAGGAAAATCCATTTAAAAAAAAAACAAAAACTGAGAGTATTTGAATTTAATTGAATTGTTCTTTAAATAACGCTTTACCTGTTACAAGAGCTGCTGAAAATACAAACAATTAATGAAACGGGCGCTTGAATCTAATTGCAAGCACCTCTTACCAGACAATGTGACAATCAGGCCAGGCTTTCACGACAATATCACACACGCACGTTTTGTATATTTTTTATGTTGGAGATATTCAGGTTTGACTGCCTCCAGTAATAGTAACCACAAAGAGAGGAAACCACAGTACCGGTAAAAACCGTCGGTGATCTGACAGGCATAGCTATACCTAAGTTAAATAATTCACCCCCGGTGGGCTTTAGATCTGTACTCTCACTGAAATGTAGCTGAGCAGAGTATTTGACTCCCGACTCTCTCCGGCCACGCCCTTGAAAATACGGCCCAACCTGAACAGTGATTTTTAGGTCCCTACCCCTTTTCCTCTGGGATGTGTATCCCCGTCTGCCATGTCGCCAATGGCGGGTGTGGAAGTTAAACCTCAATGTTTATTCATTCATTCTCCGTGTTTCTCCGTCATCTGCAGACCCCTCAACTATCGCTGTTGGAACTACTTCTATTTCTTTTTCTGACACTGTTCGCGACCTTAGGTTTTTTCTCGATCAGGATCTCTCCATGCTGCAACACATTGCAAAAACTTGTCAGATTGACGGCACCCTGCATTTTTGTTCATCCATTTTCATCAAAGGATTTCAGTTTCTGCTCGATGGTACTGTACAGCACTCAGTACAGTTTCAAGGGAAATAATTCGGCACGTAGAACAAGACCAGTAACTCTGTGCTTGCTAGTGTAGTGAAGATTAGGGTTCCTCCTACTCATCGTGACCATTACAGACTATCCAGTGTTCGCTAAACCGTCCTGTTCATTACTGTAAATCTCAGCAGCAAGCAGCCCCTGATATGCAGTATAACAACATCCAAAGTACACCAGAATGAAATTGCCTGCCTGGGGTTGTGTGCTTTAAATGGTAGTCGCGTGAATGTCGTCCGTAACTACATGTAGAGTCTTAATAGTTCCTGCGGGGAATAACCCAGCTCCTGCAGTGATTTGGTGGATTGCTTACTTAAACCCATGTTCATGTCCTAGACGGGCGAGTGCCAGCGACGCAAATCCAACACCCAGCACTAGGTCCATTCTCCCGTCTCCCCAATCTCCGGTCGGACAAGATTTTGCTCAGTAGTCCGGCTGTCAGACGATGCGCTCAAGGCAGCAGCAAGTGGACAACTGGGAAAGTTTGGTTTAGATCATGTGTCGGCCAATGCCTTGAGCTGGTTTAGATCATGTGTCGGCCAACGCCTTGAGCTGGTTTAGATCATGTGTCGGCCAACGCCTTGAGCTGGTTTAGATCATGTGTCGGCCAACGCCTTGAGCTGGTTTAGATCATGTGTCGGCCAACGCCTTGAGCTGGTTTAGATCATGTGTCGGCCAACGCCTTGAGCTGGTTTAGATCATGTGTCGGCCAACGCCTTGAGCTGGTTTAGATCATGTGTCGGCCAACGCCTTGAGCTGGTTTAGATCATGTGTCGGCCAACGCCTTGAGCTGGTTTAGATCATGTGTCGGCCAACGCCTTGAGCTGGAAAAACACTATATAACAACGAATAAGTAGTAATAGTAGTAGTAGAAGCAGTGGTAGTAGCAGTAGAAGTAGCAGAAGCAGTAGTAGTAGCAGTAGCAGTAGTAGTAATAGGAGTAGTAGCAGTAATAATAATAATAATAATAATAATAATAATAATAATAATAATAATAATAATAATAATAATAATAATAATAATAATCCCTCCGTACTAGCCTTCTCTCTCTCTCTCTCTCTCTCTCTCTCTCTCTCTCTCTCTCTCTCTCTCTCTCTCTCTTTCTCTCTTTCTCTCATTCTTTCTATCTTTCTCTCTCTATCTCCCTCTCTCTCTTTCTCTCATTCTTTCTCTCTCTCTCTTTCTCTCTCTCTCTCTTTCTGTCATTCTTTCTTTCTCTCTCTATCTCCCTCTCTCTCTCTCTCTCTTACTCTCATTCTTTCTTTCTCTCTCTATCTCCCTCTCTCTCTCTCTTACTCTCATTCTTTCTTTCTCTCTCTCTGTCTCCCTCTCTCTCTATTTCTCTCATTCTTTCTTTCTCTCTATCTCCCTCTCTCTTTCTCTCATTCTTTCTATCTTTCTTTCATTCTTTCTACCTTTCTCTCTCTATCTCCCTCTCTCTCTCTCTCTCTCTCTTCCTCTCTCTTTCTCTCATTCTTTCTATCTTTCTCTATCTCCCTCTCTCTCTCTTTCTCATTATTTCTATCTTTCTCTCTCTCTATCTCTCTCTCTCTTTCTCATTATTTCTATCTTTCTCTCTCTATCTCCCTCTCTCTCTCTTTCTCTCATTCTTTCTATCTTTCTCTCTCTATCTCCCTCTCTCTATGTCTCATTCGCCCTCTCTCTCCCCCTTTCTCTCTAACACTCTTAGGTGGAACAAGGCTCTCATAGAACCGCGATAAACTACAAAATAATGTCTTTCATATGTTGTGTTGTTGTTCTTCTTGCTTTGGTGAATGAAAACCTAAAATTCGCGCGCCGTAATCGCCTGAAACGTCCAAATCAATTCTGCATTAATTTGATTGGTGTATTTAAAACACTTCTGTCTCAATTTTCGCTGGCTGGTTTCGAAATGTCATGCGCCTTTGCAATTTAAGGTCTTCTGCGGAATAACTTTGGAAACAACGAGAAGACGATTATTTATCATCACTCTGTCTGTTTCTTCAGTATAATCTTGTCTTTTTGCGATTTGAATTCTTGTATTCTTGTAATTCGGTTTCTGGCTGGATAGAATTTTTAAGTGGGTCTGTCTGTCTGTTTGCTGTTAATGTGGATGGGTTGCGGAGTGATATGATTGTTACTGTGTGTGTGTGTTTGTGTATGTGTGTGTGCGTGTTTGGGGGGAGGAGTGGTGTGCATGTGTGGTGTTTATTCATTTAATTCCATATTTTGTTGAAATGCACATCATTGCACAGTGCGCGAGAATGAAGGAATGTTGCGCTTTGGTGCACTCTTCGTGTAGTTGACACTGCGCTTTATGAAATAAATAATTAGTATTATGAAGGCCAGTCCTGTGAGTTTGGGCACTGAATAGCATAGATCCAATGTTTCCCGGCGTGTCGTAAGAGGCCACTAACAGGGGGTGATATCAGCACGGCACCAGGTCTTCTACACAGAAGTCAACGGCCAGGGCGGAGGAACCTCACCTTACTATATGTTCAACGATCACGTTACTATAGTTTGAATGGATCAGCCTGGAGAGGATTGGGCCCCGCCAGATCTTTCTTGCCTAAGACACACCATGATACGAATAGAACCGCTCACCCCATACTGGATCGGTCGTCGCCCGTTGGCCACCAGAACGGAGGTGATAAGTGGGTTACTGATGGACAACTTTGCAAGATCTACACGAGAGACAACATCGCCCTATGAACCAGGAATGGCAGGACCCTAACTGCGGAGGGAAATTTAGAAGAACTGGCCCACGAGCTGGATCATTATCGACAGAATATTTTAGGTAGTGTACATTCCAAGGTGTGTCGGGTAGCGCAGTGGTTGGAGCAAGTTAAGCACCGTCCAGTGCGGTTAGCACTTGGATGGGTGACCGCAAAACGTGAAGCGACAAATAACAACGCCCCCCCAGTTGACTCAACTGTGACTGAGTACCTACTCTCTTAAGGGTGGGGAAGGTAAAGCAGCGAGGGAGAGAGATGGGCATCACTCTCATTACGCTGGCCCAAGATAAGTGTGATCTCCAACATCACGCTCCCCTACGGCCACAAGGCTATGGGACTACCTTTATCTACCTTTTTACATTCCAAGGTAAGGCTGCTGCGCTCCCTCGTCATCTCCATCTTTCTTTACGCTTGCGAAACATGACCCCTCACAGCAGATCTACAACGAAGAATACAGAGGTGCTACAGAAGACTTCTGGACATTTCCTATACCCAGCACATCACCAACGACGAAGTCCGACAGATCACCACACAAACCATTGGACAACACGATGACATGCTCACAGTGGTGAATAAAAGGAAACTATGATGGTATGGTCACGTCACCCGAGCATCAGGCCTTTCAAAACCATCCTGTAAGGCACGGTGCAATGAGGCAGAAGGAGACCGAAAAAGAGGTGGGAGGACAACAGTCGAGAATGAACTGGCTTGACACTAAGCGAAGGCATGAGGGTTGTTGAGGACAGAGAAATGTGGAGTACGTTGGTTAAACAATCATCTGTGATGCCCCAACGACTTTCGAGTTACCGGATAGGATAGAATAATATAAGATAGGATTATGAATGCGTCCAAGGCTGAGATAGACCCTGTAATGGCCAGCGCCTTGTGCAGCTCTTCAGCTGGAGATGCGCTATATAAGTACGACTAAAGAAACATACTACTAGTAGTAATAATAATAATAATAATAATAATAATAATAATAATAATAATAATAATAATAATAATAATAATAATACGGTCAACATTTTGCCTAACAATATCAATAATGCTGAAAATATTGATACATACTTCAGTCTACTGGTTTTACTATATGCAGATGACACTATTATTCTATCAGAATCAAAAAGTGGGTTACAAAAAGCACTTGATGTTTTATTTCAGTATTGTTTCAAATGGAAACTAGAAGTTAATGTTTCAAAAACCAAAATAGTAATTTTTAATTTGAACAGAAAAACAAAACATAATTTTACGTTTGGTTCTGAATGTATTGAAATTGTTGATTCTTTTAAATATTTAGGGATTGTTTTTACTAGAACAGGTACATTTTTTAAGGCAAAAAAAATGTTTATGATCATGCAATT
>CM072527.1:48745837-48798337 GCA_036898135.1 Oncomelania hupensis
GAGAGAGAGAGAGAGAGTTGACAATCCAGTCTGGAAGAAGAACGAGAGAGAGAGAGAGAGAGAGAGAGAGAGAGAGAGAGAGAGAGAGTTGACAATCCAGTCTGGAAGAAGAACGAGAGAGAGAGAGAGAGAGAGAGAGAGAGAGAGAGAGAGAGAGAGAGAGAGAGAGAGAGAGAGAGTTGACAATCCAGTCCGGAAGAAGAATGAGAGAGAGAGAGAGAGAGAGAGAGAGAGAGAGAGAGAGAGAGAGAGAGAGAGAGAGAGAGAGAGAGAGAGAGAGTTGACAAACCAGTCTGGAAAGAGACAGACATACAGACAGACAGACTCAGACAATTTATTTAGAACAAGGTAGGAGATTTCAGGCCATATGCCTAATCTTACAATCTGCCCTGACATCATTCTCTCTCTCACATTCATGGATTAGTGTGGGGATTGGGGTGGGGGGAGTGAAGTGGACAAGAGGAAGCACGCATAACACATGGCTAATAAAAATATTCAGTCTTTTATTATTAGTACGAACGTAATTTGGGAGTCCAGAAACGGAATGGAATGAATGCACTATTTTGGTAAACCAAGACACCCCTCATAACTAAGGAATTCCCTTTGTAAAATATTTTTTGGCGATTTTTGGCGGTATTTTTTTAAACACTTTCAACTAAACAATATTTATACAAAAGCATAATTTGTAAATAATTATTTGTTTACAAACGATGTAAGATTTCTCTAAATAATTTTTACCCCGTAAATGTCTTATTTACCTAAACTTTGCATTGTTTACTTAAATAAATCATGATATAGGTAACTAAGGCATCGTTGCTCAATAAGGAATTATTTACCTAAGTCTACATAATGCATTATTTAGCAGATTGTGTTAAATAATGTACTATTCAGAAATGTTTCTAAATAATGATTTGTTTACCAGAAATTGCTAAATAATGTATTTTTTTAGAAGATGTTGCTAAATAATGCATTATTTGCGTAAACATTGTTTAGGGGCTGCAATTTTCATTATTTAGGGGATTCCAGGTTTCGCTTGATAACTTGA
Source organism: Oncomelania hupensis (assembly GCA_036898135.1). NCBI lineage: Eukaryota > Metazoa > Mollusca > Gastropoda > Littorinimorpha > Pomatiopsidae > Oncomelania > Oncomelania hupensis. The sequence continues at coordinate 48,746,883 of CM072527.1, forward strand.
TTTCATTACTCGTAATTTAACTGCTTTCTATAAGTAAATGCAATGTCTTTCCAAAGATTGTACCACCAAACTGTGCGTTAATTATTTATTTTTCAAAATAAATCACTTTACACATTCGAGTATAAAACGTCTGTAACGCCCGAGCACACCCGAAAGGTTAAGGTCAGTTTTGGTTGGAATTCCCTTTGTAAAATATTAATTATTTGAGGATTTTTTTTAAACACGTTCAGCTAAATTATCTTTGTATAGAAGTATATTTTCTAAATAATCCGTTGTTTACAAAAAATGTAAGACTTCTTTTAATAAAATATTTTGCCCGTAAATAAATTATTAATTACCTAAATAATACATTGTTTACGTAAATAAATCATGATATGGGTAAATAAGGCAGTGTTGCTAAATATAAAGAAAACTTATTTACATAAATAACGCATTATTCAGCAGATTGAGTTCATTAATGTATTATTTATATTAAAAAAAATTGTCTAAATAATTATTTGTTTACCCTTTTTAATGCATTATTTAGCAGATGTTGTTGTTTATAGATTATAGTCACACGACACCTTCGCATATATATAGGTGACTACTGGACCGATTTATACTGACACCAGCGGGCCAGTTGTTGGTAAAGGGGAAAATAATATGATCACACGTTGACCAATCCGGGATTCGAACCAGCGACCTTTCGGTTACTAGCAAGACGCTCTTACCAACTGAGCTACCCGGCTGCCTTTTAGCAGAAATTCCTAAATAAGGTATTATTTAGAAGATGTTGCTAAATAATGCATTATTTACGTAACCAATTCACTGTTTAGGGACTGCAATTTTCATTATTAAGAGGATTCCAAGATTCGCTTTGGAAACTTGTTTGTATAATTTTACTGATTTCTATAATGAAATGCAAGGTCTTTCCAAAGATTGTGTATCCAACATGTGTTAATTTTTTTTTTCAACATAAATCGCTCCACAAATTCGCAGATAAAACGTCTGTAACCTCCCGAACACAAACAAAATATCAAGGTCAGTTTTGTGCGGGAGTGTTCAATTTTTGAGTATCTCCGTCAGAAGAAAAACAAAAACAAATTCTTTTTATATTTATTTCCCCGAGAACTGTTTTGAGACTGTTTCCGTCTGTTCTTTGGAGTTTAATTATATTTTAGTTTCAAACGGAAAGTTTCATCTTGTACGAAACTACCAGGGATTTTCAGGTCGGACTGACAAGAAACATGGCGGAAGTACTCTGAAGTCCAGGACGCCAATACAGAACTAATAATGGATCCCTCTTTTTAGGAGCCCGTTACCGTTGCAGTTTCGTATATTTATACTGCTGCGAACGAATAAAAAAAATTAAGTGAAATAAAGCGGTTTTCTCAGTTTAAATAGCAAAACAGCGTAAAATCACGACTTTGTAATTTTCTTTATCAATACACATAACCTCACAGTAATACGACAATGATTTTAGTGTGTGCCGCAGATATGTTTTGATTGTTTTTATTGTGCTATGCATGGCTCTGTCATTTGTATTATTGTTATGACTTCATTTTTAAGTGTGAAGTTTTACGTATAATGTGTTACATTGTTTAAATTAAGTTTTAATTGTGAAGCACAGTGAGCCTGGGCATTGTTCAGGAAACTGCGCTATATAAATTTACGTTATTATTATTATTATTATTATCTGCGAATCCCCTAAATAAGGAAAATTGCAGTTCCTAAACAATGTTTTGTTTACGTAAATAATGCAAATTCTGCCAAATAATGCATTGCATAGGTAAATATATAACTATTTTAAAAACATTTCTAAATAATACATTCCGCTGGACCTAAAGCAACAACCATGTAATGTAAAATAATACATTATTTATCACAATCTGCTAAATAATGCATTATATATGTAAACGAATTATTATTTAGAAACATAATACATTATTTAACACAATCTGCTAAATACTGCATTATATAATGTAAATAATTCATTTTATCCGTGAATCCCCAAGTAATGAAAATTTCAGACCCTGTGCAATGAATTGTTTACTTAAATAATGCATTATATAGCAGCATCACATTCTGTTAAATAATGCATTATATAGGTAAACGAATTATTATTTAGAAACATGAAACATTATTTAACACAATCTGCTAAATAAAACATGATATAGGTAAATAATTCCTTATTTAGCAACAATACCTTAATTATTTAACTATATCATGATTTATTTAACTAAACAATATATTGTTTGAGTAAATAATAAGCTATTTACGGAGAAACTATATTATTTAGAGAAATCTTACATTGTTTGAAACAAATGATTATTTGGAAAATATGCTCCTAAATAAAGATTATTTAGCTGAGAGTGGTGAAAATAAATATTTTACGACAGGGAATTCCATACATTACATCAATGAGATCATGTGTACACGCCACTGTCAAATGTCATATAATATAATATGTGGATTGCCGCTCCTTACAAACGACATCAATTTCCTGTACCCAAGCCATTCTCAAATATGATCAGATTTTATGGACATGTATCCCCCACACAACGTAAGATATTTTCGTGTACATATGTTTATGTGTACCCACGCCAGTAACACGTCATCAATTGTTGCGTAGCTCTGGTTGTTGTCGGATGCAATTTCATGGGAATGCCAGAGGCGTTGGGAGAGTCATTACCGTTTATAATGGCGGTAGTTTGGGGCCAGAAATAGCGGGTCAAAAGGTATTGATAAAACCGGGGAGAAGTTTGGGATGGGTTCTTGATATTGCAAGCTACTTCAGTACTACACCGCCACTAAATGTTCCATTATGGCACTATTGCATGGCCTGATCTGTTCCAGGTTAGGTGTAAGGCAGGAGAGGTCATAAGAACTAACCAATCAGCGAGCGCACTGAGCATTTTACGGCGATGTATAAGTATAAGTTCATGTGGAGGTCAAGAGCTATTTCAATCAGTCAACTGGTTAATCAATTTACCAGAACGCGTAATTCTTAGAATACTCATTATATTATATTGGGTGTCGGATAGCGCAGTGGGTGGAGCACTCGCTACTGTGTCGCAAGTTAAGCACCGTCCAGTGCGGTTAGCACTTGGATGGGTGACCGCAAACCGTGAAGCGACAAATAACAACGCCCCCCAGTTGACTCAACTGTGACTGAGTACCTACTCTCTTAAGGGTAGGGAAGGTAAAGCAGCGAGGGAGAGAGATGGGCATCACCCTCGTTACGCTGGCCCAAGATAAGTGTGATCTCCAACATCACGCTCCCATACGGCTACAAGGCTATGGGACCACCTTTACCTACCTTACCTTTATATTATATTATATTTCATTTTCTACACTAATTCCCAAGTCCTATGAGCGGCAGTTTTTTTCGTTTTCCGATTGGTCGGTCATAATGTGCGCACGATTGCTGCAACTGTGCATTTTTGGTTGCGCAAACTTTCAGTGCTTGGTCAAACAAATTTACAGAGCTTTAAATCTTATATTATGTGCACATTTACGTTTTAATACATTGACCACAAACATTAATATAGTTGTTTGGTTTCTTGCTGTTTCAGACAAAAGAAGGCCAGTTCCAAAACATAGCAACAACAGCAACCATGGCACGTTTCCAGTATAATCAGCACCCCAGCAGCTCATCGTCATCGACTGCTCACATCTTCCTAATCCATCTTTTCGCCCTATTCGTCATTTCCGTCGCGGCTGCGCATGCACGTCCCCACACAGACATTTCCGCCCTGCAGGCGTGGTACGGGGACAACACGTTAGAGGACGTACTGTCCAACGGGGAGGACGAGAGTGCGGACATTCTGTACGACATCGAGGCGCGCCTGCTCAACAGCTACAACAACCACGTAATGTCCGTTAACAAAAGGGCGATGTCTGGGCGGAGAAACTCCATCCCTGTGGAGACGCGCTTCGCACCTTTTGGCACCAAGCTGCACAGGGACAGAGATGAGGGCACCGGGCAGACCTTCCTCCGCTACGGCAGGAGTGTCTGAGGCTAGCCAGCTGAGCCTGTGCTAGCTCCTGGCGTCGAGGAAAAGGAAAGTTGCCAAGCGTTCCCTAGCTGCGAGGTTCTCGTGAAAGGACAGCTAGACAAATCTTTGTCATTGATGTGGACATTAATTAGCAACTTTGGAACTTTGTCCTTTTATTAAACAAACAAATGATAAAACGGCAAATATCAAATTAGGCTCCTAGCCCAGGGGGGCCGTATAGCCAGACAAGGGGGGAAGATGGGGGGGATAGGGATACACAATATATACATAGTGATTACAAGAACGGCATCATATATTACAGACACAGCAGCCTCTAACTACACACAATAACATATATGCACTAAATGAAAAAGCAACAACAATGTTCAAACATTTGTGACACCTCTTAAAAAAAGAAAAATAATGGAAAAACATATATAATATATAAAAATAATAATAATAAATTGATATGCACTCAAAAGAACAATCGCATAAAGATACAAGATAAAACAAAAACAACAGTCATCAGAGAAGTGAAAGAACAAGGAAAAAATGCCAGAACAGTGAAGGACACATGCATGACCACCAAACAGTACTCAAATATTGGAGGAAAAAAATAATAATAAAAATAAATAAATAAATAACCAATGCTGTACTACTTAAAAAGTGAAAATATTATTCCAATAAGACGACTTAAATTTTTCAGTGTGCTTTTTGATTTCGAGTTTATTAGCTGATTTAATTTGAAGACATTTGGGTGATTCCTAAAATACCGTGGCAATAGGGAAAATCTGTTGTCTTTTAGAAGGGGATTAGTACAATTAAACAAATAATGGAATTCATCACCTATTTCATTTAAATCACACAAAGGACACAATCTCTCTTCTCTGGGAATATTTATATATCTTTGAGTTTGAATCGGAAGTTTGTGGCAACCGAGTCTAAATTTTAACAGATTTGTTCTAAAAAATGGTGACAAATTAACTAAATAATCCTCAAAACAAAACTTTTCCTTAAAAATTCTGTAAGTAATACAACTGTTATGCTCATTTATATTCTGATGCCAGATTTGCAAACATTGGTCTTTTAGGCGTTGTTTGACTAGATTCTTAAAATAATTCAAAGAATAACTACAACCACGCAACCATATGAAAGACAAACCGAGATCGTCCAGAAGAAAACGAACAGTATTTAACCAAGATAATTTATACTCACTATTAAAAAACAAATAAGAGCACAGACGACCGCTACACAAACTCTCTTGATTTTTGTTATCACCTAGGAATGCCACGTTATTTCTGAGCTAAAGCTTTATCGTGATGTATAAGGCACACACATCTCTCATATCTAGCGGTCGCTATCTTCCTTTGCAATGAGGACTACCTCGCATGCTTGGAGTGTGGGCAACTTTTTCTCTCTGTTTTTTCGATCATGGAGAATTAGTGATTTTATTCTGATATTGAATTTTGTTTTGTGGGTAAAACTGAATTGTTCAAAAGTAAAGCATTAATAAACTGTAGTTCGGTTTATTTGTGATTCTCTTTCACCTCTTGCTGTTTTATTTGCCATCATTGAAATTTTTGATTTTATTACGATATTTATACTTTTGTGTTGTTTTCATATATTTAATATTCATCTTATTTAATTATGTGTTATGTTATGTTATTTAATCATAATCTTATTCAGATACTTAATAAGTATTTATTTTGATTTTACCCCCATGTCAACCTACAAACTGAATGATTTCTTTTTTTTAAACTGTCACATATTTATTTGTATTGAATTTATTTTGTGTGTTTTACATATTATTAGGAAAACCAAATTTGGATGGTGTAAAAACGAATTGTAGTTTCTTGAAGTCTTGGAATTTTAATTAACTTTTTGGAATGTGACTTCCAAAACTTCTTAATAATATTTTTATGAGGAGAAAAAATCAAACAGCAACACCCAAATTGAGGACCGAGGCAATATTTCGATTTTTTATTCAAATCTTTATCAAGCCATTTAATAATATTTTCAAATATTATGCTCGGATTTTAAGAATACTTCCGACAAATACTTCTTTTTGGAAAAGTTAAAGTAAAGTGTGAAATGAGAACAGACTGGTGTTTAAATTTCGCCCCGATAGATCCCAAACTTTAATAAGGTTTTGGCAAGAGCAACTGTTAGTGTAAAGGTAAGATTGTCTGCAAAGACAGGACACCAGCATTGACCAAACCGTAACTTTCACCGTTAGGTCTTTTCACTGTGGTCTCGCATTCTCTGCGCAGCTAAGCGTAAGTCTGACCAGGACAAACTTCGACCTTCGTTTTGTGAGGCTTGATGATATTCTCATTTGGTTGAAGGGCATCAACCCCTTCCAACCCAACCCCCTTTCCCACTCTGTGGGGATACCGCGGATCTTTTAGTATAAATAGCTCCCCCACTTTCTGGAAATGTTACATAAGTCCCCTATACGCTCTATGTGTCCGGGGACATTAATTTAATTAAGAAGAAGAAGATGGAAATGTTACAGTCTCCTATACACTACAGGTGTTGGGGGCTATATAGTTATCACACTGAACTGGAAATGTAGTGCTTCAAATTTCCTCTTTTCTGTCACTCCTTGGATTCTTGCCTTAGCTTTTCTTTTCTGTTTTCTACAGTATTCACTCTTTCAATATATCAGTCACATACCTTCTTTTTTTTTGAAAACTCTCCCAAAACTTCTCATTTATGTATGGGGTCTGTTGGGTCAGCTTGGGGATATTGGACGCTTTCTGCCAAATGGTCTCTAGGGCTTTCTACGGTATTATTAATTTGCAATATAGGCATTGTATATGTATGTGTTTAGTTAATATTTTCTAATGATGTTTATTTTCTATTTTGTTTTTGTAAACGGGGGCTTCGATAAATTAGAGTACGGCCTCGGGGGACCTTCATGGGATGTCTTTATTGTAAAGTGACCGTCTGGTGGAGTGCCTTCAGTGTTACTATTAGGGTTGTTTCAGCAGATCTTTTACAAGGATCAGGGATGAGTACTTTTTCAACCAAGTTGTGGTCCTGATTCGGCTCTTTGCAGTCCGCTGGATCCTATAAACAATGACTAACTAACTAGCTAACTAACTAACTAAATAACTAACTTACTTGAAGGTATCAACGTTTTTTTATTTAATGTTCCCACTAACTGGAAACGTTACTCAAAAATCTGCACCGTAGTCAGATCGTTTTTTTTTTTAAATCCCTACATAAAGGTGTTATTCGTGTTAACTTTTTTTTTAAAATACCCATACTGAGCTTTGAAAACCATTCACTCGCTTTTTAACAGGTGAAGTCAGTTACACGAAAAAAGGTTAAGATCACAGCGAATGTGCAATTATGTATCTATGCTATAGTGTAGGCCTAATTCCACGCACACACACACAGCTAAAACCACTGACAAGCAAATAAGGGGAGATTTTGGAAGTGTTTTCATGAACTCCACTAGGGCGTACGAACAGGGTCAAACGCGCGATGAAAAGTAGCGATGATTTGCATCGATACTATTCTCATAAGGATCCATCCGTTTAGGAAAGTATCGCTACTTTTCTCAAAAGGATCGCACATTTTCTCAAATGGAACGCCAATTGCGAAAGTATCGATGCTTTCTGAAAACTTTAGCTCGAGCAGTTTCATCGCGCAGTTCCGAAGTTTACCGAGGCGAAACACACTGTTTCTGCAAAACTGAAATCGGTCAAGCTAATGAAATAATATACATGTAGCCTATTATGTAACATTCCGCAGTTCCAATTGTCCTTTGCAGAGCAAATTAATTAATAAATATAATTTTTCCAAATAGCTAAATATAAGAATTACTATTAGTTAATAAATAATATCTACATCCATCTTCCCGCCTCAAGTAACGCAAAACGAAAGGAAAGCAAGCAGATTGGCGCGATTGCCTGTTTTGTGTTCCGCTTTAGTTCCGATCAAACTTTTGGAAAATTTGCATACTGTGTATTCGGAAGAACTCGGAAATGCGCGATGAAAAGGATCGATCCTTTCGTAACGGAGCGATGCAAAGTAACGATACTTTTCAAAAAGTATTGATGCAAAGCATCGCTACTTTTCATCGCGCGTTTGACCCTGTTCGTACGCCATACTCCACTACATCTTCATCGGAGAGGGAGACTACCGGTGACTAACTCCCCGTGTTTTATTTTATACGTGGTCTCCCTTTTTGTTCTTAGCGTTCTGATTTCATTTGACTTTTAGTGTTTTCCTATAATATGTATATCATGACTCAGGTTTTGCGGTATAGACTACATACTATATACAACATTAGAGAAACAACATACTGTACAAGAAAATAAAAATGGATGCAAAATAATTTTGCTGATGAAATTCGGAGAGGAAAGAAAGGGAGATAATAATTAAAAGAGAAAATAACAACCAAAATATATCAATATCGAGTGTTTTGTTTTTCTTTAATGTCGGTGACTTTTTGAGTGTTGATATTGAGTGAGGTAAAGTGTGTGTTTATGTTCGTAGTCGTTGCTGTTGTTGTTGTGGTTGTTGTCGTTGTGATGATGATGATGATGATGATGATGATGATGATGATGATGATGATGATGATGATGATGATGATGATGATGATGATGATGATGATATGGTTGAAGATGTGGGTGGGGTGGTGGAGAGATCAAGGACGACGACGACCACAGTCGTTGCTGCAACAATACAGAGAACAAAATCAATACGGTCTTGGCGGCAATCATCGAAGGGAGATAACGAATGTTTTCTCAAGGAGGGTCAAACCAGAAGGAGTTGCCGCCCGCTATTTAGAACACTGAAAATCCTGCCTAGCAGGCCTTTTTTTTTTTTTTTTTTTTTTTTTTTTTTTTAAGCCGACGTATTTCACAGGCGACACAAACACCTCACCACCCACACCGCGTCTAACCCAACAAAACACAAACGCCCCCACGTTCGGGCGCGCTCATACACGTACACACAATACACACACACGAACATGGCGCGCGCACACGCAAACTCTCTCTCTCTCTCTCTCTCTCTCTCTCTCTCTCTCTCTCTCTCTCTCTCTCTCTCTCTCTCTCACCCATTTTACACACATATTCACACACGCCAAATTACATTACATTACACGGTTATTGCTTTAGGTCCAGCGGACTCTTGCGAGCCGAATCAGGACAAGAGAAATGAAAGAGGACTTACCCCTGATCCGCATAAAAGATCTGCCGAAACAACCCTGGTGGTAACACTGAAGGCAATCTACCAGCCGGTGACTTTACAATAAAGACATCCCACGCAGGAGACGCTGAGGCTATACTCTAATTTATCGAACCCCAGTATACCAAACAAATTAGAATACATTATACAATATCAACAAAATACATACATATAAAATGCCTACATTGCTAAATAATAACATCATAAGAAGCCCCGGTGACCATTTGGCAGAAAGCGTCCAATATTCCCAAGCTGATCCAACAGACCTCATACACAAATGAGGAGTTTTGTCCCGGAAGAGTTTTCAAGAAAAAAAGGTAGGTGTCTGGTCTAGCGAAGAAGAAGATAGTATAGTAGGTTGATAGAACAGAGTAGGAATGAGAAAGAACAAAGGAGATAGATAGCAACAGTGGAAATTTAAAGCACTACATTTCCAGAAAGTGGGGATACTATTTATACTGAAACCCCCGGCATCCCCACCGTGGTACACGCCAAATGCACAATAGATAAAGAAGAGAGAGACAGAGAGCGATATACATACAGACAGACAGACAGACAGACAGAGGTCCGTTAATCTCCAGCTGAACATTTTTACAACTTTTTTTTTTAAATGATGATTTATATTTAAAGAAGTTGGCATCATGAATTGTGTGCTAGCCAGCAAAGGTGGGTGACATTATTTCCCAAACATCCACGCTCACTGTGCACTGTACACCAACAATTAGATTGTAAGATTAATAAATATAAATGTGGCAATGGTAATAATTACACTGTGATATAAGAAGACTTGTAAGTCAACGGGAGCGTATTGCAGTAACCTTTACATAAGCCTGCAACAACAAGAACAACAGCAACAAATTTACAAGCTCTGTACAGCCTCTCAAAATGAAATGAAATACAGGACTAAATAAGGATACAGATAAATAAATACATACATTAAAACAATGATGAAAATAAATAAATAAATAATAAAATAAATAAATAATAAAATATATAAAATAAATAAATAATAATATAAATAAATATATATATAAAAATAAATAAATAAAATAAATAAATAAGTAAATAATAAAATAAATAAATAATAAAATCAATAAATAATAAAATAAATAAGTAATAAATAAATCAATAAATAAGAAAATAAATAAATATATATAAAAATAAATCAATAAAATAAATAAATATGTCAACATCTTTTAAAACGAAGGAGTTGGTAAATGAATAAATAAAAATATAATAAATCAAAATAGAAATAAATAAATAAATAAGAAAATAAATAAATAAATAAATAAATAAAATAGAATTTAAAAAATATAGTATTATATATAATTAAAAAATAAATAAATAAAAACACAAAAACGGCGGTCAAATAAATGTTATTTAAATCAATGGCCCACGACTCGATGTTCATAATTTCTAGACACAATACTCAATAATATTGTGGACACTTAATTTTGTTTGTTTTGCTAAATATTTTCACTCTGAACACTTTCACAATACTGTTATCAATATCATAAACATTTTTGATACTGTCATCATCAATATCATCATCGTCATCAACGTCTGCATCGTCGTCGTCTTGAACATCATCATCATCATCAGCAGCAGCAACAGCAACAGCAGCATCGTCGTCATCGTCGTCGGAATAGCAGTCGTCCTCCTCCTCATCATTATCATCATTACAATCACCATCCTCGTCCTTGTCATCACCACAGTCCGCATAATCACCACCTAAAAATAGGCATTCTGGTTACATATAACTAAAGAAATACCCAAAGAAGCAAAACCAATCATTACAATTGTGAAATATAATTTACCACTGGTTTTTTTTTGGGGGGGTGGGGGGGTGGGGGGGGGGGTTGTTTTTGTTTTTAAACCGCCACTGAAATAATTCCACACTATTACTACTCATATCACGGCTTTCCTCTACTTCTTCTTTAGAATTAATGCGCCGCTTTTAAATTTCTTTACGAGGAGCAGCGGTAACCAACCACTACATCGGATGCAGATTACCCAGTTGCACTGCTGGTACAATGGCAGGGCTCGACACAACCGACTGACCCACTGTCCGGGACCGGTAGAACCGGCTGCCTTGACAAGTTGGATCGCTACCCATTCTCTCGACGGGACAGGTATTTTTCAGCTGACAAGTCAGTCGGAACTCCCTCAAAGTTGCCACATTCTCCAAGCTATCAGCCTGGAGGAACCAGCAGTGGAAGAGTACGACACTTCTAGAGCACTGGACAGATGGTGGCAGAGGGCCGCTATAATAGGGCTGTGCCCTGAACAAAGCAGGGGCTGGCTGCTAACTTTTAGTTTCCGCTTGCTTTTGTTTACTTTATGTGACTTCGCCAAGCAAAAGTGTTTGAATGTACAATGCGCTGCAGTACAAAAATGCTGCAATACAATTCGACTGAATATCATTTGTTGTTTGTTTTCATTGTTGACACTTTATTGTCCCTTTTTTATCAGGAAATTCTGGACCACCTCCCCTGCGGAAGGCGTAGTCGCAGCCATTTTCGCGCCCAAACCCAACGTACCTAATATTAGTTATATTTTTTAAATTTGCAGGGAGAGTAAACCGGAGTACCCGGAGAAAACCCCCGAGTCGTTGCCCGAGTCAAAATTAAACAATACTCGAAGAAACATAACGACCAGAGAAGGGCAGATTGCATATGGCAGCAGAGAATGGCAGATAGATCCTTCCAATCATTCCCTCATAACGCCCAGAAGTACTGTGGGATCGATCCCCCACCTGTCAGGCGCCATGGTTTCTTTCTAGCCAGTGGACAAGTCAAGTTAGTCCAGCCTTAGACCACGCGACCACAACGCTCGCATTGTGTTTTCTCATCCAAATTGTAAAGAAAGTTAGGAAATGCTGGAAATGTTGGGGGGCACATACATATTTGACAACCTGTCCGACAGGACAGGTAAAAACAAACAAAAAACGGTTGCTGTCGAGCCCTGAAAAGGACATCATTCTTAAACTGAATGCAGAACACAAAAATACAAAAATCTCGCAAAGCGCGAGTAGATTGACTGTCTTTGTTGATAATGTTTCCTGGCACAAATCAAATAATAAATATACAATTCATCTTTTTTTGTTGGGGAGGGAAGGGTAGGGAGAGAGAAGGGGGTGGGAGGGGAGGGTGAGAGGTTATTGGGGGAAGGGGAACTTACAAGCTGTCTGCAGTTTGTTTTGTTATTATTTTGTCATCAACATCGTTTCTATAGTTTTCATTAAGGTTGCTGTTGTTGTAGGTTTATCAGTTTATTTTACTTGACGTGGATGAAGTCACTGTTTCACAAACTTTACCTCAGATTTCTAATCTTCATCGTGTTGACCATAAGCTCTTAACAACCTCAACAAACAAACAAACAAAAAACAAAAATTGATATGAAGGGTTCTGACATAGCGCACTTGTCAGCTCAAATGTCTGCTCAGTGATCTATAAAGTTGCCTGCATGGGTCGTCGTTGTGTAGGTGTCCATTTAAAGATTGTCGTTGTTGCGTGTAATGTGTCTCCGCTAGGGCTTTGATACTGCTGAGTTATGTTTGCTCTCTCCACTAAGTCTTGCCGTTGACCTTGTGACAGTCCTCCAGCTGTTGGTAGCCCAGGTTTGTTATACCATCGTCCAAGCTGGCTACATTTACACCCAGGCCGTGACAGCTTCCTCCTCCTCCTACACGCACATTGTCCCCGTACGACGACATTTGGGTGTCGTCTGCTTCGGCATCCGCTTTACCTCCCCTTGTCAGCAACCGGAAGAATCTCGTTTTGATGGGCGGGAAGTGGAACAGCAGGAAGCCGGTTCCGGCGCCAAACAGGACGGAGAGGCACAGCCAGACATTCATTAGCATGAAGACCAGCATGAGACAGTAGCCCACGAGGAGGTGAACCATGTAGCTGAGGGTCAGAATCGCGCCCAGCGTCCATATTCGCCCACAGCTGGCTGTCTTCCTGATGGCAAAGTATAACGAATGAATAACTTAATTAATAAATGTATAAATGGCTTAATTAATTAATTAATTAATCCATTCATTCATTCATTTATTTATTTTATTAATCAACAGATAACGAAATAAATTGCTGTTACCATTTAAAAAAAAAAAAAACAACAAACATTTTCAAGGTCCAATCCATCCAAGTTCTATTTTTGTAGAATGGCTATGTTCGGCTATGTCAACATCCATGCAATGTTTGCACATTATGAAACACAATTGTCGTATTCACACCGTATCTAATATAAAAAGGGATCCATCCACAAGGGGAGGACTATAGACTTGGGAACTTTGACCCGGAACAAAAGAGGCCTGGAGTAAGGACCCCGCACCCCCACCTTCCACCCCTTCCCCCCCTCTTCCCCCCACCCCCCACCCCAAAAAAAGTCTGTTTACGGTATCCCGACCGACCCTAATTTTTTGGCCCGACCCTAAGCTGTTTTTTTTTTGGAATCGTCCGTAAGAAAAAAAAGAAAAATGCCACACACAAAAATCGCACTCAAGATGGAAAAGGTTTTAAAAAAATAATTTTAAAAAAAAACAGAAGCCGACCTACCGACCGTATTTTTTTCCATATGTTACCGTAAACAGACTTTTTTTTGTGTGCCTTACATAGAACTACTGGAGGAACATTTAGGGAACAGTGTACCTTTAGTAATATACACGCTGGAAATTATACACTGGGGAAAATGTACCCCTGAAGATTATATATAGATACAGATATAGATATACACCAAGGAATATATACACATAACAAACTATATCTCTGGAAAAGTATCGACCTGGGGGAACACATACATACTCCCTTTAAGAGAACTATTTTCACCATTGTTTGCACTAATGGTAATTTCAAACATTTTTCCAGTGCAGCGACTTGTAAAGGTTAATAGTGGGCATTCTCACACCATGCCACAACAAAGTATTAAGATTGTGAGCATACAATAATTTCACTTTGAAGGTAAATAAGAAGAAGAACAAGAACAAGAACAAGAACAAGAAGAAGAACAAGAACAAGAACAAGAAGAACAAGAAGAAGAACAACAACAACAACAATAACAATAATAATAAGGATATTTATACAGCGATTTTTTTAAATATTAACTAGAAGGACAAAGCTCTTATGACTAACATGCTCCTAATAGTACTGGCAATATTTAACATGAAATTGAGCGCCAAGAAGAAAAACATGAAACGGTGGCATTAAAATGCAAAGTAATACCGAATTTGATCTTTCTATGCTCTTGACCTTGAGATGACCTTGACATCCGGCTCCAAATACACTCATGTACTATCAAATAAACTAAAGCAAAAGTTGTATTATTTACCTTGACCTTCAGTTTCCTTGACCTTTGGATGACCTTGCCCCTCACGTGACCTCTCATGTATGTCTGATCAAATAGCCCAATGTTTTTCCATACTATGGGTTAAATAAACAGCCATTCCACTGTACGATGACCTATTTTTGGTATATTTTTGCAAGGTCTAAAATGACGTTGACCTTCAAAATCAACGTAAAACCAAAATATATATGAAAGATCAATCTATCATCTCTAAATAAAACACGTTTGGACTCTATATCTTTCATAGTTTAGGGTCAAATTCACTTCAAAGTACCTATAGTAACCGACTTTGGACAGCTCCAATGACCTTGAACTTGGAGTGAGGTTGACCAATTTTGTATAGTATTTGTGTCTCATTAATATCTATCATGCATCAAAGAATCATACGTTTAATATTAATAACCTAGGGGGAAAAAAAGTGAAATTTTGTGGAAAAATTGTGCCTTGAGACCTTGACCTTAAAGTGAAGTCATTCATTCACTGATCATTCATGGGTATACACTTTCTTACCAAGTTTGGTTGTGATAGTTAAAATAGGTTCTGAGTACTTAGCAACTTTAAAGTTTTGCACAGACAGACGGCGGACTGTGGACAGACAGACAGACGGACGGACGGACAATTTTTGTTTCGATGTCGTTTTTGGACTATTTCCTTGTCATCTCGCGCAGGTTTGCAACAATAATGGAACAAACATTATGTGGGTCAGTACAAAACATCGTTTCAAAGCGCAATTTTTACGCATTCACACAGCAACAAAATAAAATCATTACCATAAAAAATGAATTTAAAAAGGTAGGGGGTGGGGGGTGGGGGTGGAGTGTGAGAGAGGGGAATATAGGCTTACATCAAAACACACAAAACATATACACGCTGGCAGATGTGGGTTGTTACAGCCTATCCGGAAATGTATATGCAAAGGTAAATGTTCTCCCTCAAGGGGTGGCTTCTTTTCATCGTTTTATTGTTCTGATCCTATCAAAAGACATAAAACTAAGAGAGAGAGAGAGAGAGAGAGAGAGAGAGAGAGAGAGAGAGAGAGAGAGAGAGAGAGAGAAGAAGGAGGGAGGGAGAGAGAGAAGAAGAGAGAGAAAGAAAAAGAATAAAATTGCTCCTTATGAAACTTGTGCAATATTTTAAAATAAAAAATGGCTGCCCAGGAGAAGAAAAGAAAAAAACGAAACAATGGCATTAAAATGCAAAGTAATACCGACTCTGCTTTCTATGCTCTTGATCTTGAGATGAACTTGACAGTCGGCTTCAAAATACTCATGTAATATCAAATAAACTACGGCAAAAGTTGTATTATGTTAAAAAAACAAACAAAAAAAACAGTGACCTTAGGATGACCTTGACCTTCAATGACCTTGACCTTGGGATGACCTTGATCCTCACGTGATCTCTCAAGTTCATGCGTGATCAAATAACCCAATGTTATTGCATACTATAGGTTAAATAGAGCCATTCCACTGTAGGATGAACTTTTTTTTTTTTTTTTTTTTTTTGGTTGTTTTTTTTGCAAGGTCTAAAATGACATTGACCTTTAAGATCAACGCAAAAACGGAACACATATGAAAGATCAACCTATCATTTCTAAATACAACAAGTTTGAACTTTATATCACTCATAGTTTAGGGTCAAGGTCACTTCAAAATACCTCTACTACCTGACTTTGGACAGCTCTTTTGACCTTGACCTTGGGGTGAGTTGGACCAAAATGTGCATAAGATGTGAGTTTCATTAATATCTATCATGCATCAAAGAATCCTAAATTTAATGTTAATAACTCAGAAAAAAAGTGGAATTTTGTGAAAAAAGTCATTTGTTGACCTTGTGACCTTGACCTTGAAGTAAAGTAATTCATTCACTGATCACTTATGAGGTCTCGTGGAAATACACCATCTTACCAAGTTTGGTTGTGATAGCTGAAGTAGGTTCTGAGATAGTAATCCGCTTGCAAGTTTTGTATGTCCAGACGGCGGACAGGGGACAGATATGGAAAGACCGAACAACGATCGTTGTGTATGTGTCACGGTGTGTGATTCAACAAAAGCGTCTTGCCCATCATGACTACCACAACCGCCCACTTCATCCCACTTCAAAAAGACAAGCGGGTGGTGTTTTTTTTCTAATTTTTCTTACTTTAATATAGCCTACTTTTTTTTTAAAAAATGTCACCAAGGCTGTTTTGATCAGTCACATTGTCACAATCATGATGGTTGTCGACGTCGACGTCGCCTGTCTTTCGCCGTCGACTTACAGATGTGTGTTGAGGTAGACCTGTTGCCAGGCAACGAACAGACGAAGGCCTTCAAACAGGACGGATATTAGGTAGACCACAATACACGCACCAATCATCTCTGCAAAATAGACAGAAATAGACAAATAATGAGACAGAACGTAGTCTAAAGTCACCCAGACCAATAAAAGCTAGGCAGACAGACATTGACAGACCTATAAAACAGATATTGTCAGATTAGATCTATATATTCATGTATCATATATCTTATCTATAGGCAGATAGATACGTAAGAAACTAGAAGGTCAAAGCCCATATGACTCACGTGCTTCTTATGGAACTTGCAATATTTAACATGAAAACGAGTGCCCAGAAGAAAAAGAAACGGTGGCATTGACCTTCACTAAACGTCGCTATTTTGCATCTTATTTACCCGTCGTGTTTAGAAATAATAATTTTAATATTTATTTAAAATTTAATATAAAATTATTAAAGTTATTAAAAGCCTGTATGACAAGGCTACCAGTGCAGTCCTCCACAACAGCGCCATCGGAAACTGGTACAGAACAACAATCGGTGTGCGTCAGGGATGCCTACTCTCTCCAACACTCTTCAACATCTTCCTAGAGCGCATCATGTCAGATGCCCTTGCAGACCACGAAGGCACAGTCAGCATAGGGGGAAGAGCAATTTCCAACCTCCGTTTTGCGGATGACATTGATGGATTGGCTGGAGAGGAACAAGAACTTGAACAGCTGGTACAGAGGCTTGCCACCACCTCCAGAGCCTATGGAATGGAAATAAGTGCAGAGAAGACCAAAATGATGACCAACAACACCAATGGCATCAACACGGACATCAAAGTCCAAGGCCAATCCCTCAACACAGTGCATAGCTTCAAATATTTAGGAGCCATTGTATCAGACAATGGGTCCCGACAGGAAGTCCTCTCCAGGATCGCACAAACAACTGCTGCCCTGGCGAGGTTGAAGCCAATTTGGAAAGACAGGACCATCAGTCTACATTCCAAGGTAAGATTGCTGCGCTCCCTTGTCATCTCCATCTTCCTATATGCTTGCGAAACATGGACCCTCACAGCAGATCTACAACGAAGAATACAATGCATGGAGATGAGGTGCTACAGAAGACTTCTGGGCATTTCCTATACCCAGCACATCACCAACTACGAAGTCCGACAGACCATCACACAAGCCATTGGACAACACGATGACCTGTTCACAGTGGTGAAAAAACGGAAACTCCGATGGTATGGCCACGTCACCAGATCATCAGGGCTTGCAAAGACCATCCTGCAAGGCACAGTTCAAGGAGGTAGAAGAAGAGGGAGACCGAAAAAGAGATGGGAGGATGACATTCGAGAATGGATTGATTTGACACTGAGCGAAACCATCAGGGTTGCTGAGGACAGGGTGTGACAGTCGGACTTTGACCTCTGGCCCTGCTCCCCACCACTCTCCCCCCTATTCGCACTCTGGCCCCGTTCTCAGCCATCTCCCCCCGATTCGGCCGCTGGCTCAGCGCTCTAAGCCCCGCCCCTCCGGGCAGTCCACCGACGATTTCGGACTTGACCCGAGGCCCAGTAAATCAGTCTTCTGCCTCAAGCCCAACCGAGAACATCGTTTGCTCCGAGGACAAGTTGCCCAGCCTTGCGACCCCTGAATCTCGCCAGTATTCTCGTGTTTCTGCCCGTTCTCTGGTCCAGGTAAGAGTGGAGACTTATATCAATATCATTTAACATTCCCATCATGTCTGTGATTTGTCCCGATGTATGGTTTATGATATGTACTTTTGCCTCATGTATCCAATGTTTGTAGTCTGATTGTTGCACTTGCCATGCTTGCGTTTATACATGTATTGCCCCTGCCTAGATCCTTGTATAAATCCCCCATGCCTTGTTGCCCCATTCTTTAGACTATAAACCCCCCTTGCTCATAATCTCCATGATCCTGTATTTCCACCCCTTGTCTCTCCCCTGATCCTAGTATGTAAATATCCACCCCCGACGTCCATCACCCCTTCTCAGGCGCCGAACCTCATATACTTTAGCGGCCGCCAGTAAATTCTCACAAACCCCTGTAGCCATTATCGTCATAAATAGGCAGTGGAAAACGCCGTTCAGTCTTGACCCGGCTTTTCCACAATTCAAATCTGATCTGGCATGCGCACCGATTGGAGCAGCATCCAGAGCGTGTATGCACCTCTGATGCTGAGCATGATTCTTTTCAGAACGGGTTTTTGTGAGGGCTATTGAGAGACTCCACGCCGCGTGCAGCCCTATCTTCTGGCTGTCACTGATGACGCGTGACGCTTGACCACTGGCCATCAGTACACTTGCCCGGTTCGCCCCAGCTAATTGTTGCACAACCAGCGTGACCCAGTGACCCGCATTGGGCCACCCCTGCAAAGCCCACCCAGTCACCGGAGGCACCCCTCGCCCACGCATTCGAAGATAAGTTCGCCCCTGGCGAGACCACAACTCGGGGTGCATCTGAATACCCACGCTATGACTAACCCAGCCACATAGTGCCATATGATGAAATCGACCTATATTCTCCCCAGTGACATTTGAACAGATAAACCCGAATTACTCCCAGATACCCTGGACTATAACAGACTCTAGCTAGTGAACCAGTTAAAACCCAGCATACCATTTGACCTGCACTCAGTTAATAAATTATTGTATAGTATATTCCTACACCAGTCTTCCCTTGTCGAGCCCTATCCTAGTTAAGTCTGTATGTCTCTCGTCTGTCTTCAACCTACCTACCATTCTTTAGTATTCCCAGCGTTATTCACTTGAAGGTCACCGCACGTTAACCTAGGACAAGGAGGTAACACAGCGCGGGTGAATAATCGCATACCCTCATTCCCCCCAACCCCCTATATTCGTGACATTAACTTTGGCGACCCCGACGAGACTAAAGACTTAGGTTTCCCCATCCCAACCCGACGAGACTAAAGACTTAGGTTTCCCCATCCCAACCCGACGAGACTAAAGACTTAGGTTTCTACCCCCACCCCATAGCTTTCCTCCCCAGCCCGAGTAGAGATAGGACATAGGTCCCCTACCCCTACTTATACTCCCGAGTTGTGGTGGCACGCAGAGGGTTTTTTTTTGCATTCATTTTTTCCATATTTTGAGTGATTGCATTTCGTCTCTGTGTTTATGTTGTGTTGTATTCGCCCCTGTGCAATTTCATCGTAGTTCATTTCAGCCCACCCCCTTGTTTTCCGTCAGTGTAACCCCTTGTGTGCGCCCCTCATCACGGTTAGGACTTTTTAAGGTAAGCCACCTCCCTTACCATGGCCGACCGGGGAGAGCTTGCTCTCAAATACAAGAGTATTGGCGAGAGCTTAGCGCTCGCCGGCGCCGAGCTCAAGGATTATGTCCTCACCAACGTAGACGCAGACGTGGCCGAGGAGAAGTTGAAGAGGGAGGAGAGGGCGAAAGAACGGGAGGCGAAGAAAGAGGAGGAGAAAGAGCGTATCGCCGCGGAAGAACGGGCCGCCGCCCGGAAGATTGCAGAGGAAGAGAAAGCCGCCGCCCGGAAGAAGGAGGAAGAGAAAGAGCGCATCGCCGCGGAGGAAAGAGCCGCCGAGCGGAGAAGAGAGGAGGCGAAGGAGAGGATTGCAGAGGAGGAGAGAGCCGCCGAGCGGAGAAGAGAGGAGGCGAAGGAGAGGATCGCAGAGGAGGAGAGGGCCGCCGCACGGAGGAAGGAGGAGGACGAGAGGGTCGCGGCACTTGAAGAGAAGAGGAAGGACAAGGAGCTCGAACGGCGCCAAGCACTCCTCCAACTTGAGCGCGACCGCCGCGATTTAGGTATCGCATCGCCCGCGAGCGAAGACTTCTCGCTCATCGCTCCCAGCTTTGCCGCTAGCGCCGGAATATCCGCCATCCCCCCGCCGATTCCGGGGATGAACTTTCCCCTGGACCCATTCGTCGAACGAGACGAATCGATTGAGGTATATCTCGCCCGATTCGAACGAGTCGCGGGAGAAAACAGCCTTGACCCCCAGTACTGGTATCGCAAGCTCAGTCATGGCCTTAAGGGGAAGGCCTATGAAATCCTGGCCAAGACGCCGACTTCCGAGGAGGGCGACTACCCCGCCCTCAAGAAAGCTCTACTGCATGGATTTGAGCTCTCAGGCGAGCACTACCGCAAGAATTTCCGGAACTCCCGGAGAGAGAGAGGGGAGAAGTTTACGCAGTTTGCCGACCGGCTAGCTACTCTACGGGACAAATGGATCGAGCAAACGGACGAACCAAAGACGTACGACGGACTGCTAGAGTTTATGCTAGCCGAACAACTCCGAGGGACAATGCCAGCGGAGCTTCGGACTTTCGCCGCCGAACAGGGAGCCGCCCGACTAGAGGACCTTATCATCGTCGCGGACCGCTACCTTACCGCCCACCCCGACGACAGACAGCCTCGCCGGGATCCCCCCACACCCTCGTCACCAGATACCCGCCACCAGCCTCGCCGGCCCGTCCCGCCAGCGAATCACCGTCCACTCCCGCCTAAAGGACGCCCAAACCCCGGAGCAGAGCCTGGGAAGCGGAGCTCAGAGCTCTACTGCGGCTACTGCCAGCGCCGAGGACACACCCGCGAGAAATGTTTTCGCCGCATCAGCGACCAGCGTCGCAAACAAGGCACGGTATTGGCCCTACGCCAAGTTACTCCCGACGGGAACCCGGTAACCCCCGTCGTCACTCCCACCGATCGACCGGCCGTCACCGAGCAAGTGACTGTCAACGATCGCCCAGCCCACTGTCTATACGACACTGGACTCACCTTCGACGCCGTCGTCCGCCGCTCGCTCATCAGGGAACAAGACCTGACCGGCGAAACTATCACCCTGAAGTTGGCCGACGCGTCTCAGCCCAGCACCACGCTCCCTATAGCCCGGATCCAAGTCACCAGCCGATACGTCACGGGAACCATTCAGGCTGCCGTGATGGACCAGCCCCTGTATGACCTGATTTTAGGATGCCGCTACGTATTCTTGGGTATGCCGCCCCAGCCTGTGGAGTCGATGGCCGCCGTCCAGACGCGCGCCCAGGCGAAAACAGCCGCGACACCACCCCAGATCCCCAACCAGATGCCGGAACAGATCCGGAAGGCCCAAGAAGACGACGTCACCCTCCGCAAGTGCTACGGAAAGCTTCCCGCCGCACGCACTCCACCCAAGTCCGGGGACTTTTTCGTCGAGGACGGACTCCTCTTCCGTCAGAAGGACGACCATTCGCAACTCGTCGTACCTGCGACCCTTCGCCCCCAAGTCCTGGAACTTGGCCACAGTATGCCCCTAAGTGGACATATGGGCATAGGAGCGACCACTCTACGCATCAGCGCTCAGTACCACTGGCCCGGGATGACAGAAGACGTGAAGCGCTACGTCAAGTCCTGCCGCCAGTGCCAACGATACTCGCCCCGCCACCACACCGTACCGGTCACTATCAGCCCCACCGTCGTCGTCGGAACGCCCTTCCAACGAGTGGCCGTCGACATAGTAGGACCCCTTCCGCGGACCAAGAAGCGGAACCAGTATCTTCTTACCCTTGTCGACGCTTGCTCGATGTGGTGTGAGGCCGTTCCTCTACCGAAGATCGACGCCGCCCGAGTCGCCGACGCGCTCGTCACCATATTCACACGAGTCGGATTCCCGGACAACATCTTGACCGACAACGGGTCCCAGTTCACCGGAAAACTCATGCAGGAAGTTTTCCAACTACTTCGCATTCGCCATATCCGAACTCTACCCTACCACCCCGCTAGCAACGGACAGGTCGAGCGCCTGAACGGGACTCTCATCTCGATTATCCGCAAGATCGCCGACGAACAACCGGAAGCGTGGGACACCTACGTCGCGTCAGCGCTCTTCGCGTATCGAGAGACCCCGCACACCTCCACCGGATATACGCCTTCCACGTTGCTTTTCGGGAGACCCCTTTCTGGGCCTCTAGCCGCCCTACGACGTAGCTGGACCGACGCCAAACTGGACGAGGCACCGGTCGACGCCACGAAATACGTCACCAAGCTCCAAGAAACTCTCAAGGCCACATGGAAAGCCGCCTCCGCCAACCTGAAGAAGGCGAGAGAAAGGCAAGCCCGCTATCATAATCGCCGCGCCCGGGACCGAGAACTACAGGTAGGAGACCAGGTCCTACTGCTCCTCCCCAGCGGCACCAACAAGCTAGACATAGCTTGGCAAGGACCCTACCCGGTGCTGGAGAAGCTCTCACGTACCACTTATCGCATCGAGGTAGGCGGAAAGCCCAGGACCCACCACATCAACTTGCTCAAGCGGTACCTGGAGCAACCCGCACCCGCCCCGGACACCCACTCGCTACTCACGGTCGCGCTGGCCGTCGAAGTGGATGGCACAGAGACCGGCGTCGCCGAATTTCCGCTAAAAGGGAAGGAATCCTTCCGGGACGTCTCTCTGGACCCCTCACTCCCCGCCGGCCAGCAACGCCAACTACGCGCCATCGTAGCCGAGTACAGGGAAGTCCTCACCGACATTCCTGGGAGGACGGACCTAGAAGAAGTCCGACTAACCCTGACGGACCCCACTCCCGTCCGACAGAAACCATACCCCGTCCCACTTTCCCAGCAGCAGGTAGTAAGGACAGAAGTAGAGGCTCTGCTACAAGCCGGAGTCATCGCTCCATCCCGTTCCCCCTACAGCGCAGGTATAGTGCTATCACGGAAGCCCAGCGGAGAACATCGCCTCTGCATCGACTTCCGGCAGTTGAACCTCGTAACACAGTTCGTGCCCGGACCCCTGTCCGACCCGACGGACTTGTTTGCGAAGCTACAGTCCGCCAGATATTTCTCCAGAGTGGATCTGAGCAAGGGCTTTTACCAGATCCCCGTGCACCCTTCATCCCGCCAGTACCTGGCCTTCAGCACGATGGACGGCCACTATGAGTTTAACGTTCTGCCGTTTGGTCTCCATAATGCCCCAAGCATTTTCAGCACGATGATGCGGAAGCTGTTGGACCCCCTCCACTGTCCGTCCCTACACTCTTTTATGGACGACATACTCGTCGCCACGGAGACATGGGAGGAGCACCTGCGAGTGGTGCGCCAACTCTTACGCCGCCTCAAAGAAGCTGGCCTCACTGCCCGGCCGACCAAATGCCAGTTCGGTTACCAAGAGCTGGAATTCCTTGGCCACACCATCAGCCATGGACAGCTCCGGCCTCTGGAAAAGACTGTCCAGCGCCTTCGAGACGCGCCCCGCCCCAAGACCAAGAAAGATGTCCAGTCCTTCCTGGGACTGAGTGGCTTTTATCAAAAGTTTGTACCCGGATACAATGGGATTGCCGCGCCACTGTCCAGCCTAACACGCAAATCAGCACCAGACCGAGTCCTCTGGACCCCGCAATGTGAAGCTGCCTTCCAGGAGCTCAAGGACAAACTGACGTCGCAGCCCGTCCTGCGACTACCCAACCACGCACAGCCCTTCGTCCTGCGCACGGACGCCAGCGACGTAGGCCTCGGAGCCGTTCTCAGGGTGGAGAACAACTGAATCAAGAAATCTCTGAAATCCGGCCGGGGCCCAGGGGCCAAGCCCCGGTATTCGCCCCCTGGAAGAAAATTCATGAATTTATGCAATTTTGAAAGTAATTTTGGGCTTCTCCTGAAAGCAAAAAGCACAAAGTAAACATGAATAGAAACAACAACAACAAAAAAGAATGTTTTATGCACATGTCTTTCAAAAAAGTTAAGAATCTTGATTTGTAGGCCTAACAAAGTTTGAGGTCCACCACTGTTACACACAAACTCCACATTTCCAAATTTACTGGGCACACGTTTGTCTATTTTTTAGCTGTAAACAGGCAAGAATTTTTATAATTTTAGAGATATTTAGGGGTACGTTAGTAGAAACACCACATCTTAGGTATTAGTGACTATAGATTTAAATGAAATAAAATGCAAAATGAACAGAAATTCTCTTTTGATTATCTACCTTTTTATACCTCTCTTGTCATGTCTTGTTTTTATTACTCCATGTGTATACAAAAAAAGTTTTAAAAAGTCCAAACAATCCCCCTCCTCTTCTTCACTTTCATGCCAGTCTGAAAGATCGTATGCATGCACACTACTGACACTAATTGTCTAATGTCAGTACCGATCTCTTCCTCCGACTCCAAGTCCATTTCTTTCACTTTAATGTCTGATAAATGGAAGCCTGTAAACTCCCCTTCATCAGTCGAAGAATCAAACCATCCATTTTAGACACACACACAATAAAAAAAATTTAAAAAAAATTCGGAAAAACTAACACATCACAGAGAAAACTTGTGGAAATGCAGTCGAATGTTTTCACAAAGAGAATAAACCGGAAGTCAATTGCCGGAAGTCTCGCAATATTTCAAACAACGCGAGAATATAACCACATGGTTGATACGGACGCTTTTGGACGTTTTGCCTGTTTAGACCTTCGGCCGCGTTTGGCCGCTATGCCTAGTAAAGGGTAGCCCTCAGCTTCTCACACTCGGAACTCAATATTTTTTTCTCGGAAATGCAAATGCCTTCCGCGGAAATCCGCGGATTCGCTGACAGTTCTCCACCCTGCGTTCTACTCCAACGGGACTCCGCGGACGCCCCGACGCTCTTCCCCGTCGCGTACGCCAGCCGGAAGCTAAAGCCGGCTGAACTGAACTACGCCACGTCGGAGAAGGAGTGTCTCGCCCTCGTCTGGGCGGTCCAGAAGTTCCAGCTGTACCTCTACGGCTCACACTTCACTGTCCAAGTAGACCATCAGCCGCTTTCTTTCCTGGCGACGTCTAAATCACTCAACGCCCGGCTGATGAGATGGGCTCTGCTGCTCCAGGCATACTCTTTCCAGTTGGAGCACATCCCAGGAAAGGATAACCACGGAGCGGACTTCCTCAGCCGCCATCCCGCAACAGACTCCACCGAGTCCCCACTGAGGGCCGACGCCCCAGAATTCGTGCCAGCCGTCACCCCCTAGCCGCCGCCGAAACCCGGCAGCCCGCGGACCCCAGCCATGGGTATCCGCCGCCGACCACCCGAACCTGTACAGCCCAGCCGCCGCCGAACCACCTCCGCCAGCACCCCGCACCGCAGCAGATGCCAGAGCTCTCGGCCGATTCTACGTCGAGGCCGAGGACCTCGCCTTTCTCTTGGGGGGGCCTCTGTGACAGTCGGACTTTGACCTCTGGCCCTGCTCCCCACCACTCTCCCCCCTATTCGCACTCTGGCCCCGTTCTCAGCCATCTCCCCCCGATTCGGCCGCTGGCTCAGCGCTCTAAGCCCCGCCCCTCCGGGCAGTCCACCGACGATTTCGGACTTGACCCGAGGCCCAGTAAATCAGTCTTCTGCCTCAAGCCCAACCGAGAACATCGTTTGCTCCGAGGACAAGTTGCCCAGCCTTGCGACCCCTGAATCTCGCCAGTATTCTCGTGTTTCTGCCCGTTCTCTGGTCCAGGTAAGAGTGGAGACTTATATCAATATCATTTAACATTCCCATCATGTCTGTGATTTGTCCCGATGTATGGTTTATGATATGTACTTTTGCCTCATGTATCCAATGTTTGTAGTCTGATTGTTGCACTTGCCATGCTTGCGTTTATACATGTATTGCCCCTGCCTAGATCCTTGTATAAATCCCCCATGCCTTGTTGCCCCATTCTTTAGACTATAAACCCCCCTTGCTCATAATCTCCATGATCCTGTATTTCCACCCCTTGTCTCTCCCCTGATCCTAGTATGTAAATATCCACCCCCGACGTCCATCACCCCTTCTCAGGCGCCGAACCTCATATACTTTAGCGGCCGCCAGTAAATTCTCACAAACCCCTGTAGCCATTATCGTCATAAATAGGCAGTGGAAAACGCCGTTCAGTCTTGACCCGGCTTTTCCACAATTCAAATCTGATCTGGCATGCGCACCGATTGGAGCAGCATCCAGAGCGTGTATGCACCTCTGATGCTGAGCATGATTCTTTTCAGAACGGGTTTTTGTGAGGGCTATTGAGAGACTCCACGCCGCGTGCAGCCCTATCTTCTGGCTGTCACTGATGACGCGTGACGCTTGACCACTGGCCATCAGTACACTTGCCCGGTTCGCCCCAGCTAATTGTTGCACAACCAGCGTGACCCAGTGACCCGCATTGGGCCACCCCTGCAAAGCCCACCCAGTCACCGGAGGCACCCCTCGCCCACGCATTCGAAGATAAGTTCGCCCCTGGCGAGACCACAACTCGGCGTGCATCTGAATACCCACGCTATGACTAACCCAGCCACATAGTGCCATATGATGAAATCGACCTATATTCTCCCCAGTGACATTTGAACAGATAAACCCGAATTACTCCCAGATACCCTGGACTATAACAGACTCTAGCTAGTGAACCAGTTAAAACCCAGCATACCATTTGACCTGCACTCAGTTAATAAATTATTGTATAGTATATTCCTACACCAGTCTTCCCTTGTCGAGCCCTATCCTAGTTAAGTCTGTATGTCTCTCGTCTGTCTTCAACCTACCTACCATTCTTTAGTATTCCCAGCGTTATTCACTTGAAGGTCACCGCACGTTAACCTAGGACAAGGAGGTAACACAGCGCGGGTGAATAATCGCATACCCTCATTCCCCCCAACCCCCTATATTCGTGACACAGGGAAAGATGGGGTACGCTGGTTAAACGATCATCTGTGGTGACCCTACGACCTCCGAGTTACGGGATAGGACAGGATATAGGATAGGATGATTAAATTTAATGTATGGACAGTTCTGTGGAAATGTATTCCATTACAGCACAAACCAATTGCTTTTATTCTTCCCACGACGTACTGATGTGGATTTTCTATTCTTTGCGTGATATGGGTAGTTTTCTACACACGACGTGTAAATGAGGATACAGAAATCTACACTTTAATAACTTTTTATTAACATAACTTTTGTTTATTTGAAATGAACGGGTGTGTTCCTTGGATCATTCCTGGGGAATTGATGTAATTTGGAAGAGCTATTCCAAGAATCAAAACATTTACAGGTAAAAATGTGACGCACTGTGAAAGTTAAAATGCAAATACCGACTTTGATCTTTTTATGCTCTTGACTTTGAGATGACCTTGACCTCCGGCTCAAAATACACTCATGAAGTATCAAATAAACTAAAGCAAAAAAGTTAAATGATGCCAACCCCCCCCCCCCCCCCAAAAAAAAAAAACACCGATGACCTTGGGATAACCTTGACCTTCAATGATCTTGGTCTTGGGATGACCTTGACTTTCATGTGACCTCTCCTGCTCATGTGTGATCAAATAACGAAATGTTGCATCTATCCTATCCGTAACTCGAAAGTCGTTGGGGTACCACTGATGATCGTTTAACCAGTGTACTCCATCTTTCTCTGTCCTCAGCAACCCTCATGGCTTCGCTCAGGTTCAAACCAGTCCATTCTCGAATGTTGTCCTTCCACCTCTTTTTCTGTCTCCCTCTTCTTCTGCCTCCTTGCACCGTGTCTTGCAGGATGATTTTGCAAGGCCTGAAGCTCTGGTGAGGTGGCCATACCGCCACTGTGAGCAGGTCATCGTGTTGTCCAATGGCTTGTGTGATGGTCTGTCGGACTTCGTCGTTGGTGATGTGCTTGGTATAGGAAATGCCCAGAAGTCTTCTGTAGTACATCATCTCCATGCTTTGTATTCTTCGTTGTAGGTCTGATGTGAGGGTCCGTGTTTCGCAAGCGTACTGTATAGAAAGATGGAGATGACATGGGAGCGCAGCAGCCTTACCTTGGAGTGTAGACTGATGGTCCTGTCTTTCCAAATGGGCTTCAACCTTGTCAGGGCAGTAGTTGATTGTACGATTCTGGAGATGACTTCCTGTCGGGATCCATTGTCTGACACAATTGCTCCTAAATAACGTTGTTTTATACTAACTATGGGTTAAATTTATACAGCCATTCCACTGTACTATTAACACAAAAAAAAGGTTTTGCAAGACCTAAAATGACCTTGACCATCAAGATAAACCCACAAAGGGAACATATATAAAAGATCAATCTATCCTCTCTATAACAACATGTTTGGACTTTATATCTCTAATAGTTTAGGTTCAAGGTCACTTCAAAGTACCTATACTGACTGACTTTGGACAGCTCCAGTGATTTTGACCTTGGAATGAGGTTGATCAAATTTGCAGAGTATATGTGTCTCATTAATGTCCATCATGCATCAAATAATCATAAGTTCAATATTAATAACTTTGAGAAAAAAAATGCGGTTTTGTATACAAATTGTCATTTTCTACTAATATTTGTTGATCTTGTGACCTTGACCTTGAATTGAAGCCATTAATTCACTGATACTTTATTAGGTCTCATGGATATGCATCATCTTACCAAGTTTGGTTGTGATAGCTAAAATAGGTTCTGAGATATTTAATCCACTTGCAAGTTTTGCACGTCCAGACAGCGGACGGCGAACAGACAGACGGATGGATGGGAAAAAATTTTTAAAAATAAAATATGTAATGTTAATGTTGGACTATTTAGGACTCATGTCGCACAGATTTGCAAAAATTTGGATTTTTTGGTTGGTGGGGGTTGGCGAGTAGGGTAGGGTCGGGTTGGGGAGGGGGTGAGTAGGTAGACTGACGTTGCTACGCGTATGAGTCAACCACAGGCGCTGGTATCTGGACACGCGAGCGCCTATGCCTGTGACGCGCCTCCCTTTGGTTATCGAATATAGATAGCCAAAGGGAGACGAGTCACAGGCATAGGCGCTCGCGTGTCCAGATACAAGCGCCTGTGGAGTCAACAAAGAAAACGAATATCATCCAAAAATGCGACTAGAAGGAAGGCAATAAAGTGTTTGCATATTTCAGGGAGTAGGTAGTCACTCCTGACGAGAGATTTCACAATGCGGTCTGTAATGTCACAGACTTCCCGGATTTAAAATTTAAAAAAAAAAAAAAGTTGTGAAAAGTGGAGGGGTGTTGCGGGTTTGGACAGATAAGCTGGCATACAGAATATAACCTTCGTCTTCTTCCTCTCTCCTCTTCTCCGTTTTCTTCTTCTTATTCTTCTCTCGTCGTCCTCCTCTTCCTCCTCTTCCTCCTCCTGTTTTTCTTCTTCTTTCCTCTTCTCTTCGCTGAAGAAAGGGAAGTCAGCGAGAGTGGACAACATACCCGCGGAACTGCTACAAGCAGGAGGAGAAGCGATGATTGATGCCCTCACCATTATCTGTAACAAGATCTGGCAGAGTGGGGAGTGGCCTACACCATGGACCCAGTCGCTTGTCATCACTACCCCAAAAAAAGGTAACCTTCAGGAGTGTGAAAATTACTGCACCATCAGCCTCATCAGCCATCCCAGCAAGGTCCTCCTGAAAATAATACTCAACAGGTTGAAACCCTAAGCTGAACAAATCATAGCTGAAGAACAAGCAGGATTCAGGGCAGGGCGAAGTACCACTGAACAGATTTTCAACCTCAGAATAATCTGTGAGAAATACCTACAGCACCAACAACATCTATATCATGTGTTCATAGACTTCAAGAAGGCGTTTGACCGAGTCTGGCATGCAGCTCTATGGGCAACAATGAAAGTGTACAACAACATCAGACCTAAAAATATCGAAGTCATCAAAAGCCTGTATGACAAGGCTACCAGTGCAGTCCTCCATAACAGCGCCATCGGGAACTGGTTCAGAACAACAATCGGTGTGCGTCAAGGATGCCTACTCTCTCCAACACTCTTCAACATCTTACTAGAGCGTATCATGTCAGATGCTCTTGCAGATCACGAAGGCACAGTCAGCATAGGGGGTAGAGCAATCTCCAATCTTCGTTTTGCGGAGGACATTGATGGATTGGCTGGAGAGGAACAAGAACTTGAACAGCTGGTACAAAGGCTTGACACCACCTCTAGAGCTTATGGAATGGAAATAAGTGCAGAGAAGACCAAAATGATGACCAACAACACCAATGGCATCAACACGGACATCAAAGTCCAAGGCCAATCCCTCAACACAGTGCATAGCTTCAAATATTTGGGAGCCATTGACAATCGGTCCCGACACGAAGTCCTCTCCAGGATCGCACAAACAACTGCTGCCCTGACAAGGTTGAAGCCCATTTGGAAAGACAGGACCATCAGTCTACATTCCAAAGTAAGACTGCTGCGCTCCCTTGTCATCTCCATCTTCCTATATGCTTGCGAAACGTGGACCCTCACAGCAGATCTACAACGAAGAATACAAAGCATGGAGATGAGGTGCTACAGAAGACTTCTGGGCATTTCCTATACCCAACACATCACCAACGACGAAGTCCGACAGACCATCACACAAGCCATTGGACAACACGATGACGTGCTCACAGTGGTGAAGAAACGTAAACTCCGATGGTGTGGCCACGTCACCAGATCATCTGGCCTTGCAAAGACCATTCTGCAAGGCACAGTGCAAGGAGGTAGAAGAAGAGGTAGACCGAAAAAGAGGTGGGATGACAACATTCGAGAATAGACTGTTTTGACACTGAGCGAAGCCATCAGGGTTGCTGAGTACAGAGAAAGATGGAGTATGCTGGTTAAACGATCATCTGTGGTGCCCCTACGACCTCCGGGTTACGGGGCAAGATAGGATAGGATAGGATTCCTCTTCTCTTCTTCTTCTTCCTTTCTCTTCATCCTTAACCCCCTCCTTCTTCTAACCTTTCTCCGCTCATTCTTCTTTGTCTTCCTTCTTCTCCTTTCTTCGTCTTCTTCTTCTTTTGCCTTATATTTTTCTTTCCTCTTTTTCTTCTTCTTCTAGATGTATGTAGGATATCAGCATGGGTGAAATCACTGTTTACACATTTATGTCGGATTTACACTCTTCTTCTTCTTCGTCAACGTAGGAACACACGTAGGCTACTGTGAAAAACCGGAGATGTTGATGTCGCGGAATTTGGAACTGAATATATACTAGAAATCACTAGAAATATAATATTCCCCCCCAAAAAAAAAAAAACACAGACAGAAGAATAGTCTCAAATAAGCCAGGAAACCCCACCAAAACCAGGCAAGCGACGTCAAAAACTCAGGCAGTGAAGGTGACGTAACTACCGCATGACGTATTGAGGAAATTCTAGAGAATTTGAAAGAAAATAATGTCTCTGGTTTTAATTTTGTCATGATCAATCGACAGACAGACGCAAACCTACCTCCTTTTGAAGCAGTGAAGAGGTTAGAGAAGAGGATTAACTCTGCGTACCCAACGTGAAAATATCCCGAGTGGCCGAGCGCTGATGTATCCACGATCTGCAACACGAAGTCCAGACACCAGAGCCATCAAAGCTCAAATAGTCAAAATAAATTGAAATAAAAAATACAACAGTTTCTTGACGGTAGACCTGTTTTATCTTGACATCACAATAAAAGAGTGAAGAAGAAGGAATAAAGAAGATTTAGAGGAAGGGCAAGAACAAGAAGGATGAGGAGCGAAAGAGGAGGAGGAGGAGCCGAAGAAGAAGAAGAACAACAACAAGAACAAGAAGAAGAACAAGAAGAAGAACAAGAAGAAGACGAACAACAGCAACAACAACAAGAATATGAAGAAGAAGAAGAAGAAGAAGAAGAAGAAGAAGAAGAAGAAGAAGAAGAAGAAGAAGAAGAAGAAGAAGAAGAAGAACAACAACAACAACAACAACAACAACAACAACAACAACAACAATATGAAGAAGAAGAAGAAGAACAACAACAACAACAACAACAACAACAACAAGATGATGATGATGATGATGATGATGATGATGATGATGATGATGATGATGATGATGATGATGATGATGATGATGAACGTCGATCATTCTTTCAGGGTTTATAAACAAAAGAACGATAAATAAAATAAACAAACAACTATAAAAAAAAAAAAAAACTTCAACAGTCCCCATCAGAAAAATGTCCGCAGAAAACTCTTACTTACTCTTTAATAACTGTCCACACATTATTAGTTGAAGAGACAATTGAACAATAGAGGGAGCAAAATCATTATTGTAGACTACTATTCTAGTTCATTGCACTTTCCCCGAACTGCACAAATATCATCTCTATAAAGTGCAAGCTGCTTTAGCAGTTTTTTGTTGTTGCGTCGTGCAGATACACATACAGGCCCGCGAGAGCGCGAGCGCGAACTCACACACACCCACACGCATATACTATACACACACATAAGCATGCATACAAACCTCACACGAACTATCACACATTATATACACCAACACATACATATTGTAAACACACACAAACGAAAAACAAATAAACATGCACGCAGCTTATTCACGTACGCGCGCACATACATCACAGTATTAACTTGTAATTTCTCAAACAGATAAATAAGACACACGCATACACACATACATAATGCACGCACACAGACACAAACTCACACCACTTTCCTTTCACATACGAACATCTCTCTCTCTCTCTCTCTCTCTCTCTCTCTCTCTCTCTCTCTCTCTCTCGCTCTCTCTCTCCAGTTACAAGAAGACTCTTAAGTGAATTAAGTCCTATCGAAATTTCCAATACAACAATATACGTACTTCGTCTAGCCACATCATCGAAGGACAGTTCGCATCATATTATTCTAAGCGTTTCTCCCTTGCTGTCAAAACTGACGTCGTTATAGAAACCCTATAGGCCTAACAGCACTCAAAGTTCGTATAATCACTACCCTGAAACCGAAGACACTTTGCCGTAACACATGTCTGTAATGGCACACCTATGTAATGCAGATACAACCAACGATAGGATATAGAACTCTCTAACAATAATACTCGTCTTAACGATACATCTGCCCGCAACGCCTTTTGGATGATAGAGCACATGTTCTGTATACTATCATAACGATCCCATCTGTGTACACTTCAAGTCACATCAATATTTACAGACGCGTAACACAGCGAGACAGCCATCTGGCTTTATAATAAGATTTTCATTATATATATGTATATAATATATTATATATATAATCATTATTTTTGGATTGGAAATAGGGGGAAGTGGGGAGGGGGAGAATAATTCTATACCGAGAAATATAGCGAATTTATAAATGATGATGAAGATGAAGATGATGATGAGAATGCGAATTTATAAATGATGATGATGATGATGATGATGATGATGATGATGATGATGATGATGATGATGATGATGATGATGATGATGATGATGATGATGATGATGATAATGATAATGCTGCTGCTGCTGATGATGATGACGAGGAGGAGGAGGAGTATGGGGACGAAGACTTGCAAATACATAAAATCCAATGGTACACAGTTGGTGCTATAAGTGTTGTGTTTTCAGCAATATGTATGCTACAATCTCTAAATTCCAAGCTGTGCTCAGCTTAACCCCCCCCCCCCCCCCCCCCCACCTCCGCCAACTCCAATTCTTCTCCCCAGTTCCTCCCCTCTCTACTCCTCACCCCATCCCCCACCCAACCCGCATCCCCGGACGTAATGCTGCATAATATGCGCACTGTCTATATAATAGGGGGAAACGTTTGAAGGAGATAAAAAAAAAAGCTTCACGCTCTCTATGAAGTACTTACAATTGGGTCCCGTTACCTATGAAGTACTTACAATTGGGTCCCGTTAACATTAAATGGAGATCAGTGACAACAGCTTGTGTTTCTATAAAATATTCCCAACACTAAGGACATAAAGCAGCCTCTCAGCCCACGTTCTCAACAATAAAGGCTAGGCATACTTAAAGTGCGTCTGAGGTCGAGACTTAAAATATTTAAAGTACGTCTGAACTCAAGATCAAAATCGCCCAACAAAATAAATAAATAAATAAATAAATAAAATGTCTAATTGACGACAAGAGATGGCAATTTTGCTTACGCATCTTAAAACATTGTTTGGTTTGTTCTAATATGCGCGAAAATCAAACATTTGTATCCGATCATCCAAAAGGTCGTATGTTCTCTACATTCTTATAAAACATCATAGAACAACAGATAGGCAGGCGCTCTATAAAGAGACGCCTGCCTGTGAAATAGTCTTAGAGCACAAGCTAGAGCACAGGCGCCCATATCTGGATGCGATTGCGTCTATAGTGCGCGTTTCCCTATTATACCTTAACACAAGAGCCCAGAGAGGGACGCGCTCTAGCAGATACTGCGTCTGTGGAATTTATACTCTTAGGGCACATTCTAGAGCGACGTAAGGCCGGGTAGATCAGCTCGTAGGGCACATCCTAGAGCGACGTAAGGCCGGGTAGATCAGCTCGTAGGGCACATCCTAGAGCGACGTAAGGCCGGGTAGATCAGCTCGTAGGGCACATCCTAGAGCGACGTAAGGCCGGGTAGATCAGCTCGTAGGGCACATCCTAGAGCGACGTAAGGCCGGGTAGATCAGCTCGTAGGACACATCCTAGAGCGACGTAAGGCCGGGTAGATCAGCTCGTAGGGCACATCTTAGAGCGACGTAAGGCCGGGTAGATCAGCTCGTAGGGCACATCCTAGAGCGACGTAAGGCCGGGTAGATCAGCTCGTAGGGCACATCCTAGAGCGACGTAAGGCCGGGTAGATCAGCTCTTAGGGCACATCCTAGAGCGACGTAAGGCCGGGTAGATCAGCTCGTAGGGCACATCCTAGAGCGACGTAAGGCCGGGTAGATCAGCTCGTAGAGCGGCTTAACCGACATTTCCCTGGTTCGAATCCCGGCTTGGTCAAAGCGTGACCATATTATTTTCCATTTACCATTAACTGGTTCGCTAGCCCAAATGATGACCAACAACACCAATGGCATCAACATGGACATCAACGTCCAAGGACAATCCCTCAACAAAGTGCATAGCTTCAAATATTTAGGAGCCATTGTATCAGACAATGGGTCCCGACAGCTAGTACAGGAAGTCCTCTCCAGGATCGCACAAACATCTGCTGCCCTGGCAAGGTTGAAGCCCATTTGGAAAGACAAGACCATCAGCCTACATTCCAAGGTAAGGCTGCTGCGCTCCCTTGTCATCTCCATCTTCCAATACGCTTGCGAAACGTAGACCCTCACAGCAGATCTACAACGAAGAATACAATGCATGGAGATGATATGCTACAGAAGACTTCTCGGCATTTCCTATACCCAAAACATCGCCAACGACGAAGTCCGACAGACCATCACACAAGCCATTGGACAACACGATGACCTGCTCACAGTGGTGAAGAAATTGAAACTCCGATGGTATGGCCACGTCACCAGATCATCAGGCCTCGCAAAGACCATCCTGCAATGCACAGTGCAGGGAGGTAGAAGAAGAAGGAGACCGAAAAAGAGGTGGGAGGACAACATTCGAGAATGGACTGGCTTGACATTGAGCGAAGCCATCAGGGATGCTAAGGACAGAGAAAGATGGAGTATGCTGGTTAAACGATCATCTGTGGTGCCCCAACGACCTCAGAGTTAAGGGATAGGATAGGATAGGATAGGATAGGAAAGGTTCGCTAGCATCAGAATTATGTGACCAGTAGTTGCCTATAAGCTCTCGTGTCGCGTGACAATAATCTACAATCAACCTAGAGCGACGTTATTAGACTTCGGCCCCTCGGACATTTAAATACTGATTCCTGTACTGTGTCTTTATGGCTGAATACCCCCAGGCCGTTTAAAGTTTTTTAGTCAGTGCTTCACGTTTGGATGAAAACAAAGATGGATAGCTTTATCAACGCTGTTGAAACTGGGTGCTGCGAGAATATTGCTGATAGGTCCGGTCTAACCGAGAAAGCACAGTGCGAAGCTGAGATTGGCCTGGTAAGGTTGTGTTTGCCTCCTCCCACTTTGTGAGTGGTACTCAGCATGTCGAGTCTCAACTGCGCTTGTGTGCAGGGAGAGTTGTTTCAACTTCTAAAAGAGACCGTTGACCGTTGATTTTCGAACGACAGCTGATATTATTAATGTAATTTAGTCAGTCTGCAGTTTAGCACAGTGACATAGAAAATGAGCCGCACCAAATAAGACTGTGCAGACTTCTGCAGCTTCTCACGCAATCATGTCCATTATTCAGTACACACGCGAGCCACGTTGTGTTAGCTGAGACTCGCTGCGGCTTAACGTTTGTCTCTCACTTGTGAGACGTACTCTGCCGGTCTCAGTTACGCTGTGTGTATACAAGGGTCGAGCTATGTTTCATTCGTGGCTGCCCATGGCGTAATTGGGATTCGCATAGGTTTGACGTTGGCCTCTGTCTTTATTTAGTTTATTTAATCACTTTTACATAGCGCTTTTCCAACTCAAGAGCTGCTCAAGGTGCTGGCCGATACAGGATCAAACTCAAGCCCACTTGCAGCCTTTGGGCGCATAGTTTGACGCCCAGAGGTCTGAGCACAATCCTGGGCGCCCGGGAATGGGGAGAAGGGACCTAGTGTGTGCTGGGTGTAGATGTGTAGCCGGCACTCACCCGTCTAGGACATGAGAGTCAGGTTCTTTAAAGTCCATGCGATGGAATGCGTGCGCGTATAGATTAGACCTCGGTTTAAACTCTCATCCATAAGAGTAGGAGCGCAGTGTTTGAGATATTTTTGTTCTCCCTGTATTGGCCTGTCGTGGTGGGAAAGTTGGTGCAAAGTTGGTGGAGGAGGTTCAACAACTTTATTTTCCGAGGTTCTTAGATCTCCAATCTGGGTTCCTGAACATGTATTTGTTCCAAAGGTTCAGCAACAGTTCAGAAAAGAAAAAAAAAGGGTTTGAACCTCCACCAACCTTCTACGAGCCTTCCAAATGAAGACAGGCCAAAAGCGCTAGCCTCGTCCGCTCTCAGCTATGCTGTTTGACGACGCGGTTTCTGTTATCACGTTTCCCGCTTGCTCTTTCTCCCCCCCCAACCCTCCCCCTCCATTCCACCTACCCCCATCTTTGCTAACAGTTTTTGCAGGTTGTCCTCCCTATCCTATCCTATCCTATCCTATCCTATCCCGTAACCCGGAGGTCGTAGGGGCACCACAGATGATCGTTTAACCAGCATACTCCATCTTTCTCTGTCCTCAGCAGCCCTGATGGCTTTGCTCAGTGTCAAACCAGTCCATTCTCGAATGTTGTCCTCCCACCTCTTTTTCGGTCTCCCTCTTCTTCTACCTCCTTGCCCTGTGCCTTGCAGAATGGTCAATGCAAGGCCTGATGATCTGGTGACGTGGCCATACCATCGGAGTTTCCGTTTCTTCACCACTGTGAGCAGGTCATCGTGTTGTCCAATAGCTTGTGTGATGGTCTTTCGGACTTCGTCGTTGGTGATGTGCTGGGTATAGGAAATGCCCAAACGTCTTCTGTAGCACCTCATCTCCATGCATTGTATTCTTCGTTGTAGATCTGCTGTGAGGGTCCATGCTTCGCATGTCCTCACTAACCTCTTGTCATTTCTGACAAAGGTTTTTTCTTCATTATTTTTAAGCGAAATTTGTTGTAAGCGAATCTTTTGTATCTCCCTTCAACTGTCTTTTATTTATTTACTTTTTTAATTGTCTTCATCATATTGTGTAGTAGGTCTACTTAAATAATTTGACCAGTACAACAAAAAAATAATACAGCGACTCCTTCAACCTCTCCCCCCCCCCCCCTCCCCACCCTTCCCTTTGCTGTTGTTGTTGTTATTGCCGTTATTCTTGTTTTTGTTGTTGAAATCTTCTTAGTAAAGCGTTTTATGATGTATCGTTTAGTGTATGTGTATGTGTGTGTGTTTGTGGGAGGGGGGGGGGATGTGTGCGTGTGTACATACGTATTTTAATTATTATCATGTAATAGTTCACGATGACGATTAATTTTGATAAGATCATTAATTTTGACATGCACGGTAAAAATCAATCATTCTTATAACATACTTTCTTAAAATCTCTCTCTCTCTCTCTCTCTCTCTCTCTCTCTCTCTCTCTCTCTCTCTCTCTCTCTCTCGCTCTCTCCTGTCTTCTCTGTTCTATATTCCATGCTTCTATATAATATATTAATAGTTATGTAACAACAGGTTTACCTCTTCCGTTGCTCCGGTTCCCGTGCTGAAATCAGAGAATAAAACAAAACAAAAACTAGATCAAATTATTGAGCATATAATGCGAATATCTGGAAATTGCTTGCTATCATGTTGCCTTGTTTTCTTAGAATGTTTTAACACAAAGTGGACGAGTAGGCGAAATGCGAGTCGTTTAAAACATGTAGGCGGAACGTGTCTCTCTCTCTCTCTCTCTCTCTCTCTCTCTCTCTCTCTCTCTCTCTCTCTCTCTCTCTCTCTCTCTCTCTCTCTCTCTCTCTCTCTCTCAATCTTTAAAGAAGCTAAAGTAATACCTTTACCTAAAACAAGTGATACTTCAGTTCTTGACAACTTTCGACCAATTTCCATTCTGCCTGTTCTATCTAAGCCCCTGGAAAGATATATTCATACTAACCTTATGAAGTACTTAGAAAATAATGCTCTTTTTCATCCTTTTCAGTCTGGCTTCAGACCTAAACACTCTTGTCAAACAGCGCTCTCCCATATTTGTGATGTTTGGCTTAGTGCTATAAACAAGCAAGACATTGTAGGGGCAGTTTTTCTTGACCTTAAAAAGGCATTTGACCTAGTTAACCATGATATGTTAATTAATAAGCTAAAGTACTATTTTCAAAACTGCATCTGTATTATTTTTTAAATCATATTTATCAAACAGGCACCAATCAGTATATACTAATGGTTCATTTTCGTCTTCTGGAGATGTCACTTGTGGAGTTCCTCAAGGATCGATTCTTGGCCCTATTTTATTTTGTATATTTATCAATGACATGCCCCTTTTTCTCACACAAAATGTTAACCTTGACCTATTTGCTGATGATTCATCCCTCCATACTTCTAATAAAAATCTACAACAGGTAGAACAAAGTCTTCAAATAAGCATAAATGAAATTGATAACTGGTGTGACAACAATAGAATGAAATTAAATCCTAATAAAAGCAAAAGTATGCTTTTCACTACAAGACAAAAACGTCAAAATGGATCTTTTTGCCTTAATCTAAACTTAGGGTCCTACAATATTGATCAAGTTCGTGAACATAAAGTGCTAGGCATAATCATTGATGATGATTTTAGCTGGCGGTCACACATTAACCATATTTGTAAAAAAATTTCTAAATATCTGTTCCTTCTAAATAAACTTAGACATTTTGTTACGGTTGATGCATTAAAATCTTTTTTCTATGCCCACTGTATGTCTCATTTTAATTATGCATCAACTATTTGGTGTAATGCAAGTGACGTTCAAATTAAGCAGCTAAACAGTCTTCATAAAAGAGCAATCAAGATACTCTATAAGTCTTATAATATAAATACAGATATTACAACTACTGAGAAATACAAGGAACTCCAAATACTACCACTTCAAAAACAATTTATATTTAATACAGCTATCCTTATGTTCAAAATCACACACGGAGAAACACCTGCATACCTTGATATCTTTTTTACTAAGCCAGTTGATGGGCATAGACTTTTTAATTATAAACTACCCCTCCCTCGCATTGATTTATACAAAAACAGCCTATCATTTAATGGAGCTGCTGTATGGAACTCTCTCCCTCTGGAGTGTAAACATTGCGACACAATATTTTCTTTCAAATATAATCTATATAAGCATCTGGAAAATTAATTATAAAAGTGATATATTTTAATATAACAGATTTTCAAGTAAATATTTTTTTTAAATATTAATTATTATATATATATATTTATTTATCTATTTATTCTTGTTGTTGTTGTTATTGTTTTGTTTTTTTTTGTTGTTTTTTTTCCATTAAGATATTCTTGTTATAATAATAGTGATGATAATGGTGGTGATGTTGGTGTTAGTAGTAATAATAGTACTCCTATTATTATTGTAATTGTTATTATTCATATAATTGCAATTGTTATTATTATTGTTATTATTATTATTATTATTATTATTATTATTATTGTTGTTATCTTGATTTCTTTTAAAAATTATTATTCTAAGGGTAGGGGATAGTGAGGGGTGGTTGCCTACAATTATTTAAAGATAATGATGAAGATGGTGTGATTGTGTGTGCATGTGTATGTGTGTGATTTCTATGATTTCCAAGTTAATGTTAAAGTTATTTACTGTATTAATTTGTTAAGGGACAGATTGGAAGATTAGACTTATTAATTAGTCTAAAATCTTTATCCCTAATAAAAAAGTTTCAAAGTTTCAAAGTTTCAAAGTTTCAAAGTTTCTCTCTCTCTCTCTCTCTCTCTCTCTCTCTCTCTCTCTCTCTCTCTCTCTCTCCTTCTCTGCCTCTCTCTCTGCCTCTCTGTCTCTCTCTCTCTCTCTCCCCTTCTCTGCCTCTCTCTCTGCCTCTGTCTCTGTCTCTGTCTCTGTCTCTGTCTCTCTCTCTCTCTCTCCCTCTCTACCTCTCTCTCTCTCTCTCTCTCTCTCTCTCTCTCTCTCTCTTTTCTCTCTCTACCTCTCTCTCTCAAATTGAAACGGCATAGTGTGCGATTCAAATCTGTCGAAATTAATACCTATTTGAGGATTGGATTAAACTTAAAGTTCAAAGCCCCTATTACTCACATTATCCTAATGGAACTTTCAATATTTAGCATAAAAATGAGTGCCACCCCCCACCCGCCTCGATACCCTACCCTCCCCCCCCCAACCGATACCCTCGCCCCCTCCCCAATTTTATTTTTGTTAACCGATCTGAATGCAAATACCTACTTT
Organism: Oncomelania hupensis; assembly: GCA_036898135.1. Classification (NCBI taxonomy): domain Eukaryota; kingdom Metazoa; phylum Mollusca; class Gastropoda; order Littorinimorpha; family Pomatiopsidae; genus Oncomelania; species Oncomelania hupensis. Next base: position 48,788,364 of record CM072527.1, read on the forward strand.
GATCATTTGATGCTCTTGACCTGAACTTCCGGCTCCAAATACACTCATGTACGGTCAAATAAACTGCAGCAAAAGTTATATTATTCCAAAACAATAACCTTGGATGACCTTGACATTCAATGACCTTGCCTTGGGATGACCTTGAAAGTCACGTGAGCTCTGATGCCAAATAACCCAATGTGTTGCATACTATGGGTCCCCCCGTGGGTGTGCCGGGGGTTTCAGTATAAATAGTATCCCCACTGTCTGGAAATTTAGTGCTTTAAATTCCCACTGTTGCTGTCTTTCTCGTTTGTTATTTCTCATTCCTACTCTGTTCTATCAATCTACTGTACTATCTTCTTCTTCGCTAGACCAGTCACCTACCTTTTTTCTTGAAAACTCTTCCGGGACAAAACTCCTCATTTGTGTGTGAGGTCTGTTGGATCAGCTTGGAAATATTGGACGCTTTCTGCCAGGTGGTCACTGGGGCTTCCTATGATGTTATTATTTGGCAATGTAGGGATTTTATATGTATGTGTTTTGTTGATATTTAATGATGTTTGTATTAATTTTTGTTTTTGTAAACGGGGTTCGATAAATTAGAGTATAGCCTCAGCGTCCCCTGCGTGGGATGTCTTTATTGTCAAGTAAACCGGCTGGTGGAGTGCCTTCAGTGTTGCCACTAGGGTTGTTTCGGCAGATCTTTTATGCAGATCAGGGGCGAGTTCCCTTACAGCAAAGTTGTGGTCTTGATTGCGTGGTCCTGATTCGGCTATATTGGTCCTGATTTTGGCTCGGAAGAGTCCGCTGGACCTAAAGCAATAATCATGTAATGTAATGTAATGTAATGTAATGTAATGTAATTCTGTTGTTGTTGCATCAAGTTTTATTCATCAGATTAACATAAGTTGTACTGATAAAATTGGGCGCATAGTAATGATGATAATGTAATGCATACTATGGGTTAAATATAGAGCCATTCCATTGGACGATGAGACATTTTTTTATGTTTTTTGTAAAGCCTAAAATGATCTTGACCATCAAGATCAACGCAAAAACGAAAAGATCAATCTGTTATCTCTTAGTACAACAAATTTGGACTTTATATCTCTCATTGTTTAGGGTCATACATAGTTGTTGTTTTAGGTCCTGCGGACGCTTTCGAGCCAAATCAGGACCAGGATTTAGGGTCAAGGTTACTTCAAAGTACCTATACGGACCTAATTTCGACAGCTCCAGTGACCTTGACCTTGCAGCGAAGTTGAGAGATTTGCCTAGTAGATATGTCTCATTGATATCTATCATGCATCAAAGAATAATAAGTTCATTATTAATAACTTATGAAAAAAGATAAATGTTTTGTAAAATTGTCATTTTATGACTAACATTTGTCGACCCTGTGACCTTGACCTTGAAGTGAGATCACTCATTCACTGATCAATTATGAGGTCTCGTGGATATACGCCATCCTACCAGGTCTGGTTGTACTACATGAAATAGGTTCTGAGAAATTAAGCCACTTGCAAGTTTTGCACAGACGGACGGACGCCGGACAGACGGACAGACAGGTCACGGAAAGGAGACGATGAGGTGGGGAGGGGGCATGGGAGGAAAGGGGGTGAGGGGTGAGTACATAGACTCACAGTTAGTTTTAATACGACGTACAGGATTACAAAAATTAACTCACGCATGAAGTGAGAAGAAAAGGGACAAAACTAATCCAGATTATGCCCTGAGGCAGTGATATGATTACCTGACAAAGCCAGGAATGCGCTGATGCAGTCAAACGCAGCGTAGCCGAGCTCACCGAGGACCTTCTCACAAGTCTCAGAATCTGTTTAGCAGGCCTACCTATTACGCCGGGTGATAGCCGCATAGAATGGCCGTGAAGCCTCCCCTTCTGTTTAAAGGGCGGGACGGGGGAATGCGACGTCGAGTCGTTGCTATGACTTAATACTTCGAGAAAACCTGCTACCTGTTTGTGACCTGTTGCAGAGACTTGTGGTGGAAGGCGAACGTAAGCGCAGCGTCGGCTAATCTCAGCTACGCAGTGTGGCCCTCAATGACAGCTCATGTGACGGGGTGCCCTGATAGCACAGTGGATAGGGCGGTGGTTTCTTATACCCAAGGTCGCGCGTACGAACCCCGCATGAGACCAACGAGGTTTTTTTCAGGACACCGAAAGTTTTCTCCTGGCACTCTGGTTTCTTCCCTTCCTTCAATATAATGGGATTGGGTGCCGTCTATATAAACTTTATTTTTAAAAAAAATAAAAAAATAGATTTCTCTTCTGCCACCTTTACTAGCAATCTCTTGAGAGTTGCCGCGCTGTGAGTTCCATTGTAGAAAAAGCGCGTGGATAGCACCCTGTATTATTTCTCTTTCGTGCGCCCTAAGCATGCTGCCATGTTTGGGGGTGGGTGGGTGGAGGGAGAGGGTAAAGAGGGAATGGGGGAGGTCTAGCGTCTGACAACTGTACACCATTATCAATAAATGTATTATGAATTAATAATAATTATCCTAGTACGTTTTATTTCATTTCATTCCTGTATAGTCTTTGTCCTAAATGTAATAACAGACGTCAGTCGGTTTGGAGAGACCATGGAGTGGAGCATCTAGGAATGGGTCCTGGTACAGCGCCTAGCGTGACTGAGCAATTCAATAGTATCGTCAAATATAACGGATGTAGAATAGACGTTGAATCCAATTATTATATACAAAGTATGCTTCATTTACCCAGGATGCTGCGAGTGTTCCATTTTAACTGGTGGACAGCGTAGGCTTCTGTTGCATTATCCACCAACAGCCGCCGAGTCTGCAGCGTTGACTTTAAAATACACACCACTGCGCTGAGCTGTTGTCAATTTATTTTGCAATCCATGACTGACTTTGGACAAGCGCACTGCAGCTGTCTGTTAGCCAGTTGATTCACTTGTATGTGCGCTCACTCTGCAAAAGAAAATAGAGAGAGAAAGAGAAAATTATCGTAATATAAAAGATAAGGTACGAAGATAATGTAAAACTTGCAATCAGCTTCTTTAAAGATAACCTAAAAACCCAAAGACATAGTTGTTTGTTTTTACTGGACATTTTCTGGAACTTGATTATATATCTAAAACTGTATTTAATGTAAACTTTGCCGTCAGCTATTAAAGGTAACCCCGTGATAGTCTGACATTTCAAAAACTAGAAATTTCTGGAACTTGATATTATCTAAACTTCATTCCAGCTATAGTCATTGGATATGACATGCACAAAGGTAAAAGGTCAAGATGTAATCTTTCAGTCGTTGGGGGAGGGAAGCGTTTGGGACCCCTCTTTTATCTAGGCCAGCTTGGTGAGGGCGGTGCCTATCTCATCTACCTTCACTGCTTTATCTTCCCGTGTTCTAAATAGCTCCAGGTACCCGTTTACAGCTGGGTGAACTGGGGTATGTCATGCGCTTGATTCAATCTTGTTGTGTCGATTGGTGGTTGCCTTCCGTGTATAGTCATCCATCCAAGTACTAACCCTTCCAGACGTCGCTTACTATGAACCATTGCTAGCGTGTGCCCAAACCACCCCGCTACCGCGCCACACAAGCATGCACAGCGTGTGGTTTTGAACCTCCTCCGCCCAGGCATACCAATGCCATGCCACATGTGTATTTTTACATATAGCCCACATTTTAAATCTCAAATCTAAAACTTCCAACACCTGTGGATCATAGATTTGTTAAACAGTATTATTCCCCTAAAGTTGTCAATACAGGGCGAAATAAAGTATAAATTAAGGGTCCAATATTGTGCATTAGTCCTATCCTATCCTATCCCGTAACTCAAAAGTCGTTGGGGCACTAGTACACCAGCTAACAAAACAATAGAGTTTACTATACAATACCATAATATACTTGCTTAAATTAAAAAAATAATATTACCAATAATATTCATTACATTAAATAAAACAGAGAACGGATAGTATTTTTTTAATTACAAGAATGACAATCAAATAGAGTAGACAACCTACGTAAACTAAATAGAATGCTAAATATTTTGGACAAAACAAAGAAAAACACCAATGCACGGCACATGTTCGAGCTAAGCTCTTGCTCAAGTGGACACAACAGACGAAACCGACACTTTCTTTAAAGAATATTAATAAGGCTGAATGTTAGATTTATAGATGAATAAAAACTATTTCTTCTAAATTAGGTTCAACGTGTGGCTGTGTACACCTAGCGTTCTCTGAGTTGAAGATTCAACTTCACCAGCTTTAAACTACAATGTTCTAAACTTCAATAATACCTCAGTGTTCACAGTACCTCGATAAAAAAAAGCTTCTAAGCCAGAGAGGATTGCACACAACAGAGGCTATATAAACGATTTAGGCCTACATCTTGCGTGCTGTAACACGCCACTTACAACGGAACAAAGTAGGACCTGATCATGATACGTCATGCAGGTATGACTTACGACCAAACGACCTCTTAGTAATACATTGTGCATCTGCCTATTTCAGCAGCCTGTGTAGTTCACAAGGCTAGGAGAAGAGAAGAAAAGTCATAGTAAGGCTTAGGCCTGGTTTGAGTCTTGTTGCTTCTTTTTTTCGTTGTAGTTTTTTTTTTTTTAAATAATATAGCGGAAGGCGGGATGTGCCGACAAGTTCAGTTCAATCCTTCAGCTGATCCGGACGCCGGGAAAGTGGATGTTGGGATGGGTGGGGAGAGCAAATATGGGGGTGGGTGGGGGGAGGTGGAGTACGATGTTGCTGGCAATCGTCTCTACTTTTGGCGATCCTCGGCTTCTCAGAGTTGACATTTCAGGGGGCTGGCCTGTGTTTGGTGTTATCGAACCTGTTTAGTCTCTCTCTCTCTCTCTCTCTCTCTCTCTCTCTCTCTCTCTCTCTCTCGTCTGCTTTCTATACAAAGAGACCAAAAAAACACCCACAAGAAAAGTAAGCGTGTAGCCTAAATAGACGGTATTGGAGATTAACGATACCATCTTGGAAATAATCTTTAAAAGATTATAATACCCCTCCGAGAAATGGGGGAATGACAAAATAGATAAGCCCACGTCTATACAAGAGCCTACCTCGAAGGCTACGTCAAATAATAGTTTCGAGGGATACATGCGAATTAGACGCCATGACATGCCCACAGTGGTGAACAAACGGAAAACTGTGCCACGTCACAAGAGCATCAGATCTTGCAAAGACCATCCTGCAAGATGATAAACAATCATCTGGGGTGCCGTAACGACTTTCGAGTAACGGGATAGGATAGGGATAGGATAGGATCACTGCGTGAGTACACAATTCGTTTGATGGGATGTGGAAGTGACCTGAAAACGAGATAGAGGAAGAAATATAAAAGAGATACAAGGCACAGCAAACTAACACTGTTTTCAATAGCTGACGTAATTTGCTAAATGCTTCTATCAAAAGTTACAAGCCAACTATACATAAAAATAACAACAACGACAACAATAATAATAATAATAATAATAATAATAATAATAATAATAATAATAATAATAATTATTATTATTATTATTATTATTGTAATAATAATTATTGTAATAATAATAATAATAATAATAATAATAATAATAATAATAATAATAATAATAATAATAATGGATAAAATCCCCAAATCCCCAGACTCAAAGCGCGGAGATCCGTACCATCATACATGCTCACGTGTTTCACCCACTCTCACCTACACAACACACACACACATCCATCACTCAAACATTCAGAAGTGCTACATCCTCTCCATCAGAAATAAGTCATCCTACTTATATAGCCTAGACAGAGTAATACTGCAACATGTACAACAGAGCCCATATCTTGGCATCCTACTGTCAGCTGACCTCAAATGGTCCGCCCACATCTCCAACACATGCAGCAAAGCAGCATCGACAGTGGGCTTCCTACGCCGGAACCTCCGGAACTGCCCCCAAGAGTGCAGGCGCCTGGCGTATATCTCACTCGTACGATCCAAGCTAGAATACGGAGCAACAGTGTGGGATCCCCATCTACAACAGGACACTGACAGACTAGAGAGAGTGCAGCGCCAGGCCGCCCGCTTCATTACGCGTGACTACAAGTCCCGAAGCCAGGGCTGCATGAGCAACATCCTCAGAGACCTGAACCTCCCCCCACTAGAAGAGCGCCGTAGGCAACTACGCCTCAACCTTCTGAATAGGGTCACAGAGGGGTTGGTCCCAGCGCTACCTCCAGAGAAGTTCCTCACCCCTGCTGTCGGCGGTCGACGAAGAGTCATTCCCACGAGGTTTCAGGGGTTCGACAGCATCAACATCATCGAACGACAGGCTGTGAACAACACACGAGGCTTCATCATCCCTACCAGCAAGACTGACCAGTACAGGAATTCCTTTTTTGTCCGTACTGTAGCTGAGTGGAATCAGCTGAGTGACACAGACCTGCCAGCCAGACCAGCCCGACCAGCCGGCGCAGCATCATCGGCGACGAAGGTGTCAGGGCTCTCCCCCCCCCCCCCCCCCCTCCCTCCGCTGAACGCTCACACTGATCTGTTTTTAGCCAGCTTTTAAAGACACTGAGAATATTTATGTTTTAGCTGTGCACCTTGCCTTTATATTAGGGCCACGAATTTATAAATTATGCGCTTCCCCCAGTTGCAAAGATAACCGACATTGGTTCCTGCAACTATACGACCAGATCCAGATCCAGAACATGTGGTGTAAAGGCAGAGAGATCGCTACTACTATTAGAAGACAGAAGGAAAAAACAATGTGTTCACTTTTAAAACTGACAGCCTCCAATACCACTACGCTAGATATAGCAAATTATATTTACAAAAATTCACACATAGAAGAACAGATTCCACCACCACACGGGATAAAACTCACCCAAATGCACTAAATCAAAACTTGAGGATGTCGAGACTAAAGATGACGTAACTATAACAGCATTACGTCATTATTGTGAGTGACGTAGGCCTAATTAATAGGCAATAAAGAATTGGAAAGATTAGAAAAATGCAGAATGTGAAAATAATTTAGACTAATGGATTTTTTTTTACAACACTGTAACAAAATTATCAACAGTTACGTTTATTAACTGTTCATCATCATCATCATCATCATCATCATCATCATCATCATCATCATCATCATCATCATCATCATCATCATCACTATTGTAGAATTAGTACCGGTCTAAGTGAACAAAATGGAATCTGAGTCTATAGATACCTGCTCAGTAGTAGCCTACATCGTCATCATCGTCGTCGTCATCTCCGTGATCATCATAATCATAATCACTAATCTCACCAAAAATGAAAACAACCAGCAACCACAATAATGACAACAATTATGAAAAAGCAGCGACATTCCGTTACTAATTATGAGTACACACACACACACTCACACACACACACCCACACGCACCTATCACTCAAGCACACACACACACACATGCGCGCACAATCGTCGCGCTCACACACACACACACACACAATAAGCTATATTATTGCGCGCTTTACTATAAAATGAAAACAATAAAAACAAGTGCTAGAACCTAAACGGGTACAGTTATCTCGCGTGACCTCACTCAATATACGTAAGTTTTGACTAAGCCTCAACGCATCTGTACATTCTCCCCCCTCCCCTCCCCTCCTCACCCCCCACCAACATCCTAGACGCCGGACGCCGGATAATGGACGGACGGACAAAGCCAAAAACAATAGCTCTCGACCTAAGCTTTAAGATCGGGAACTAACAATAACAACTTATTAAAAGCAACAACAGCAGCACTAGCAACAATAGCGAGGACAGCTTTAAACGGTAAGACAATGAACAACGACCTTTGTGTACCTGACCCTTTGAACTCCCTGATGCAGTAATCTCAATAAACAAAGCACTCATTCCCATCCCAAATCCCTGCAAACCTCCCTTCTCTCTCTCTCTCTCTCTCTCTCTCTCTCTCTCTCTCTCTCTCTCTCTCTCTCTCTCTCTCCTTCTCTCTCTCTCTCTCTCTCTCTCTCTCTCTCTCTCTCTTTCTCTCTCTCTCTCTCTCTTTCTCTTTCTCTCTCACACACTCACAGGATGAAAACAGTTTTCCAAAATGCCCTATTTTATTACCTCTGAATCTATAACACCTGAATTAATTTACCTGTCTGAACCTGGGGTCTCTCACCTCCCCTTTCTCCCTCCTTCCACCCCCCACCCCCCACCCCCCACCTCCCTGTTCTATAAAGCCACGAAGCTTTAATGTAATGTTTTGTGCTCCGGCCCTTCTACGCCTCTTCCTCTGCCCTCCCCCAATTTCAACTCGTGACTCATACGTTGAATGCATAAATTATGACACATAAAATAACGTTATATCAATAGGGCTCGCAAGGGCTGTAGTCAAAAGCTTATAATCTGAATTAGTCAGTGAAATAGGTCTCCAGTTGTCCATTTGGTTTCTAGGTAAATGTTTGCCCTTAATTGTCATTGTGTATCAAAGAAATGACCCCTTGCCTCTGAGAAGAAGATAGCATGCCCGTGTCAAAAGCAGTTCTAAAAGATGCAACAACGAACTTACTAAGACGTGTCCACAACGTCTGATAAAATTCTATTGTTAGACCATCAATACCAGAGCGAGAACCATCATTCATATTTTTTAATGCGTCTGATAACTCACCCTCTGTTAAAAAAAAAAAACTTCACATCTTGTTCAAGTTTCCATGTGACAGATCTGGTTACATTTCCCATAAAAGCCTATGCACTCTTTGAACCAGACTAGCACTGTCAACTTTCTTCTTATGCAATTCCTTAAAATAATCAGTCTGGACTTTTAAAACCTTTTCTTGACCACCAATAATCATCGCATTAGAACTAATTACAGTGTCCATAATTTTGATACTGGTTCTCGCGTTTTCTAGACCCAGAAAATTTAGTGTCCTTTTTACCTTCTTTTACCACCCACTTGACACGCGCTCGAACCTGCTCAGCTCGCGCTGTTCCGCTTCTTCTAGTTGCCTCTTGACTCTCTTTATTTCCCCCCCCCTCTCTCTCTCTCTCTCTCTCTCTCTCTCTCTCTCTCTCTCTCTCTCTCTCTCTCTGATGCATTAAAGGCCGTAAGAATAATTAATGATGTTCTTGACATGATAAATCAAGGAAATAAAAAAGGTATATTAGTAACTATCGATTATTTCAATGCATTTGATTGTAATTGTAAAGATTTTTTATAACACAGGCATTTAAAATGTGTGGATTTGGTAAAGATTGTCTACACTGTGTATCAATGTTGATGAATAACACACAGAGTTGTGTGAATTACTGTGGATGGCTGTCAGTCTTTCCCTGTCGAATCAGGACTAAGGCAAGACCGTCCTTTTTCACCTCTTTGTTTTTGCATTGAACTACTTGCCATTCACGTAAGACGTAAGAGCATGTCCAAGTATTAAAGGCATTACTCTGTCAAAAAAACAAAAACACAAAAAAAAAACGAGTCTGATTTAGATATTTTGATAAAGATACTATTGTAATCGGATGATATTACACTATTTTAGAAGGATGAAGTAGACAAGAAAAATGATTTGGACTTGTTTGATCATTTTTCTATTATGTCAGATCAGGAAAAAAAAGTCAGTCGCAAAGAATGTCACCTCACGCGTTTTGATTTCACTTGGAAAAGGAAACTAAATATTCTGGGTCTTTATTTGTGTAACAACGTTTTTGCCTCAAACATTAAAGATAATTGGTCAAAGAAAAATAAAAGATAATTGTAAAGGAATAATAACTACATGGTAAAAGAGAAACTTTGGCATAATGGGGAAAATTCGTATTGCAAAAACCTTTATGATTTCGCAATGGATTTATTTACTATAAGCCATTACAATGCCTGAAAACACAATTAATGAGATAAATCGATTGCTTTATAGATTTATATTGAGGAAAACAGCCTGTAATCGTAGGGCATTTGAAAAATGTTAAAAGGTTAGTATTATGTAGTGAAAATATCAGGAAGGAAACAAGCTTAAAGAT
>CM072527.1:48803337-48818337 GCA_036898135.1 Oncomelania hupensis
AATGCGTGCGGAGTTCTACGCTCTATTGCATTATTACAGTCTGCTCATTTCAAGGGTATAGGTTATAATTATATCCATCACGGATGATTGTATTATTACACGTATTTAGCGCTTGAAAGTTTAATTATAGCGTGAAAAAGGAGAACAAAGGGAGTGTAAATGTCACCCGAAAAAGTGCAATTATGTTCTACCTTTAGTCTTAAACGGCACTAATTTATAATTTTATTATAATTATAATGTATAATAAAATATTAAAAATATGATTTAGAATATAATAAACTAAAATAAGAAAATTTTGAAAACAATTAATGTAAATTGTAATACATGTAATAATAAATAGAATTATAATTTATAATAGCTAGATTAATGGTTATGGGTTCAACATTAAATTGTAAAGGTGTGTGTATGTGTGTGTGTGGGGGGGGGGTGTGAGGATGTTTACACGGCGTTATTGGGACAAACTAGTGCAAGTTTACATACGTTCTTTGGACAGACCTCCTTGTTGGGACGTCCATTTAATGATCCGTTAGGGTTAGGGTGAGGGTTAGGGTTAGGGTTAGAACACTTTACAGTACTTAAAAAGGGGGTCGTAGCACGACCCATTGTCCACAGAACGTATGTGGCGATAGAGGAAAGTCCAAATAACGGTGTCTGCGCAAGTATGTGTGTGTGTGTGTGGGGGGGGGGTGTGCGTGCGCATGTGTGTGTACGCGTGAGGAAGAGTATATGGTCTACAATCACAGGTACGTGAGCAGACGTTAAAATAAATGATTGAACTTTGTTTCTTTATTTAGTCGTTCTTAAATAGCATATTGTATGAAATGAACACAGTCTTGTTGAAGAGTGTGACAGCTGGCGAATACGAAAAACAAGGAAGACAATCTAAAACTGTCGGTCTTCCTATAAGTTGACAGTTTTATGCCAAAGCGACATACAGGCTTTCTAAAAACGAAGAGAATATGACTCATCATTGATAGTATAGGCTCTATATATTCTCTTCGTTTTTAGAAAGCCTGATAGTATTAAAGGTACACGCTACGGGCAGTTTTCTAACAGTACACTGAATATTACAATATATAACGATTGCTTATATTTCTAGACTATTCCACCTTTCTTATTAAATACACTTAGTAGAGACAGCAGCTAGCTTTCAAAGGGGTTCTCACCCATCTGAAACACCTTTTGTGGGTTCAAGTGCAAGCTCATACCCAATCTACAGTTCAAACGCGTAGGCTACTCCTTGTCTTTATTACCGTACTCGGGCCAGCGTAGGTATGTTACCGGCAATCTGCGTATTCAGTCAATACGCGTATTGTCTAAAAATTGTTAGTCAATTCGTGTTTTGACTGTGACCACTAGGCAATATATGTAATGACTAAAATTTCGAGTCAATACGTGTATTGTCTTAAAAAATGCTCTGGTCAATACATGAATTGACTGAACTGTCATTCAGCATTTAAATTGCAACTAGTTGTAAACATGAATAAATGAATGACCACACAATTATTTCTTGTTCTTTTAGTTCAATACGCACTCTCACAGTGACACATCCACACAACTAAACCATGTTAAGTATAAGTTAGTAAATATTTAAAAAATAGGCTTACAATGTACACACTTAAATTTAAAACTCTCTCTCTCTCTCTCTCTCTCTCTCTCTCATGCAAAGTAAATATTAAAAAGAAGTTTAAACTGTACACATTTAAAGTTAAAACTTTCTCTCTTTGTCCCTCTCTGTCTCTGTCTTTCTCCTCTCTCTCTCTCTCTCTCTCTCTCTCTCTCTCTCTCTCTCTCTCTCTCTCTCTCTCTGTCTCTTTCTGTCTATGTCTTTTTGTTTTACTGTCAGTTACATATAATTCTTGAATGCAATCGGGGAGGCCATACCATCATTGACGAAAAAGAGAGAGAGTTCCGTATCGTTGTTACGATTGAGACGCGCACGATAGTTCCGAATGTTTTGTTTTGCAAAGCATGCACAGATAACTGTAGGTTATAGTCACACGACACCGAAGCGTATAGGCGACTACTGGTCACATTATTCTGACACCAGCGAAAACCAGTTGAAGGTAAGGGGAAAATAATATGGTCACACATTGGCATTTAAGATTTTGCTTGTTTAGTAAGTAGTAAAACTTAGAAGGTTACTGGTAGTCTAGAGCAGACGATTAAGGTATAACTGATGTGTACACAGACTGCGAACTTGACGCGAGCCGTGTAGTGACATCATCGCAGCCTACGATGGTGTTTCGAATTTTACATCCACTTAGATTTTTCATCCAATAGAAGACAGGTAGATTGGATAGAACCAGTTCTGGCCGATTCAGGCAAAGCCAGGTAGAGGGTCAATCTAGTTTGAAACACTGAGCAGTACACAGTACTTGCTGACAGAATCTCTCCTGAGAAGATTAGACAGCAGTACTTGTTGAATATTCGAATTCAATCAAGTAGCCACGGCCTGACATTGTCAAACAGACGAGCAGGCGTTATATCGTGAGCCCAACTCAGCAAACGACAACAACCACGTCGACGCTTACAGTTGGCTGCTGAGGCATCTTCAGCATTGAGCGCAGATAGCTCAACCATCGAACCACACAGTCAAAGACTCAACGACAACACAGCATGTCGTAGAAGCGACCTCAATGCAGCGCTTCAACCCCACAGTTAAGTGCAACAACAAACCGTGCACTAAAACTCTGTATAAACAGGACCACAGTAGTCCACTCTTCAAGACTTCTGACCATTAGGGCAGAAAGTATCCAGTGCCCTATGATGCAAAAGTAGCTGCCTAGATTATCAGCGAGCGAACCATTCGCATTGACAATTGAACTTTTAAGATAGTTTCGTACTTCGAAGATCGTGTATAGAGTAGAGGAAATAAATGTGTGATTTTTACTGTTATCAAGTGGCTGGACTATATATGATTCATAGCCGTGTGAAAGCTAGTGTGAGTGATCTTTTACCATTTTTCTATCTATCTCTGTACCCCAGCCTAAACACAGACCGAGCTAAACAAATAAATGTATTAAGTGAAGTCAAAGGGAGATAACTAGCTATCCCCATCGACTAGGACGAGTGGGTAATAGCAATCCATTGTGCAGAGCCCAGCAACAATAAACCCACCGCCACAATATAATTCTGCGTTGTTGGTAGAAAAAAGCTTTGTATAATGTTAATAATTTTTGTCGGTCGATATTGTTGCAGTATCGTTAAGAGTTTTCTGGAATTACTTGTTTATTTTGATCGAAAGTTCCAGACCTATCTTGTAATAGCTAGGCAATTCTTCTAAACTGAGGAATGTTCTATGCCGTAAGACAGTCCCAGTGCTGAGTTTTATTTTGGTTGGGTGTTATTGCGTCATTCTGGAATGTTCTAAGCTTTACTGGATTGCAAAGGGGCTATATAAGTAATGCCATTTCTGCTTGAAAAAGTGATATTTGGAGGGATTTTCGGAAAGCGAAATTGTATGCAGTTGTTCGTGTTTGCTGAATAAAGTTGAAAAACTGTATATGACAACTCTTGCCCTGTTGCTGAGTGAACATGCTGCGAGGATAAACGAATTCGAGCTACACATATCAAGATTCAAGCTTATCCTATCCTATCCTATCCTATCCCAGAACTCAAAGGTCGTTGGGGCACCACAGATGATCGTTTAACCAGCGTACTCCATCTTTCTCTGTCCTCAGCAACCCTCGTGGCCTCGCTCAGTGTCAAGCTAGTCCATTCACGAATGTTGTCCTCCCACCTCTTTTATTGTCTCCTTCTTCTTCTGCCTCCTTGCACCGTGCCTTGCAGGATGGTCTTTGCAAGGCCTGATGCTCTGGTGACGTGAAAAAATCACCGGAGTTTCCGGTTCTTCACCACTGAGAGCAATTCATCGTGTTGTCCAATGGCTTGTGTGATGGTGAAGATTCAAGCATCGGGGCAGAATTGACTATTGGTAAATACGTCTAACATTCGTAATATTTCGCATTGATCAACAGGCAACTGGAATCTTTCGTCGCTAGAATTTCGGCCAGCTTGTTTTAAAACTTTTGTTCTTTTTCGTTCACACCCACCATTTGTGGTGAGGAACCGGCAAAGCAAGTCTGGAATGAATGATCGACCGTGGTTCTGTCGCGGTTTGAAATCGCAATCGTCATCACGAGATTTTCGCTGAAGTCATAGTGATTTATTTTAAAATAAGACACTGGTCCTTATAAGTTATGTGCCGATTAACGCATCTCAAGGTTTATGATCTGAGCTCATCACATTTCTGTGTAATATAAATAATGCTCTACGCTCGCATGTGCTCTGAAGCATTGTCAGAAGACTTGACTGAGCGAAACACACATTGACTACAATGAACAGTCAATGTGTGTTTTGAAGTGGGTCAAAATTAAGACAATACACGTATCAGATGACTTAACTGAGCGAAACACACATTGACTAAAAATGAACAGTCAATGTGTGTTTTGAAGTGGGTCAAAATTAAGGCAATACACGTATTGACTGGAAATTTTAGTCATTACATGTATTGCCTAGTGGTCACAGACAAAACACGAATTGACTGCTTTTTTTAGGCAATACACGTATTGACTGAATACACAGATTGCCGGTAACAGGTATACCCCAAAGCAAAGTTCACCTTTCCGGAGATTACCGGATGCGATTGAATAGGCAAATGGAAGTGTCCGCTCTTGCGTCACAGACCCTGAAAACCACTGGTGGTCTTGATAGAAATTGATCCCTCGCCTTTCGTAATAGCCGTCAGTGCATGCTAAAGTCATGCCTTGTGACTGGATGCCATTCCACACCCACAGACAGCACATATTCCACCCATCTTGTACTCCTTCTCTACGTCACTAACGGAAAAGCCCGTTTTGCCATTCAAGTTCCGTTTCACCACAGGCGCTCACATTCGAGACTCGCTAACGGCGTTATAGAGACGGTGGTCTGCCGTCATTACCGTAAAAGTTACTTTCACTTACAGGTACCGCAAACGTGACTACGATTAAATTTGCCTCAAAAATATAGGTGAGGTCCACTTTTTAGAGTGAAGTTTCTGGTCCTCTTAGAATTCTAATAGTAGTCGTTCTGCAATAATTAGGCCTATAGTTTTGCTCATGCACATTCAAATAATGCAAATAGTCTTTGCGTTTAAAAAAAAAAAGTGTTCAATTATCCTACTAACGATCACAATGCATGCCTAAGACTAATAGCAGACGTACTGTAATAAGCAGTAGCATTACAGATATTATGATTCCAAAGTATAAGTATGATAGACCTATCTATTAGATTTCCATTGCAAAAGTTTAACAAACCATTGATTGCTCACAAATAATCTAATAGTTGAAACACGGAAAAGTGGGGAGAAAATGTTACGCTACCAAAGATGCTTGTTTTAGACATGGATCAAAGTTTCCTGGTTTAGACTTGCAATGCAAACATGATAGTAGGTCTACAGGCGTTTTAGGCGGATTACAGTTATCTAATACAACTTCTACTAAAAAAAAACAATAAAAAGCAACAACAACAACACCGGAATGCATTTAGTGTAAAAGATTTTGTTAACAGAACGATGGTATGCTAAATTTTAGGCACACAACTGTCTCTTGTTGAGGCTTATATCTAATACAACTGTACTTAGCCTAATACAGACGTTTCGGCTGATCTTAATTATATCTAATACAACTTCCACAACAACTATATAAAAGAAAAAAAAGTAAACTGCAAACTGTTTAGTATAAAGACTTTATGTTACCAAAAAGATGGTTTGCTAACTTTTAGGTCTACGACTGTCTCCGGTTTAGGCGGATCACAATTAGGCTTATATCTAATACAACTTACAGTTACACTGAGAAAAAAGCTAAATAGTTACATAAAGATTTTATGTAACTAAATGATGATACACTAATTTTTAGGCCTACACTGTAGGTTACCTAATTTAGCCGAAGCACAATCTAATACAACTAACACTTTAACAAAACGTTTTCAAGTAAAAGTATTTAGAGTAAAAGATTGTAGGTTACCAAACAGATAGTACGCTTAAATGTTACTACTACCTGCCTGCACTGTCCCTAGTGGGTCTGTGCTATCACACTAGTTGACAGAGCGGATGTTATTTTCGTTTCACCTGTCTCTCACCTGTTGTCCGCACACGTTTTTTGCTTCACTACCGCAGCCCGCTAGAAAAAGCCGGTCACACATACTGGGAGGAGCATAAGGCAGACATCTTAATACTGTAAGTATAATTCAAGCTTTACCGTAACTTTAAAAAATAATTAATGTAATTGTAATGCAACAGCTAACACTGATTATACCGAACCGATGTTTAGATTGTTGATATGGCGAACGTAAGCGATCGAACTGTTCCCGCCAGGGCCGGATCTGGGGGGGGGGGGGAGGTTCCTGGGTTCCGGACCCCCCCCACCCCCCCCCCTGGCCATTCGATGTACCTCACTCAGTCAGAAAAAAAATATATATGGAGTTTTTTTAAAGCTCTTAATTTAGTTGACACTGGTGGTAAGTAAAACGTTCCTCATTCTACTCAAGTTCCTCGAGCGGACACGTTTTTGTCACCCCTAACCCCTTAAAAAATTTTTGGAACCCCCCCCCCCCCCTCCAAGAGTAAGTGATCCGGCCCTGCCGCTATAAAAAAGCTTGTCACAGACTAGGAGGGGAGGGGTAAAGGGTGGGGAAGATAGGGGAGGGGGAAGCATATGCAGACAGCTTTGTACTGTAAGTGTAATTCAAGCTTTACCACCACAACAAAAATTAATGTAATTGTAATTCAACAGCTAACACTGATTATACTGTTGCTGAAACGATGTCTGCACTGTAGATCGTTGATCTGGTGAAAGTAAGCAATCGAACTGAGTCTCGCTAAAAATATATATATATATAAAAAAAATATATATATATATATAAGCTTGCCACAGCTAGACTGGGCAAGCATGTAATGTACATACGACTTAATTTTGTACAATTTAAAGCTGCACGGATGCAGTTGTAACGCATCAGGTAACACCGGTTTGCTTGTTAGTTAGTCATTGTTTATAAAGTCCAGCGGACAGCAAAGAGCCGAATCAGGACCACAACTTGGTTGAAAGAGGACTCACCCCCGATCCGATTATAAGATCTGCTGATACAATCCTAATGGCAACACAGAAGGCGCTCCACCACCAGCCGGTCACGCGACAACAAAGGCATCCCATGCAAGGGACACAGAGGCTGCGCTCCAATCCATCGAACGCCTCGTTTACAAAAACAAAACAGAACATAAACCCCACTACAAAATATTAACAAAACACACACATACAAAATGCATAAATTGATAAATAACAACATCATAGAAAACCCTACTGACCATTTGGCAAATAGCATCCAATGCTCCCAAGCTGATCCAACAGACCCCATACAAAAATGATGAGTTTTGGGAGAGTTTTCAAGGAAAAAGGTAGGTGACTGGTCTAGCGGCGAAGATAGTAGATTGATAGAATAGATTAGGAACGAGAAAGAACAAATGAGAATGACAAAAACGGAGATAATTTAAAGCACTAAATACCCGGCATCCTGTTGCTGAAAGTTGTTTATAGATTGTTGATCTGGCAAGCGTTAGCGATCGAACTGAGCCCCGCTGGAAAAAGCTTGTTGTCACAGAGCCAGTGAGCACATCTGTACAGGCAGTATTTATATTATATACATACCATTTGCAACTGAGCTGAGATAAGCGCGTGCGATATATAAAAACAGTAGATTTGTTTGGTTTTGGTTGTAATTATTTTGTTGTTTGTTTTTTTGTTGGTTTTTCTTTTGGGGGGAGGGGGGGAGGGGGGAGGAGGTGAGGTATGGGGAGGGGGGGGGGGGGAAATGAGGGGGAGAGATGGGGGGAGGGATGGATTGAGTCTGAGATATTTTTTCTCTTTCAAACGTTAAACACCCTAGACAGCATGTTCATATAGTGTATATTTCTGACCGCATCAAATACAAACTGAACATTCTGACGTGCATAAAATGCTTGCGTATAACCTCCCCTTCATACTTCTCTGACCATCTCTGTACACCCCATCCAGAACACTCCGATCTGCCGCCTAATCGCCTCAAACTGAAAGTCCCGCGAGCAAAACTTGTCACTGCCGGCCAGCGCTCCTTCTTTGACAACCAACTCCAACTCACTGCCTCTTTCTCTCCGTGAAAAGCCGTCCTTGTCTTCTTTTGAAGTCCGCCCTAATAACCTTATTTCCCAAGAAGCAAACCTTCCTACCTGACCCTTGCACTGTCGGGCAAGACCCTAACTTGCCATTCACTTCTTTTCTTCTCTCCTGTTACGGTCGCCGTCAGTCTATCCCTCCCCCTTAAGGTAATTTTGTTTCCCATGTAGATTACTCGCTCCCATTACATCTATATATATAAATTGCTTAGCCGGAAGTCCTTATTCGCCACTACTATAAAGTTTGTCTCCTATGGACGCTGATCTGGGCACGTGCTGAGAGCTGCTGATCGGCCTGCTGTGTGCTCAAAACCACCCAAATCGTTATAGCCGACATTTCCTTACCGAACGTTTAACCGTTTCTGAGATAAATAAATAAACAAAATGTCCACAAACTGCAATAGCCTCATTCCGCGCGCTTCCATTAAAAATCCAAATTGAGGTTTCAGCATGTTTTCCCATATAGACCAAAAAATTCATGTTTTTTATACCAAGCCTTCGTAGCTTAGTGGTTTAAACTTTCGCCTAAGGTTTCGGGCGACCCAAGATCGATACTCACGCGGGCCTTTGTTTTTTTTTTGTTTTTTTAAACACTACAATATGGATATTTTTTTTTTATTTATTATTATTATTATTATTATTATTATTATTATTATTATTATTATTATTATTGTTATTATTATTATTAATAAACTAATAATAATAATAATAAATTATTATTATTATTATTATTATTATTATTATTATTATTATTATTATTATTATTATTATTATTATTATTATTATTATTATCATTATTATTATATCAAATTTTCTTTTAAAACCTTAGTGTTTTTTATGATTTCTATTTGTATTATTCTATATTCAATATTATTATTAGTAGTAGTAGTATTAGTAGTAGTAGTAGTAGTAGTAGTAGTAGTAGTAGTAGTAGTAGTAGTAGGCCTGCTGTGTGCTCAAAACCAGCAAAATCGTTTTAGCCGACATTTCCTTACTGATCGTTTAACCGTTTCTGAGATAAATAAATAAACAAAATGTCCACAAACTGTAATAGCCTCATTCCGCGCGCTTCATCATTAAAAATCAAATTGAGGTTTCAGCATGTTTTCCCATATAGACCAAAAAATTTATGGTATTTCTAGGAAGCGTTGGTAGCTTAGTTAGTAAAACCATTTGCCTACCGTGCAGTGCGACCGAAGTTCAAATCTCACCCGGCTCCCTTATTTTTTTTTTTTTTTTAGTACACTAAAATATGGATATTTTTCTTTTTAATTTAGGCTTTTTACCTTTAATTTATTATTATTATTATTATTATTATTATTATTATTATTATTATTATTATTATTATTATTATTATTATTATTATTATTATTTATAAACTAATAATAATAAATTATTATTATTATTATTATTATTATTATTATTATTATTATTATTATTATTATTATTATTATTATTATTATTATTATTATATCTTATATCAAAATTTCTTTTAAAACCTTGGTGTTTTTTATGATTTCTATTTGTATTATTCTATATTCAATATTATTATTATTATTATTATTATTATTATTATTATTATTATTATTATTATTATTATTATTATTATTACTTATAAACTAATAATAATAATAATTATTATTCTTATAATAACAATTATACTATCTTATATCAAATTTTCTTTTAAAACCTTGGTGTTTTTTCTGATTTCTATTTGTATTATTCTATATTCATTATTATTATTATTATTATTATTATTATTATTATTATTATTATTATTATTATTATTATTATTACTACCAAGGATCGGGATGGGGTGGTACGTGTAGGTAAATGGGGGCTACGGGTAGGTTTAAAGGGGCATGGGTAGGCATAACGGAGATACGGGTATATATAAGGGGGTATGGGGATGGTCGATTCCTTTCATCCATACCTGCGAAACGATCAACGGGGAAGTATCAAGGAGGGTACAGTTAGGAACCAAGGGGGTATGGAAGGAATCAAGGGGGTATGGGGAGGTATCAAGTGGGTTCGGGGAGGTATCAAGGGGGTATGATGAGGCATCATGGGGGGGGGACGGGGAGATATCAGGGGGGGGGGGTATGGTGAGGTATCAAGGGGGATATGGGGAGGTATCATCGTCCAAATGAAACTCGCAGACAAAAGTTCTCTCTGTCTACATTTTAAACAGCATCATGTGTACCCTGGCTTGCCAGGGTACAAAAACCACTAGTGTGTAATATTTTATTGTTTACTGTACATAATTATTTTTGTTAATTGTATACATTTTTTTCCTGTCCACTAATGTGATGTTGGTCGATATTTTAATGTTTGTGGTTTTTTTTTTTTTTTATATTTTTGTTTTGTTTCGTTTTGTTTATATACAGTTGACCTTTTGCCGCTAGTTACTTCCCTTGGCGTCTTCCCGCGCGGAAGAGTTCAGTCACCATAACGGTGGGGTGTCGGATAGCGCAGTGGTTGGAGCTCTCGCTACTGTGTCGCAAGTTAAGCACCGTCCAGTGCGGTTAGCACTTGGATGGGTGACCGCAAAACGTGAAGCGACAAATAACAGCGCCCCCAGTTGACTCAACTGTGACTGAGTATCTACTCTCTTAAGGGTGGGGAAGGTAAAAGCAACGAGGGAGAGAGATGGGCATCACCCTTATTACGCTGGCCCAAGATAAATGTGATCTCCAACATCACGCTCCCCTACGGCCACAAGGCTATGGGACTACCTTTACCTTAAAACACTGGCCTGTCTGTCTGAAGTCTGTATACGCGTGCGCCTTTGTTCTGTGGCAGGAATTTGTGCATGGTGTTACATTCATTAATAATATTATTTAACATCCATTTTTGACAAACAAGTAGCGTGCTGTTGAATTATTAATGTCTAGTTAGTTAACTGCTGTATATGAAGAGCATATTGTGTGTGTAAGTTTGCAGCTTATACGTGGTCTCTCCAGTATAAATCTCCCTCTGTCACTGTGTATGCACTTTTGAAAGTCATGCGATTCAGTGATCATGAGAGAGAGAAGAGAGAGAGAGAGAGAGAGAGAGAGAGAGAGAGAGGGGGGGGGGGGGAGAGATTAAATAAAACTGAATGTTCTGTTCTTCTAAATGTATTGTGTTCACTGTAGAGCCACACACACACATCCACACCCACACGCACTCACACACCCACAAACACACCCACACACACACGCATACACACACACACACACACACACACACAAACACACATTGCAAATCCTTTTTGACTTTTACCACCGAAGACTCAAATGCTCAATAAGATTAAGCTTACATAAAACCCCTCAGCCCCCTATTGGCATGTCTTCATTGGAAGGTTCATGGAAGGTTTTTGTTTTGGAACCTCCACGAGCCTTCCACGATCGTTCTCACGAAGACAAGACCTTTGCGGCTTTCAACGGCAAGCAGTAACCAACAGAAAACAATCCACTTTTAAAGTTCACCTATAGCCAAGTAAGCTCATTATATTCGAGGTTCATCTTAATGCAGTGAATCAGGCGCCCTAATAACAACGTTTAGTCACAATTTCTTTTTTTAAATGTTCAATGTTTCTGCTGTTGTTTGTAGATTATAGTCACACGACACTTTCGCATATAGGTGACTACTGGACCGATTTATACTGACACCAGCGGGCCAGTTGTTGGTAAAGGGGAAAATAATATGATCACACGTTGACCAATCCGGGATTCGAACCAGCGACCTTTCGGTTACTAGCAAGACGCTCTTACCAACTGAGCTACCCGGCCCCTCCGTTTCTGCTGCAAGCGGACCCACGTCTTTATTCCTCCAGTGGTTGATTAGCTCACAACAGCGTCGCTCAGTCGCTTGACCCCGTGCTTAAGTTCAAGAACGTTTAGAGGAAACCGATCTATTGCCTTTTTGCGTGTATGTGTGCGTATGTGTATACATGTGTGTGTGAGAGAGAGAGAGTGGGAAAAAGAGAGAGAGAGAGAGCACTCGAGGGAACTCTGTATTCGTTAGGATTTAACTTACACTTGTTGTTGTTGTTGTTGTTGTTGTTATTATTATTATTATTATTATTATTCCACATTATTATTGGGGTGACAGCTCTCCAATAAAGCGCATAAAACAATTCCAAGAAAGTCGCTGCGTTCCCAGAGGGCGTCGCGAGGCTTCACTTTGCAATAATATCTCATTTGCAGTCATCGGGCGTCACTTACACCACAGGCACAGTATTCTCTCCCCTATCAGCGTAGTGTACTTTTGGATTTCGGCTGTGGCCAACAGCCTGGAGAAGATTGGGCCCCGCCAGATTCTTCTTGTCCACGACACACCGTATTATGAAAAGAACCACTCAATCTATACCGGATCGATCGTCGCCCGGTTCACCACCACTACGGAGGTGATAAGTGTGCTACTGATGGACAACTTACCAAGGTCCGCACGAGAGACAAGATCATCATAGGAACCTGAAATGTCAGAACCCTAACTGCGGAGGGAAAATTAGAAGAACTGGCCCACGAGCTGGACCACTATCGATGGAACATTTTAGGTATCCAGGATCGCACAAACAACTGCTGCCCTGACAAGGTTGAAGCCCATTTGGAAAGACAGGACCATCAGTCTACGTTCCAAGATAAGGCTGCTGCGCTCCCATGTCATCTCCATCTTCCTATACGCTTGCGAAACATGGACCCTCACAGCAGACCTACAACGAAGAATACAAAGCATGGAGATGAGGTGCTACAGAAGACTTCTAGGCATTTTCTTTACCCAGCACATCACCAACAACCAAATCCGACAGACCATCACACAAGCCATTGGACAACACGATGACCTGCTCACAGTGGTGAAGAAACGGAAACTATGATGGTATGGCCTTGCAAAGACCCTACTGCAAGGCACGGTTCCAG
Organism: Oncomelania hupensis; assembly: GCA_036898135.1. Lineage (NCBI taxonomy): Eukaryota > Metazoa > Mollusca > Gastropoda > Littorinimorpha > Pomatiopsidae > Oncomelania > Oncomelania hupensis. The sequence continues at coordinate 48,816,427 of CM072527.1, forward strand.
GAGGCAGAAGAACAAGGAGACAGAAAAAGAGGTGGGAGGACAACAATCGAGAATAGATTGGCTTGACTCTGAGCGAAGCTATGAGGATTGCTGAGGACAGGGAAAGATGGAGAACGTTGGTTAAATGATCATCTGTGTGTCCCGACGACTTTCGTGTTACGGGAGAGGATAGGATAGGATAGGATAGGATAGGATAGGATAGAGTAGGATAGGATAGTGCTTTTTATTTAGAGAGTTGTGAGTTGCTTTTTTTAAATTTTATTTCTTCTTTTAGTACAATACATAAGCAAATAACCATCTTTTAGAGTGAATAAGCCATTTTATCATTATTGCTTGCAATTTTGCTCTAGACCTTTGACGCATTTTAAGTAGGCCTAGATGGCATCAACTATAGGACGAAAACTGCTCATAATAGTAATATCTTTGTTTATTATTTATAAATCGCTGTCACTAAACATTGCATGTAAGCTCTAAGAAGGTAAGAGGCAGACCTACATACACACATACATCAAAACAAGCAAAAAAACTGAGAAAAATAAAGAGATTAGGCCAGTATAGACCATCAATCGCAATCCACTGTGAATTCAAAATAAATCTGGTAAGGACGGACGGACAAAGCCAAACACAATAATTTCCCATCTTACCCTTCGGAAACTAATTAATCAAATTGATGTCACTGATTCATTTATAGGTCTACCTGATACTGTGCCTGTGGAAAGGTTTTAATCAGGAGGCAGTAGTGATTGAGACGGCTAGCACGTTCAAAAAGCTGGTCATAATAATGGACTGGTCATATGGAAACAATAGACATTCTTAGTAATGTGAGTATTATACTATAAGCCTACTTGTAAACTACCAGAGACCGTTTATCACTTATACCGTATAGTACTGTTCATAGTCTTGGTTGTTGTTAAGGTAAAGGCAAGTCCTCCATATACAATCCATTCCTTTACTTTGTTACATGTTATTTATACCTTACGAATCAGATTTACATAAATTATTATAAACCTTCATTGAGGAACTCTTGAGTCATATTTACGTCCCTTTTCTGCATTATTTACTATTTCTGAGTAAATAATTACGTTTCTGTTCTACATTAATGAGTGTTTATGAGTCATACTTATGTCCCTTTCCTACATTATTTAAAATTTCTCAGTCTATAATTATGTCACTTTTTTACATTATTTATTAGTTTTATGTCATAGTTAGGTCCCCTTTCTACATTATTTTTTAATGTTGTTGACAGTTTTTAACCTGACGAGATAAAGCAAATGAACCACGATCTTGTGAGAGCTAGCAAAGGCTATTTGATTTTTTTTAAAACTATGATTTGAGATCATATTAGTTTGTCACTCACGGTGATGAAATGTAATTATGGAGATATATATTGTATACCTCCACATACATTGTATAATGCAGTGATTCTATGAATCAACAAATCTTACATTATTGTTGATGTTGACAGAACTTGATTGCAGAGCACAGGCCATCAACGGCAATTTGCTTCTGTTTTTTTTTAATTTGTAAAACACTCGTGCTGTGACAGTTTAATGCGTATGTAGGAAAGGCTGTCTTTTCTCGTTTACTCTAAAACGTCGCCTTGTCGCTTGCTATTATTCCTTCGATCTGTCCTCGGGACCTTCGTATGTGTACTGTCAAAATAATTATAGTCATACAATATATCCTGACTGGAACAGTAGTTGAGGATGTTTGTGCTGTCGCTTGTACCTCGTTCTACTTCTGTGTTCTTCCCAATTTGATCACACTTCTCCTAGATCCTCGATTGGCTATTATCTGACGCTACATAGTCTTCGAATGGAATTGGATGGAATGATAATTAATATATTTTTGTTATGCATTCGTTTCTGTTCGCTAAAGACATTTGCTTGTTAAAATTTGCCAAAGGGTAGC
>CM072527.1:48823337-49133337 GCA_036898135.1 Oncomelania hupensis
CCCCGGTTACAAAAACAAAATAGAATACAAACATCACTATAAATCATCAAAAAAACACATACATATAAAATGCCTATAGTGCTAAATAGTACAATCATAGGAAGCCCTAGTGACCACCCGGCAGAAAGCGTCCAACACTCCCAAGCTGATCCAACAGACCTCATACACAAACAAGGAGTCTTGTCCAGGAAGAGTTTTCAAGAAAAAAGGTAGGTCATTGATCTAGCGAAGAAGAAGATAGTATAGCAGAGTGAAGGACAGAGCAGGAATAGGAAAGAGTAAATGAGGAAGACAGCGACAGTGGGAATTTAAAGCACTAAATTTCCATAAAGTGGGGATACTATTTATACTGAAAACCCCCGGCACTCCAACGGGGGTACTGTTGCCGCAGTGAATCTGTCTTGCCTATAAAGGAAAGACAGGTTTTCAACTGTGGCTTTCACTGTTCCCTTTATAGGTTTGAACAATCTACAGTGGCAAGATTGCTCATGACCCCAAGGGGTGGCCCGCTGGTGTCAGTATAAATCGGTCCAGTAGTCACCTATATGCGAAAGTGTCGTGTGACTATAATCTACATACAAACAAACATAATAACATCATAGGAAGCCCTAGTGACCACCTGGCAGAAAGCATCCAATATTCATAAGCTGATCCAACAGACCTCATACACAAATAAGTAGTCTTGTTCCGGAACAGTTTTCAAGAAAAAAGGTAGATGACTGGTCTAGCGAAGAAGAAGATAGCAGATTGATAGAACAGAGCAGGACTGAGAAAGAGCAAATGAGAAAGACAGCGACAGTGGGAATTTAAAGCACTAAATTTACAGAAAGTGGGGATACTATTTATACTGAAACCCCCGGCACCCTAACGGGGGTTGTTTTTGATTTATTTAATATTCAGACAGTCATGAGTGACAATATTAATATTGTGAAGAAGATGAAGGAGCAGGAGGAGTGGGAAGAAACAGTAGTAATAGCAGTAGTAATAGCAGTAGTCATAGCAGTAGTCATAGTAGTAGTAATAGCAGAGTAATTGTAGAACAACAAGAGCAAGAACAAGAACAGGCACCACAAGAACAAGGCACACCTAACTTACGCCATACGTAAAACAAACATAAAAAATAAACAAACAAAAAATGTAAACAAACATTTAAATTTAAAAAATAAAAATAATAAAATAAAAACATCCCACACATTTTGAAAACAAATATGAAGACGTTGGGTTAGTGTTTGGTTCTTTTAATATTTATATATGCATTTATATATATTTAATCTACCTATTCAAATATTTGTACACCTCTATTTGCAGAAAAATGGAAAATAAAGAAGTATATAAACATAAACATAGCTAGTATAAAAATAAGGTACCATGCATGCGTGTTGTAGGAAATGAAAGACTTGCCTATGTGTATTGTTTATTTCACAAAGAAAGGCATTTCGCTATTTTGCCCAACAACCGTTCGATGGAAAAAGTACTTTACACTTGTCATTATCTATACTGTTATTAGTCAGTTAGTTAGTTATTCATTGCTTACGGGGTCCAGCGGACTGCAAAGAGCCGAATCAGGACTATACTATTATGCTTGAACAAGTTCTATTGGAGTAAATGCACACTACACAAGCGTTTCTCATGATTAGCTTTATTATTGTTTTTTATCGTTATTTATTAATATTTGTAAGTTTTGAGCTATTCAAACACATCCAGAATTTGCGGACATGTTTTTTTTTAAAGAGATTCTAGAAAAGACGTATCATGATTTGCATACAAAATATGACAGCAAATATATCACCAACCAAAACACTAAAAAAAATCTTTTTTATTTCATAAAATAAAATAAAATATTAACACTCTTAAATTGTTCTAAACTCAATTTTGGAAAATTTACTCATTTCTCTTCCAAAATCTTATTCCAAGTCAGTACTCTATTATCCAGATATATGAAACGTGATACAATGGCAATACTATGAACACAGTATGTATGGCTAAAGATTATATTGTATTAGATACCAATTTCAATCTGATTATGCTTAAAATAGTAAGTAAGCTGAGGCTACTGAACACAAGTTCCAGGCTGAGGCTACTGAACACAAGTTCCAGGAATAATAAGTATGGAGAGAATTGAGGTTTCTAAACCAATCAAAACCATTCTCTGACTTTGAAACCTTGTACCAATCAGAATCCTGATTACAAGAATAACTCTTTCAAAAACGTGTCCCTCAAACATGTTGCATCAGCACATCGATTCAACATCAAGGCTTCAGTGGCTTGTAATGGACACACATGCACACAGGCAAAAAAGCTGGCAAGACATGCACCCACCCCCATCTATCGCCACCCACCCTACACACTCACACACACGTGCAAACTAAACCATAGGTAGATCATTTTTATTTTAAAATATCACTATTTAAAGATAATGCTCATTTACAATTAGAGAAAACAAATTTTGCTCCAATTTTTTTTCAAGGTATTTAGTGAAAATGATGACATGGCTACAACGGTTTTTGATTGATTGATTTATTGTTGCTTTAGGTCCAGCGGACTCTTCCGAGCCAAATCAGGACCGGACAACCCCCGATCCGCATAAAAGATCTGCTGAAACAACCCCAGTGGGAAAATTGAATGCCCTCCACCGGCCAGTCACTTTACAATAAAGACATCCCACGCGGGGGACGGCTGAGGGTTGACCTCAACTACGCGAACACCCCGGTTACAAAAACAAAATAGAATACAAACATCACTATAAATCATCAATGAAACACATACATATAAAATGCCTATAGTGCTAAATAGTACAATCATAGGAAGCCCTAGTGACCACCCGGCAGAAAGCGTCCAACACTCCCAAGCTGATCCAACAGACCTCATACACAAACAAGGAGTCTTGTCCAGGAAGAGTTTTCAAGAAAAAAGGTAGGTCATTGATCTAGCGAAGAAGAAGATAGTATAGCAGAGTGAAGGACAGAGCAGGAATAGGAAAGAGTAAATGAGGAAGACAGCGACAGTGGGAATTTAAAGCACTAAATTTCCATAAAGTGGGGATACTATTTATACTGAAAACCCCCGGCACGCCAACGGGGGTACTGTTGCCGCAGTGAATCTGTCTTGCCTATAAAGGCAAGACAGGTTTTCAACTGTGGCTTTCACTGTTCCCTTTATAGGTTTGAACAATCTACAGTGGCAAGATTGCTCATGACCCCAAGGGGTGGGCTACAACGGTTACCCAAAGCCAAAACAATTAACAATTAAAGGTGAGGTTAACGAGAGGGTGGGCATACGGAGGGAATGGGTTTGGGGCCGAGATGGAGGGGGTGGTGTGTAGGAGCTTACTAAGGGAAATATAAAGTAGCGATCAATCACCATAAAAATCCTCTGATGAAATGTCACCCCCTATACAAAATAAAATAAGAAACAACCATCAAAAAACGTTTATTCCACCTAGATTGTTTTTAAAAAAAAGTAAAATTAACCAGACTAAATGAACTATTTTTTTCAACGCAAACAAAATATTGTATTGGAAGAAAGGTCACGGAAACATGCATCACTCTTTATCACAGAATGAAGACACGTCCGGACAAATCCGCACCTGCATTATGTTATTATTAAAACTACCGAGTAATACGATACATTACAAACATTTAGTTTTTTTTATCACCGCGACCTCTACCATCACCATTGTCATTATTACAGTGACCGCCACCTTTATCATGGAGGAAGCAATTACTCTATCATAGAATGAATAAGCCTCTGCACAATTTTGCACCAGAATTATTTCATTGTTAGAATGACAGAGTAATATGTTGGTTTACATACAAAGTTTAGTTTAAATGATCAAAACTGTCACCATCATCATTGTCGTTATCACTGTGACCTTCACCTTTTATCATCCTTATATTCTTCAGCTGAAACATCAACATCTCATTTTTAGTGAGTGTAAGTTCAAGTTTTGGGTTGCTCGAGTTCAAACCTGACTTTGGCCAGCATCTGCAGCAGCTGTTTTGGCTGGCAAAAGCTCTATATAATTATTTTACTTAATTATTGCATAATATTCTGGAACAGTCAGTAAAGCAATGTGAATACAATGTGCTAATACTATGTCATTATATGAAGATGTAATCTTGTGAGTGTGTGTGTATGTGTGTGTTAATGTGTGTGTTTGTAAAACATAACTGATGTATTACAATAACTAAAAGAGTTAAAAAAAAAAAAGGCAACAATTTTTCCATTAATTTTATTTCATCTATTTTAGTTTATTGTTTTTTACTCAATGGAAGAACAGCAGGCCTAGGTAATATTTTTAATACCATATGATGCTGTGTGTTATATGTTCATTTTATTTTATTGTTGGAAGTACTGTCGTAGAATAACTTCCTAGCACAGAGATCGCCTGGCACACCGATGACCCAGGTTCGAATCCCGTGGTGGGCGATATAAAATGTGGCCATTTTCACTGTCCATTTTAGCAGTATGATTGCTCTGGTTGTTCAGTGTTGATTCAGTTCCCTGCCCCTGGTTCCCTGGGATGGTTATCCCCGTCTGCCATATCGCCAATGGTGGGTGTAGACCTTAAACCTCAATGTTCATAGCACAGAGAAAGGGCTGGCTGTGACACTGTTATATTTTGAATTAATAATTTTTGTGTGGAATACGGTCACAGCACAGAACTACTAGTTTACATGACCTATGAATGCTGTGTTCCAATTTCACAAGACAATAGTTCACCGCGACTCCTTTCATACCATATAGAGGATTATGAGAAATACCAAATAAACTGTATTTACCAACACCAAAATTGTGTATGCAACATAAAATACAATTTTCATTAAACAGCTTTCAAAAAGGATTTCAAAATAAATAAATAAACAAAAAGCATAGCATAACTTCATTTAAAAAATAAACAACTCAGTAAATAAATAAATAAATAAATACCTATTTTGTGACAAAATCCCAAACACTGTACAAAATAAATTGTTCTATTGATATAGTAAGAATGACATATTTAAGGCCACAACCTGAAGCCTGTGTATTACATAACAAGAAATAAAACCCTGTTTCCACAGCAAAGAAGTTACATACAAATACTCTCATGCTGCAGTAAAATAATACAATAATTATTCACAAATAACACACCAAAATGTACTGTTATAGAAAAATAAAAGAACACGCACCTAAAAGCTAACATCTTTTTCTTTAGACTAAAAACCAAAAGGCGCAAGTTTGATACTGGTAAGATGGTTATTCCTTTATTATGATTATGCACAATACAGTAGACTTTATTAGCATATACACAGTTTTAAAACAATACATGCTTGCACGCACGCACGCACTCACAAACATACACACTCTCGCATACATCAAGCCGCATCATCAAGAAGTGATGTAACTATATCTCTTTTAATTTTTTAAAAAAAGAAAAAAAAAAGAATAAGAAAGAAACAAAACTATATTTTTTCAAATTATTTTCAAATCACAAGGTGCGTGTGTATATATATATACACTATATATATAATTTTTTTTTTTTTTTAAAGCGACAATGTAAGTCAGATCTAGCTGTGCTGTAATTAGTCCTAAAGCAATAACTAACCCAATCAAGTGACAATATAAATTTGATCCAGCTATTGCTGTTAGATCTAACATTGAAGCAAAATATAACACACTCAATGCTCACTGTCTACTAATCAGCCAAACTTTACAAACGCATGAATAAATATAAACCAATTAAAAAAATAAAATAAAGATCCCAATATGATAGTCTTAACCAAGAAAAGAAGTGAAATTTTATTAACTATTTTTTTATTTTGTTAAAATCATTTTTGTCATTTTTTTTTTACTAACATTTGATGACTCTATGACCTTGACCTTGAAGTTAAGTCATTCATTCCCTGATCACTTTCAAGGTCTCATGTGTATACACTATCTTACCAAGTTTGGTTGTCATAGCTGAAATAGGCCACGAGTACTTAGCCATGTTAAAGTTTTTGCACAGATAGTCTATGGCGAACGGCAGACAGACAGACGGTCAGACTTTTTTTTTTCGGTATGATTTTTGGACTGTTTAGGACTCATCTTGCACAGATTTGCTAAAATCTGGAAAAAAATTTGGGGGGTGAGTACAGAGACTCACACTGCTATACATATGAGTAAAAAATAACAACAATTAAAATATCAATAACAAATAGTTCAATCATTAATGTCACAACTTAAAACTGTATTTCACGCCATGTGTTCTTCTTGTTCTGCTTCATATTAATACAATGATTCTTCTTCTTCAATACACAATCATGAATTTAACAAATACCAGCTACCTGAGTTATTCCAGTACCACCGCACTGTATAATTACTGGCTGAAGTACACAATTCTGAAAGTGTTAAAGCCAAAGTCCACTACCATTACAGCCAAAGAAGCAAACATGTATTTTTTTTCATCTTTCATTTTAAACAGAGCTTTTCTTTAAATACATTACAAGAAAAACGCATCAAGGAATCAACAGTTAAACAAAACAAAAAAAAGAAAAAAAAAGAGGAATTTATTCCAGAAAATACTAGCACTGCTTTAAAACTCAGCACCCAGCTAAAGGCATTCTTCAATCAAATAAAACAACAACACAAAATTAAAAAACACTGTAAGGAAACCAACGACGTGTGATTTGGTTAAAAAAATCCACCACATTCCAAGAGATTCTTATGAAATATAATGGTCAATGACGATGCTTTACGTAAAATTTAATAAATCATAGAATACAAAACATTACTGTCAGTCCAGAAATGTAAGTGTGTGCGTGTGTGTGTGTGTGTGTGTGAATGTGTGTGTATGTCCAAGCTTTCACCCTTGTTTGTCCTCTTCTGCTTTCAATCCATAAATGCAATGCTGTAAATTCCAAAGATTTTTAAAAAAATTTAAAAACTTTACAAATGTGTATATCATGAAATAATAATAATAATAATAATAATAATAATAATAATAATAATAATAATAATAATAATAATAATAATAATACGAGAACTTATGATGCGCACACATCTCACCACAAGGAGACTCCGATATAAACAACAGTTTGAAAAATATATAGTACAGGAAAAAAAACTGAGTTTATTACAAACAAAAACAAGTTTCTGTTTTAAATATTGTACAAGAAATAAAAAAGTCTTGTGTGTATTTCAAACTTAAAACAAGTTTTGTTAAAATACTGTACATCAAAAACAAACAAGCAAAAACGTCTAGTGTATACTACAAACAATAAATTTTATTTCAATATATAGCTCTATAATTCAAGGTAAAAACATGGAAACTGTAAAAGATCTAGCAAAATACAGAAATATTAGAAACATAAATATACACACTGAAACTGTGCAAGAGTAGCCCTATCTTTATTTTATAATAATATCTACCCTATTACCCACCCACCACTTCAAAATACCAGTTATATACTGTTGCCTGGAAACAATAATGTAAAAGTACAATACATAAATACCGTAAAAATTTTGGCTATTAACAACTTTTTTTTTCCCCTAAATTTTGAAACCCTGACCCTAAAATACCGCTACGGCTTTTCTTTGAATTCGCCACCTCTACCCTAACCCCATCCCCACTTCAGAGGTCAAATCAGGCTGTAACCATCAGTCTTCAATCTTTTTTTTTTTCTTTTAAAAAAACAATTGGCCTTGACTTTTGTGTGAATTCAAAACTAACTGTAAAAGTGTGCTGCTGTTGTTAGCTGTTCACTTTTTTTTACCCCTCCAAATTTACAACACGGTCTTTAACACACATGAAGTATTCAGTTGATCGCTCAGACAACTTCCATCATAGGGAATGACGAATCCGACCTGCAGCTCATCAAATTTTATGTCGTTTTGTCACCTAGTGAGTGCTTTGCGTGCGTCCAGGAGGCGACAGTCAAAGGACGAACTTTGTGCTAATCAAATTCAACATCCGAAGCTGCCATGCACACTGGACTCCCCACAAACCTACTACTGCTTCCAAAAGCAGAGTCAAACACAAAACACACAAAAGCTAAAATAAAATAAGAAGGCAAATGTATTTCCAGGCACTCGCACACACATATAGATGGCAATCAGCGTTTTCAAAAGTGTTCATTATTAAATCCATTTTTCTTTTGTCATACTCTACAACAACAAAAAATGTAAATACCTTTTCGCATAACTAAATCCAAAATTTTTTCGCTGAAACATGTTATGCAAAACGTTTTTCCTTGATATCAACCTACTGGTATTATAACCATGGTTGTCCTCACATCTAATGTTTTGTTCCCAAACAATATTATCACCATCTTTTATCACACCAGTTCTTATAAAACAGCTCTTTTTTAATCACTGTTTTTGTAAAACCTAAGGGGAACAGAAATTAAAATTGTAAAAATAACATAAAATAAAACTAAGTTAAAATTTTAAAAAAAGACAAATATGAAATAAAATAAAGTATAGACCCTTTGTACTGTCAAAAGGGGCAAAAGATTGCTTTCTGGTCACGTGGCTCTATAACAAACACATCACATTCAGTTCAAAAACACTAGAAGTAAGCACTCAAGTTGATTACATACACAGAGTGGTGCATCTCCTCCGTGCCTCAGAAGAATGATCAAAACCAAAAACAACGGGTCCAGAATTCTTGTGTAGTGTTGTGCTGAGTGGCTTTTTCATCATTGGCCCCATGCAAGCGCTAGCACATGTTGTAGGGCAGCAAGAGGATTAGAACAAGTAAAACAAAACTAAGATGTAACACAAAAAAAAAACAACACAAAATTAAAATAAAAAATAAAATAATTTAAAAAAACAAACATCAACCAAGTTAGACACACAAAACCAAACTAAAAAAAGATGGATGATTTCAACACTGCCGGATATGGTGGATAAGTCTTATTATAACTCTTTTTTTTTTGTTGTCGATCACAATGTCTGTCAGGGGCTAGTGGCAATGCTCGTTGATGTCCACCACCATAGAGCGCCGCCAACCAAAGACGAAATAGCCTGCGCCAGTTCCCAGGATGATGGAGATACAGAGCCAGACATTGTAGGTCATGAAGACCAGCATGAGGCAGTAGCTGATGAAAACCTGGACCATGTGGAGCAGCGTCTGCAGGATGTGAGAGCCACTCAGAAAGCGATACCTGAGAACAGAAGAAGACAATACCCATACACAAGTGTGTATTAGTGAGTGCGTGTATGCGTGTGTGTCAGTTGAGGCCAAATTGTCACTGTGTTTACTGTGACTAAGGATTTCTTAACTGGGCTTGGCGTGATTGGCTTTTAAACTCCTGAATAAGCTTTTAGCGAAAATACGTGTACGCAGAATCTTTTAATATAGTGCATTATATCTCCTTTGGCCTACAGCTCCCCTGTCGCGTCTTCTTGAAATAAATGTATAAATGAAGGAGAAGAAGAGGAGGAGGTTGCAGGTGAAGGAGAAGGAGGAGGAGGAGGAGGAGGAAGAGCAACAAATAAACAAAGCTGGAGAAGGAGAAGATCAAGAGGAAGAATCAAAAATGAAGGAGGAAGATGACGGAGGAAGAACAAGACTTTGACAAAAGAGATGATCAAGAATGCCAATAATAATAATAATAATAATAATAATAATAATAATAATAATAATAATAATAATAATAATAATAATAATAATAATAATAATAATTTAAACTAATAATAATAATAATAATAATAATAATAATAATAATGTGATGATGATGATGATGATGACGTTGATTATTAATATTATTATTATTGTCATCGTTATTAGCATTAGCATCATCATTATTGGCGTAATCATTATAGACAACACACAAAACAAGACAGAAAAAGAAGGACCAGATGATAACATTACATTACTTTACATGATTATTGCTTTAGGTCCAGTGGACTCTTCCGAGCCAAATCAGGACCAGAGTGACGTTATCTTAAAATGTTATAAAGTGGTTCAAATCTTTAAAAATAGACCTGTTACTCTTAAATATTCAAACAAACTTTCACCTGAAACCTCTTGAAAAGTCTTCTTTAAAACTGATGTGTTAAAAATACGTTCTCTTTCCTCAATCAAATCACTAAATTCGGTCTTGCCAATAAAATCCAAAACAAAACGACATGGTTTATATGCGATAAAACAAACCAACATCATGTAAAAATTGAAACAAGTGTTGACCATTGCATACTTTAAAAATCTCTTTGAAAGGTATTGAACCAAAATATGTTTCTCTTTTGTCAAGCAGGTCAGCACATTCAGACATGAAATGGCGAACAGAAAAGGATTTATCACATGCAAAGCACGGACCAGATGATGAGGCTTTGATTGATTGATTGATTGATTTATTGTTGCTTTAGGTCCAGCGGACTCTTCCGAGCCAAATCAGGACCGGACAACCCCCGATCCGCAGAAAATATCTGCCGAAACAACCCCAGTGGGAAAATTGAACGCCCTCCACCGGCCAGTCACTTTACAATAAAGACATCCCACGCGGGGGACGGCTGAGGGTTGACCTCAACTACGCGAACCCCCGGTTACAAAAACAAAATAGAATACAAACATCATTATAAATCATCAACAAAACACATACATATAAAATGCCTATAGTGCTAAATATTACAATCATAGGAAGCCCTAGTGACCACCCGGCAGAAAGCGTCCAACACTCCCAAGCTGATCCAACAGACCTCATACACAAACAAGGAGTCTTGTCCAGGAAGAGTTTTCAAGAAAAAAGGTAGGTCATTGATCTAGCAAAGAAGAAGATAGTATAGCAGAGTGAAGGACAGAGCAGGAATAGGAAAGAGTAAATGAGGAAGACAGCGACAGTGGGAATTTAAAGCACTAAATTTCCATAAAGTGGGGATACTATTTATACTGAAAACCCCCGGCACTCCAACGGGGGTACTGTTGCCGCAGTGAATCTGTCTTGCCTATAAAGGAAAGACAGGTTTTCAACTGTGGCTTTCACTGTTCCCTTTATAGGTTTGAACAATCTACAGTGGCAAGATTGCTCATGACCCCAAGGGGTAGATGATGAGGCAGCACTGAACCAAATACTTGCAAATGTATATTGTGTCGTAAGTCCCTCGAGAAGCCAGTGGAGCAAAAAATGTCGAAGATGGTTAAAACTATGCTAACAGTAGATATTTGCCAGCTGCAAGTTTTATCATATTTACCAAGGAACTCACTTTCCCCATCCTCTTGTCTTTATTACTGAACTGGAAGAAAACAAAGTATTTGCCAGCTGTATGTCCTATCATATTTACATTGGAACTGTTTATCCCCATCCTATTATTTTCATTACAGAACTTGGATGCAATAAAGTGTGCTAACAAGAAAACAACTTATGTACTTGGGTGGCTGTTTGGTAATGACTTCAGTATCTGTGGAAGGCTTGTAAATCTCTGTAAAAGTGGCCTGGCGCAGAAGAACCTCTCTCAGAAACTTGATGGCTTCATAGGCCATGGACAGGAAGAACAGGGCAAAACAGGCTCCAACCATTCCTGAAAGCACAAAAATATCACCATCATTACAGACAATGATCAGCTGCGTTGTTGTGTTGATGATGATGATGATGATGTCCACTTGTATGGCGCACATATTTATGTTGACAGCATGCTCAGGACGCAGGGGGTTGGGGGAAAAAGGGTGAAAAAAACAACACACACAAAACCAAATGCTCTATGTACACACTCAAAAGAGTCAAAAAAGATACGTCTTCAGACGCCTCATGAAAGAGTCAAGTGTCTCTACCACTCTCAAGTCCTGGGGGAGAGCGTTCCACAAGGCTGGGCCACAGTGGGAGAAGGAGCAGTGACCCAAGCACTTCTTCCTGTGACCATCCACACTCACTTGGAATGGACAACATAAACTGGGAAGAGGAGCGAAGGCGCCTTGAGGGTTTGTGGGTAGGGACAATGTCTCTCAAGTAACGGGGAGAGGTGGGGTCATGGACACACTTGTAGCACAGGGAGAGGACTTTGTGGTTGACTCTATTCTTGACTAGCAGCAGTGAAGTTGTTGGAGAACTGGAGTGATATGGTCAGTCTTCTTGCTGCGGGTGACAATCCTGGCGGTCGTGTTCTGAACACATTGGAGACTGTCAAGCTGATGGTCAGTAAGGCCCCACAGACAACCATTTGCATAGTCTATCCTGGATATCACCAAGGCAACGGCAATGGTGCTAGGAGCCTTATTTGTGAGAACACCTCGCAGTTTACCAAGAGAGCGGAGATGGAAGTAGCACCCTTTAGCCACGGCACCAATGTGATATTTCATTGTGAGTTTGGCATCGATCATGATGCCGAGGTCTCCGACAGTGGACGAGAGGGGGATCATAAACTGCCCAACACTGATGGAGATCAGGGATACAGAGTCTCTTTTGCTATTAGGTCCACACATTGGATTCAAGAGATTCTAACCCATCAGAACACATTTTGTGGATTCAAGTTTATACCAAAACTAGAGCGGTACCCCTTTTCTTCAGAACCGCTGTCAGGCCACCGTATACCCCAATCAAAGTTCATGTTTCCTGAGGTTGCCCAGTGTCGTTGAAAAGGCACCAGAGCTGCCACAAACCCTTAAAAAATCACTTGTGGTCTTTGCAGAAATTCATCCATTGCCTTTTGTAATAGTGGGAGTGCATGCTAATACCGGATCTTGTGACTGGATGACATTCCACACCCACAGACAGTGCATGCCAATACCGGATCTTGTGACTGGATGACATTCCACACCCACAGACAGTGCATACCAATACCGGATCTTGTGACTGGATGACATTCCACACCCACAGACAGTGCATGCTAATACCGGATCTTGTGACTGGATGACATTCCACACCCACAGACAGTGCATGCCAATACCGGATCTTGTGACTGGATGACCAGGCATGAGCATTGCCAAAAGGGCTTGGGGAGTACACTCAAGTCCGGGCCTGCGAAGCAGGCACGCCAAGCTAGGGGGGTCCGGGGGCATGCTCCCCCGGAAATTTTTCAAAAAAATGGTGCAAATCTATGCATTTTGGTGCATTCTGGCAGTGATTTTGCTGATGTACAAAGGCATGAGTCTTGAGATGAAAATATATGTGAAACAGACTTTTGGGAAGAGGACTGCTTTACTTTAGATACTGAACATAATGTGGCTTTCTCAGTAGTTTTACGAAAATTGTGCATGATTTGGGTTTCAGTCAACTGCTTGTTCATCCAATGCTACATTCACTTAAAAGTCACAACTATTTAGATTTTATAGCAGAAGGAAATCAACCCCACACTGGTGTTTAAAAATCACCCAATTAATAACTATTTAGATTTTGTTACAGTTAATCACTTGGGCTTCGGCTAGAGTATATGATTACTGTCAAGTATATTTCATACACTGAAAACTGAAATGCAAGAAAAAATTCTTGTTAGGTTTCTGTCCAATAAAATTCACTCCAGCTACTTTTTAAAGAAAGATTTGATGCTGCATTGCTTCTTGTTTTTTTTTAATGGGAGGCTCCTCTACTTCCAAAGGAATATCATCAACCAAGGTGTCACTCTCTGCTACTGCTACTGTGGCTGCTTCCATCATCACCTCCCTAGCTGTTTTCTTTGGCGATGCCTTTTTGTTGTTTGCACCCAGCTCAGTTTTTCTTTGCTCATTTTGAGTTACTGTGGCTGCTTCCACAAGGCTCTGGCTGTGGTCTTCTTTAACCTTTTTGGCTTCATTCATCATCACCTCCTTAGCTGTTCTCTTTGGCGTTGCCTTTTTGTTGGTGGCACCCAGCTCAGTTTTTCTTTTCTCATTTTGAGTTCTGGTAGTTGACTTCCTGACGTCACTTTTTTTCCAAGCTGTTTGCATGTTTTGCACAAGACGTTTGTCAACTGGCTGATGAATGGGCTTGGATTTCTTAAAATAGTCAATAGCACCGACTTCTTTTGCAGCAAGGGTGCTTCTGACTGTCTGAAGGGCTGCGTACGTTTCCACATCAAGCCTCCCACTTTTTTCATCAATCGGTTCACCCATTTCACTGAATGATCCCTCAACAAGAGGCCCATGAAATGCACTAAGTAAGGCTTTAGCCACCTTTGTCAAGATTGGGTAAGACTGGCTGTCAATCTTAGCCCAATATGATGATATGACGCCTAGTCGCCATTTTGGTCAAGTTGTACACGTGTGCGCATGTCAGAATCGCTATTTTCCGGAAGAGCCGAAAGTGACTAAATGCCCAAAACGACAGAAAGTAGACTAGCAGACGCTTTTTTTCATATCTTGGAAGCGGGCGTATTGACTAAGGTCTGGGCGTTTTTAAAATGTTCTTGGGGCGTATATACGATCAGAGGCGTACAATGCTCATGCCTGGATGACATTCCACACCCACAGACAGTGCATGCCAATACCGGATCTTGTAACTGGATGACATTCCACACCCACAGACAGTGCATGCCAATACCGGATCTTGTGACTGGATGACATTCCACACCCACAGACAGTGCATGCTAATAGCGGATCTTGTGACTGGATGACATTCCACACCCACAGACAGCACACATTCAACTCATCTTGTACTCCCTCTCTACATCACAACCACAAAAACTTGTTTTGCCATTTTACTTCCAAGTTAACGTTTCAACACAGATGTTTACATTCGGGTCTTGCTATTGGCGTTATAGAGATGGTCGTCAGCCATCATAGCTGTAAAACTACTTTCACTGACAAGTACCGCAAACGTCACTACAGTTAAATTTGCTTCAAAAATATAGATAAGATTCATTTAACTACAGACCATTATATACATTACAGAAAATGGTTAACAGTATTTTAATTATTCATAGGATTAACTACAATCATGGTCTTCCCAGAAATTGGTCAGCAGTGATGTATTCATTGGATTAACTAGATATCATGGTTATTACATTTACAGACAATGGTCAGCAAAGTTCTATTCGTTGGATTAACCAAGGATTGACCTGAAATTATTGTATGTCTACACTAAAAATCCAATTTCAGAAACAAAAGATCTAGAAATGTTGATCTGGCTGCAGTCATATTCTAGAGAGGAAACAAAATTATTATAATCGTATGCATGCAGTTTACAATACTGCCATTTGTTGCTGCTGTTGTTGTTATTATTGTTTACTCGTTTTAATTTTTTTTAATGTCCATTGTCTAAGCTCTTCATCACATGAATTACATTACATTACATGATTATTGCTTTAGGTCCAGCGGACTCTTCCAAGTAAAAATCAGGACCAGAGAGATGTTATCTTAAAATATTATACAATGGTTCAAATCTTAAAAAACAAGCCTATTACTAGACACTTACAAAAATTAACACTGAACTGAACATTAAGACGTTCAAAGTAAATAAACATTACACATACTGGACTGAATTTTAAAAAACATACATTAAACACATAAATAAAAAGATGAACTGGAAAATAAATCTAAAGACCTACTAAAAAATAGAAGGGCAAAGCCCATATGACTCACATTCTCCTTATGGAACTCACAAAATTTAACAAGAAAATATGTCCCCAGAAAAAACAAAATGAAATGGTGGCATTCAAATGCAAATACGGACTTTGATCTTTCTATGCTTCTGACCTTGAAATGACATTGACCTCTGGCTCCAAATACACTCATGTATTATCAAATAAACTACAGCAAAAGTTGTATTATGCAAAACACAAAAAAACCGAAGATCTTGGCCTTCAGTGACCTTGACCTTGGGATGACCTTGACCCTCAGGCGATCTCTCATGCATGTCTGATTAAATAACCCAATGTTGTTGCATACTATGGGTTAAATACAGCCATTACACTGTACGATTACCTATTTTTGGTATGTTTTTGCAAGGCCTAAAATGACATAAGATCAACGCAAAAACGGAACAAATATGAAAGGTATATCATCTCTAAATACAAGAAGTTTGGACATTATAGCTCTCATAGTTTAGGGTCAAGGTCACTTCAAAGTACCTATACAAACTGACTTTGGACAGCTCCAGTGACCCTGAACTTATGAGTGAGGTTGACCAAATTTGCACAGTATGTGCGTCTCATTGATATCTATCATGCATCAAAGAATCATAAGCTCAATATTAATAACCTAGGGTAAAAAGTATAATTTTGTTAAAAATTTTCATTTTTTTAATTAAAATTTAATGCCCTTGTGACCTCGAGTTTAAAGTGAAGTCATTCATTCACTGATCATTCATGAGGTCTCATGGGTATACACCATCTTACCAAGTTTGGTTGTGATATTTGAAATAGGTTCTGAGTACTTAGCCATTTTAAAGTTTTTGCACAGATGGCAGTGTGCAGACAGATGGACATTTTTTTCGATATTGTTTTTGGATGATTTAAGACTCATCTCGCACAAATTTGCAAAAATCTTGATTAGATTTGTTTTCTCTTTTTTTGGGAGGGGGGGGGAGGGAAAGGGTGTGAGTACATAAGAGCACATTGCATTGCTATGCTTGCAAATCAAAAATCAACATTTAAAGAGGAACTGAAAAATTAAATATCTAAAGATAAAAAGAATAGTCTAAATCTAAACTAAGAAGCACTTCATACAAAATTGAACCATATAAAATGTTAAGAACTTCAAGGACAACTTCTGATTACATTGAGTATAGGAGTACAATTCATTAATTAATATTTTTTATTTATTTATTTTGTAAGTTTTAGGAATTGCTACAATGTTATTGTTAAATATAATGAGTCGGACTTTAAAATAATAAATGAAAATTAACCAGAGTATAACTTCAAGAACGCAGGAACTGTTTGTTCAAGGTGCCTTAGAACGTTTACACACATTTCACCTTTCCAGTCATGTGTTCTTCAACGGTGGCCAGCATCCTGAGGAATTAAATAATTCTGACGCTCTCAAGACACATGCAGAGCTAAAAATCAGACCACTCGCCTATTTGTGAGTCAACAGAGCATGTATTTCCTATTATCGATGACAGAGAAAGGGTAAGCAAAGATCATGCATTATTTGGAACCTTACCTCCTGTAGAGCTGGTCAGAAGACTCTCAAACAGAATGTACTCTGAAAACCCTGTGTGGAAGTACATCTGGAACACACACAAGAAATGTGTCATCACAAAGCTGCAAAATGCTCATATAAAACAGTCTTGATGCTTTGTCAGGCTTGGTAACACACATTTGTCCTTCTCTGTGGTTTCAAGCGTGGTTTTGGTGGCACCCATTTTCTTTCCAAGTCTTGGACCTGTTTCCAACATGCATTGATTGTCCTCTCTGTGGCTTCAGGTAGATTTTAGTGGCTCTTGTCCCCTCTGTGAGTCTTGGGCCTGTTTCTTGGTAACAGTTGTTCCAAGGAGGTCCTGAAAAACATCTTCTTCCTGGAAGAATTCGAGGTAAACCTACACGTTTGCCATTTCACGAGGTACTCCTGTGCTGAACGGGGACACACAAAAATGGCCTAAAACATGTGGGGTGGGGGGGGGGGGGGGGGGGGGGTAGGGAGGGGGGTGGTTCATCAGTAATATTGTACACTACCAAGTAACAATGTAATAACATATGAATTACACATGCGGTGGCAATTAAGTGATTACAAACTGCATGTTAACAAGTGGTAATGGAGCTGTGTTTCATGGTGATCTAATGGTGGCTAATAATATTGTAAGAAGATATACTGGCATTAAGTGCAAAATATACATGGAGGGTACTAAACTGGTTAATGAACAAAGTACTAACCAAAATTCAAACCCACAAACAAAATAGAAAATAGCATTAACGAACTAAAACCAAACAAAACATTTTTAAAATATTAATGTATTCAATACAAATCCCATTCAAAACATTAATAAAAGTGTGTACAATGTATTGTTTCCTGGGAACATGCAGTACAATTACATAAAACAGAATTATCACTTGACACTCAAATATAACAGAGGTTGAGAGCTATTATTTTCAGTTTCATGTCCTTTTCTGCAGAAATACAAGAAAATTGCATTCTGTTCCGCTGTCATTAAAATGTGCCTTTACATCAATGGACTGCACACATAATTATATATATATTCTGCAATCTTATATATATCAGACATGAAAAATTTAGGGCGCAAAAAAAGAGGAAATTTAGTAGGGATTGAGAATGTATGGCACGGACAGCACAAAGCACCTAGCCCTCTCAAGGGGAATGGGGTGTGTGGGCGGGTGAGTCAGGGGGCATTTTCCCCTGGAAAAGTTTGAAAACACAGATGCAAAATGGTGTAATCTGTGCAAGTAATAAGTAATTACAGTACTTTTCAGTCCACTCTAGAAGTGTTTTGATACAGTGCTGACCACTACTGCCTTCATAAGGACATGTATAGATCACTGTGGTAAATTTACAAAAGAACTGTAAATAATAGCGAGAGAGAGAGAGATGGCTCTATTAGTCCCCCACAGCTCCAGGTTTGAGGGCTCAAAGTTCTTCAAGTAGTCTGATAGTGTCTTTTAACGTTATTTTTTCGGCAGTGTGACAATAGGCATAAAACCTATGCTCATGACCATCGTTGCAGCTCAATTATAGGACCTATCACCGAACATGAAAATAATGAATTTTTATCCTTGAATAGTGGTGAGGAAATGCGTCGCCATTTTATAGATGTGTACTCAATAATTGCGGTTTGTTTAGTAATTCTTTCAGCTGATTAGCAGAAAGATTAGATCCGCTGGAAATAAAAGATACAAACCCAACGGGCAGAGAACTTCATTAGTCACAGAGTATAGGTATGAAATTCCGTGGAGTGATTCAGAATGAGTGAACGAGCTATGCTCAGGAAGTAACATCCTAGTTAGAATAGACATAGATTTGCGACATATTGTATGCAGTGGTTACTTCCCTTGTGCTGGATGAACAACAAATAAATGGTTTCCTCTTTTATAACTACATTATAAAACCGAGTAATTGGTAACAAGAATTGGCAGATTTCTGCCAAAAAGAGGAAGTTATGATCCCTGATTTATAAAAGGTAATACTCCTGCTCTCAAAGGTGGAAAAAAAAGCTGCTGTACGGTGCAAGCCATTATGAGAGAATTTATTTTAAATTACATGTGTGTTGTTTGTGTATGTGTGTTTGTGTGTGTGTGTGTGTATTTATATATACACTATATTTTTTTTTTTTGGCAACTAATGTGACCCTTGTGGCTATTCTAGGCACTTTCAATAAATTTTTAAAACAAAACAACTCGAAAGAAACAATTCTTCAACATCTTGTCACCTTCCAAACGTGTTGGGCTGGAGTTTCAGCAGCCACTCCAGTACCTGTATTTTGGTCATTACTTCTTTTGCCGAAAGTCATAGGGTGATGCTGTGATTAATATGTACATAATTATAATATGTCAATAAATAGTTATACAAAACAAAATAAAACACTTGAATTCAAGTCATATCAAGTCAAGAAATCTGTATTCACAAAAATATAGTGAAAAATTGGTGCATCGCTTATATTCATATTATATATTATTGATAGAATAGGCTAACTATTCAATAACCCATCTGCTAAATTTTGGGTTTACCATCTAACTTTCTTCAAGGCATGCAGCAGTAGTAGCAGTATCCTGAAGAAGGTACTTTATGATTGTATACTAACAATTTGGTACAGTACAAACCAGCAAGTAGGAATGCTGAAGGCTTTCACTGTCTATCTCCAAAATAAAAGGAAACCGTTTTATTTAATAATCAGCGCAAATAAAATTAGTCTCATACTTGGATTTTGGTATGTAAGAGAAATTCATTGCAATATAAAATGTGAGAGGGTTGGTTAGACACTTGCACAGATTAGCTGCGGTAGCTTTTTACTGTGTAAATGTAAAGTATTCAACAGAAAAGATGGATTTAAAAAATTGTTATGTTAAAAAAAAAAAATTGACTTCTAAGTGTGTGATCCTGTCTTTTTTTTACCTGTCATAAAATACAACTCTTCTGTACAAAAAGGTTACATGAATGTGTTACCTGCATGCTGTGACCTGACATATCCATGGCCGAGTGGTCCATGGCTGAGTGGTCCATGCCTGTAGTCATGTGCATGCTAGGATCCATCGTTGTGGCTCCATTGGCACCAGGAACCGCTGCTGCCGTTGTCATGCTGCCATGGTTGTGCTCCATTTTTGGTGGATTTTTGGGTTTGTTTTACTGCTAAACTGCTGATTGCATTAAAAGACAAAGAGATAAAACATATAAATAAATAAGAAAATACAATTCAGGAAAAAAACAGCAACAACAAAATAAATTCAATAAAAATTAAGTCTAATGTGGATAGCAGGAATAAATTCTGAGATATTTTTTGTGTTTAAGTATTCCCACACAGAATAATCATTATTATTAACATAAATAATTATAATGGTTGGACTATTTAGGATCCCATCTAGATTTTGCATATGCAGGATTTTTACAAAACCTCAAAACTGTTTATTTTGGGGTGAATACATAGGCTCATAAACACAGCCATGCATGTATGCACACCCTCACAAACACAAAAAATTTTTGTTGAAGATACTGAGAGGAAGACATTTATTATTTGTTTAATAAAAGGAAAAAGTTCCAGAAAAAAAACATGGTATATATTCATTAGATCAGGTTAGTTAGTCATTGTTTATAGGGTCCAGAGGAATGCAAAGAGCTGAATCAGAACCACAACTTGGTTAAATGATGACTCACCCCCGATCCGTATAAAGTATCTGCTGAAACAACCCTAATGCTAACATTGAAGGCACTCCACCAGCCGGTCATTTTACAATAAAAGGCATCCCATGCTGAGGCTGTACTCTGATTTATCGAATCCCCAGTTACAAAAACAAAATAGAATATAAACATCATTATAAAATATTAACAAAACACATACCTATAAAAGGCCTACATTGCTAAATAATAATACCATAGAAAGCCCTAATGACCACTTGTCGAGGGGCCGGGTAGCTCAGTTGGTAAGAGCGTCTTGCTAGTAACCGAAAGGTCGCTGGTTCGAATCCCGGATTGGTCAACGTGTGATCATATTATTTTCCCCTTTACCAACAACTGGCCCGCTGGTGTCAGTATAAATCGGTCCAGTAGTCACCTATATGCAAAAGTGTCGTGTGACTATAATCTACATACAAACAAACATGACCACTTGGCTGAAATCCAATATCCCCAAGCTGACCCAGCAGACCTCATACACAAATCAGGAGTTTAAGGAGAATTTTCAAGAAAAAAAAGTAGGTGACTGGTCTAGCGAAGAAGATTGTAGATTGATAGAACTGAGTAAGAAAGAGAAAGAACAAATGAGAATTTAAAGCACAAAATTTCCACAAAGTGGTAATACTAATTATACAGAAACCCCCGGCAACCTCACGGGGGACATGAAATCAGGGCTATAGAAGAGCAGCATACTGTTTTGATCATTTGGCATTTCCCACCAAACCTACATATGAGACATGAGCAGGGCCAGGAAAACAAAATTAATATAGTGTGCAATGTCTGAATCATTGGAAGTGAGATTTCAAAACACATTTTTCTGATAAACATAGAAATACAGGATATCTGTGACCAATCCAGTACCATACCATCTTCCATCAACAATACATATTAAAGCAAATTACTTTGATATTCCGTGAGCTGGCAATGTAAGGTAGGCTGGCATAAAAGTCCACCAGCAATAAATCTGACACCACTACTACACCATCACTGTACAGGGAAGATTATCATCTGATTTTGAGAGCCCCAGTTAAAGATGTAGGGCCTTGGCTGAAGATAAGGAGAAGATCATCTGATTTTGAGAGACCCAGTTAAAGATGTAGGGCCTTGGCTGAAGATAAGGAGAGAAGATTATCATCTGATTTTGAGAGACCCAGTTAAAGATGTAGGGCCTTGGCTGAAGATAAGGAGAGAAGATTATCATCTGATTTTGAGAGCCCCAGTTAAAGATGTAGGGCCTTGGCTGAAGATAAGGAGAGAAGATCATCATCTGATTTTGAGAGCCCCAGTTAAAGATGTAGGGCCTTGGCTGAAGATAAGGAGAGAAGATTATCATATGATATTGAGAGCCCCAGTTAAAGATGTAGGGCCTTGGCTGAAGATAAGGAGAGAAGATTATCATCTGATTTTGAGAGCCCCAGTTAAAGATGTAGGGCCTTGGCTGAAGATAAGGCGAGAAGATTATCATCTGATTTTGAGAGCCCCAGTTAAAGATGTAGGGCCTTGGCTGAAGATAAGGAGAGAAGATCATCATCTGATTTTGAGAGCCCCAATTAAAGATGTAGGGCCTTGGCTGAAGATAAGGAGAGAAGATTATCATCTGATTTTGAGAGCCCCAGTTAAAGATGTAGGGCCTTGGCTGAAGATAAGGAGAGAAGATCATCATCTGATTTTGAGAGCCCCAGTTAAAGATGTAGGGCCTTGGCTGAAGATAAGGAGAGAAGATTATCATCTGATTTTGAGAGCCCCAGTTAAAGATGTAGGGCCTTGGCTGAAGATAAGGAGAGAAGATCATCATCTGATTTTGAGAGCCCCAGTTAAAGATGTAGGGCCTTGGCTGAAGATAAGGAGAGAAGATTATCATCTGATTTTGAGAGCCCCAGTTAAAGATGTAGGGCCTTGGCTGAAGATAAGGAGAGAAGATTATCATCTGATTTTGAGAGCCCCAGTTAAAGATGTAGGGTCTTGGCTGAAGATAAGGAGAGAAGATTATCATCTGATTTTGAGAGCCCCAGTTAAAGATGTAGGGCCTTGGCTGAAGATAAGGAGAGAAGATTATCATCTGATTTTGATAGCCCCAGTTAAAGATGTAGGGCCTTGGCTGAAGATAAGGAGAGAAGATTATCATCTGATTTTGAGAGCCCCAGTTAAAGATGTAGGGCCTTGGCTGAAGATAAGGTGAGAAGATCATCATCTGATTTTGAGAGCCCCAGTTAAAGATGTAGGGCCTTGGCTGAAGATAAGGAGAGAAGGAGGAAGACAAGGAAGACGAGAATTAGGTGGAGGAGGAGGACACATTTTACAAAAATTAAAAGATGTCTCTTGGAGGTAAAAAAACAATCAAGAACAAGATGGCAAGCCATTCTAATGTAATTCCCCAAACACCCACACACATCTGCCAACATTTGACTGGTTCTGATTCATGACTATTTCAAAGTATTTCCAGATTAGTCTGGAAATAAAACTTTTTTTTTTTTTTAATGAAACTTCGGAATCTATTTAAAACAAAGATCAACAAGAAACAGAATAATAATAAACAGAAGAAATTATTTCTATAAATCAAGTTTAGTGAAGCGCAATTTCTATTTACAATTTTACCTTCACCGTTCAAAGCATTAAAAAAAACACAGCAAGCCTTGATACAGTGAAATCCATCAACACATTCAATCAAAGGGCTTTTATTTGAAAAGCTCCGAGCTGTCAAAAACGTCCACTGTGAGATGATCAGTCAAATATCGCTCCAAGGAGGTTGAAGCTTTGGTAAACAAAATCACTTTTGATGAAAAGACTCTAAATGAAACCAACAAAAGCTTTTATCTATTTATTTATTTTATGTTATTTACTTAATCATTCATAAGCACTTTTCCAGCTAAACACCTGCTCAAGCTTCTGCCAAGAAACCAACTTTAATGGCACATGAGCATGGATGACACAAGTATTATTCACACACACACAAACACATTTTTTTATTTTTAATATCCAATCAAATTACAGCAAAAAATATTGAGGGTCTGCAGTGACAAGTCTAAACCATTTACAATGGAGAATATGCCTTGTGCATTTGAGATGATCACATTTAAAGTCACATGTCACTGTGATATTTGATACCTGCCTACCACCAAGAGAACAAGTCTCTCAAGTGTTGGCTGCACAGTGATAATACCAAAAGTCACCTCCAATGCAACAGTGGTAAAAAGGTGTCTGAAGTCGAGATAAAAACTAAGCAAAAACTTATAAAATGTGTAGTTAGTTCTTTAAAATGTAATGTCTTCATCATATTGAAAAAAAAAAGAATTAAAATAAAAATAAAAGAATAAATAAAATGTCTATTAAAAAAAAATAATTAAAGACAATTTTAATTCGCACTAACAAGACTGTTTGTTTATATATTCATACATTATTCATGGTTATTATTTGGGAAAATGTAATCCCAACTTTTTGTGTGACCAGTCAAAAGACCGTTTGCCATACACTGGGTGACTTAGCGCTCGTAAAATACATACACAGGCGCGGAAACCTGAAGTTATATGTGCGTCACTCAAACAATTACACATCAGCAGCTTTGCTTTGGCAGTTTCCCTGCGACTTGGTTCTTAATCTGTTGAATTGTTTGATGCGTAATGACAGCATAGTAGGAAACTGGCGAAGTGACATTATAAAAGAGATGGAATATCCTTTTAAAGCTGTGCAGACATGTATTTGACAGTTTTCACCTCATTAATGTGGTTTTTTTTAATGATCATGCTATCTAGTGTAAAAGTTGGTAAACTACAATTGCAAAGCCCATATGACTTACATGCTCCTTATTGAACTGGCAGCATTCTACATCAAAATGAGTGCTCAGAAAAACAGAAGAAACGGTGGCATTAAAATGCGAAGTAATACTGAATTTGATCATGTGGTGATCTTGACCTTGATCTCTGGCTACAAATGGACACTAATGTATGATCAAATAAACTACAGCAAGTTGCATTATGAACAAAAGTGACCTTGGGATGTCCTTGATCTCCAAAGACCTTGACCTTGAAATTACCTTGAACTTCACATGACCTCTGATGCTCATGTATGATCAAATAAATCAATGTTCATGCATACGATGGATCAAATACAGATCCATTCCTCTGTATGATTATAATTTGGTTAAGGTATAGAAACATTTTACATGTTTAAAATGACCTTGTCCTTCAAGGTAAACACAAAATTGGAACATATATGAAATGTCAATCTATTACATCTACATAAAACAAGTTTGGACTTTCTAACTCTCATAGTTTAGGGTCAAGGTCACTTCAAAATACCCACATGAACCAACTTTGGACAGCTTCAGGAGCAAAGTTGAGCAAATTTGCATTGCATGTATGTCTCATTGATACCTATCATGCATCAATATGACTAGTTCAATATCAATAACTTAGATAATCAGTAAAATTTTGTGAAAAAAAAAAGTCATTTTTTGACTAACATTTGCTGACCCTGTGAGCTTGACCTTGAAGTTAAATAATTCATTCACTATTAATTTTCGAGGCCTCATGGTTATACACCATCTTACCAAGTTTGGTCATCATAGATGAAATAGGTTCTGAAAAATTACGCCTCTTGCAAGTTTTGCTCAGATCGATGGCAGATTGACAACGGACAGGGGGCCACCTTTTTTTTTAAAATATCATTTTTGGGGTATTTCATTTATTTATTTATTTATTTCATCCCTTTTATACAGCGCTTTTCCAGCTCAAAAGCTCTTCAAGGCGTTGGTCGATACAGGAGCTAACTCAAGCCGCCTGAGGCCCCCATCTGCACCCTTTGGGCACACACTCTGACGCACAGACAACTGAGCATAATCCTGGTTGACCAGGGTTGGGGAGAAGGAACCTAGTGCATGCTGGGTGTATTTGCGTAGCCGGCACTGACCCGTCTAGGACACGAACATCAGGATCTGTAAAGTCCATGCGATGAGTTCACAGACTAGACCTCGGTTTATACTTTCACCCAAGGAGTACTCATGTAGGACTAACCAAGCACAGCTTTGCAAAAATCTTTTTTTTTCTTTTTTTGGGGGGGAGGGTAGAGGGGGGGGGGGGCGGTGTGTGTGAACACATACTCACATTTTTATGCACGCGAGTCAAAAAGGACCTCGGAGTCAATTTCAATTTTGGATACAGTACACTTACCTGGAACGTGACACCACCTTAAATGCAATGCATACACCTGTAATGTTTGACCTAAATTCAACTCAGTGCATATGAATGTTCCATTTAACTATTGCTATAAAAAAGGGAATTGCACATAAGATCTCTCTCTCATCCTCTCTATTCCCTTTCCTGGCTCATAAAGGCCAAAGAGGGGCTCAAGGAGTGACATAACTGTTCTGTCATTATGTTTCTAAAGTAAACTTAAAGTGCTTCTACATTAAAACTGCAGGAAAACTTACACAATCTCTACTTCACGCTAAGAAGCGACTACCTGTTCATATATTTTTGTGTGTCTAAACTCTAATAATTATTTAGGAAATTTGCATCCAAGCGTTGTGTCCGTTCCGAGTGTTGGAAAGGTCGTCTGTTGCGGGAAGTGGGTTGGCTTGTCTCTTTTACAAACACAGGCAGAGGTATGCACACAAACAAATCTAGCAGACAGCGACCGGCAAGTGCCAATGTGTTGCTATGGACTGACTACTCACCAGCGTGAAACACTTATGTGCTTTGATGTTCTGAACGATGATATTAGGGGCCCCTCTATGCTGGCAGAAACTCTGTGACTTTATCAGAGACCCTAACGACTTTCGGCTGCTTACACGCTTGCAGGACAGCTTTCACCTCAACAATGTGGGTTACTAAACTCTTCCATGTTCATGCTATCTAGTATATAAAGTTATTCACAAAGTGACCTCAGACTCACTTTAAGTAAGAGAGGAAAAGGTGGGGTAGAAATTGGGACAGAAGGGTTCACAGGGTGAACAATGAATGCCAACGTCCCCGAAAATAACCTCCTGGATGCCTACGACTATAAACTGCATTAAACCTCTCAAAGGGCTATTGGCAATATAGGTTGCAAATGTCCAAGCTTAATTACGTCAGCAAGTATTAGCCTAACATTTTGTTCACAGTGTGATAAAAATTAGCGAGCGCTTAACCACCTGACTGCCCGCTGCCCTACACACTTGGGAATTGCCTAGTACAGGTTTAACGATAGGACAGTACCACGGTATTATTGTGGTGTGCCATGCCTGTCAGACAATGGTAGTCTATAAAACTGTCTTGTAATCTTTTACCCCTTCCCTTCTTCTAAACTTTTTTGTTTGAGGAGGGGGGGGGGGTGTCTGTGAATTAGAATTATAATCACCTTTCATAGTTTTCCATTGACCTATCTTCTTCATGTCCTCTATTTATTGATTATGTCATTATTCTTATATAGTGCATTTCCAGTTCAAGATCTGCTGAAGGCGCTGGCTGATACAGGGTCTACCTCAAGACTCCCCAAGACGCACACTTGCTGCCTTTCGGTGCATCATCTGATGCCTTGGGCGACCGGTGATTGGGGGAGAAGGAACTGCTTGCTGGGTGTTTCTGTGTAGCTGGCAGTCACCTGTCTAGGACATGAGCGCCAGGATTGCTGGGTGTAGCTGTGTAGCTGGCAGTCACCTGTCTAGGACATGAGCGCCAGGATTGCTGGGTGTAGCTGTGTAGCTGGCAGTCACCTGTCTAGGACATGAGCGCCAGGATTGCTGGGTGTATCTGTGTAGCTGGCAGTCACCTGTCTAGGACATGAGCGCCATGATTGCTGGGTTTATCTGTGTAGCTGGCAGTCACCTGTCTAGGACATGAGCGCCAGGATTGCTGGGTGTATCTGTGTAGCTGGCAGTCACCTGTCTAGGACATGAGCGCCAGGATTGCTGGGTGTAGCTGTGTAGCTGGCAGTCACCTGTCTAGGACATGAGCGCCAGGATTGCTGGGTGTAGCTGTGTAGCTGGCAGTCACCTGTCTAGGACATGAGCGCCAGGATTGCTGGGTGTAGCTGTGTAGCTGGCAGTCACCTGTCTAGGACATGAGCGCCAGGATTGCTGGGTGTAGCTGTGTAGCTGGCAGTCACCTGTCTAGGACATGAGCGCCAGGATTGTTGGGTGTAGCTGTGTAGCTGGCAGTCACCTGTCTAGGTTTGATTTGATTTATTGTTGCTTTAGGTCCAGCGGACTCTTCCGAGCCAAATCAGGACCGGACAACCCCCGATCCGCATAAAAGATCTGTTGAAACAACCCCAGTGGGAAAATTGAATGCCCTCCACCGGCCAGTCACTTTACAATAAAGACATCCCACGCGAGGGACGGCTGAGGGTTGACCTCAACTACGCGAACTCCCCGATTACAAAAACAAAATAGAATACAAACATCATTATAAATCGTCAACAAAAAACATACATATAAAATGCCTATAGTGCTAAATAGTACATTCATAGGAAGCCCTAGTGACCACCCGGCAGAAAGCGTCCAACACTCCCAAGCTGATCCAACAGACCCCATACACAAACAAGGAGTCTTGTCCAGGAAGAGTTTTCAAGAAAAAAGGTAGGTCATTGATCTAGCGAAGAAGAAGATAGTATAGCAGAGTGGTAGGACAGATCAGGAATGGGAAAGAGCAAATGAGGAAGACAGCGACAGTGGGAATTTAAAGCACTAAATTTCCAGAAAGTGGGGATACTATTTATACTGAAACCCCCGGCACTCCAACGGGGGGAACTGTTGCCGCAGTTAATTTGTCATGCCTACAAAGGCAAGACAGGTTTTCAACTGGGGCTTTCACTGTACCCTTTATAGGTTAGAACAATCTACAGTGGCAAGATTGCTCATGACCCCAAGGGGTACCTGTCTAGGACATGAGCGCCAGGATTGCTGGCTGTATCTGTGTAGCTGGCAGTCACCTGTCTAGGACATGAGCGCCAGGATTGCTGGCTGTATCTGTGTAGCTGGCAGTCACCTGTCTAGGACATGAGCGCCAGGATTGCTGGCTGTATCTGTGTAGCAGGCAGTCACCTGTCTAGGACATGAGCGCCAGGATTGCTGGGTGTTTCTGTGTAGCTGGCAGTCACCTGTCTAGGACATGAGCGCCAGGATTGCTGGGTGTAGCTGTGTAGCAGGCAGTCACCTGTCTAGGACATGAGCGCCAGGATTGCTGGCTGTATCTGTGTAGCTGGCAGTCACCTGTCTAGGACATGAGCGCCAGGATTGCTGGGTGTTTCTGTGTAGCTGGCAGTCACCTGTCTAGGACATGAGCGCCAGGATTGCTGGGTTTATCTGTGTAGCTGGCAGTCACCTGTCTAGGACATGAGCGCCAGGATTGCTGGGTGTATCTGTGTAGCTGGCAGTCACCTGTCTAGGACATGAGCGCCAGGATTGCTGGGTGTATCTGTGTAGCTGGCAGTCACCTGTCTAGGACATGAGCGCCAGGATTGCTGGGTGTAGCTGTGTAGCTGGCAGTCACCTGTCTAGGACATGAGCGCCAGGATTGCTGGGTGTAGCTGTGTAGCTGGCAGTCACCTGTCTAGGACATGAGCGCCAGGATTGCTGGGTGTAGCTGTGTAGCTGGCAGTCACCTGTCTAGGACATGAGCGCCAGGATTGTTGGGTGTAGCTGTGTAGCTGGCAGTCACCTGTCTAGGACATGAGCGCCAGGATTGCTGGCTGTATCTGTGTAGCTGGCAGTCACCTGTCTAGGACATGAGCGCCAGGATTGCTGGCTGTATCTGTGTAGCTGGCAGTCACCTGTCTAGGACATGAGCGCCAGGATTGCTGGCTGTATCTGTGT
The DNA here is from genome assembly GCA_036898135.1 of Oncomelania hupensis. Classification (NCBI taxonomy): domain Eukaryota; kingdom Metazoa; phylum Mollusca; class Gastropoda; order Littorinimorpha; family Pomatiopsidae; genus Oncomelania; species Oncomelania hupensis. The sequence goes on from CM072527.1 coordinate 48,852,770, forward strand.
AGCAGGCAGTCACCTGTCTAGGACATGAGCGCCAGGATTGCTGGGTGTTTCTGTGTAGCTGGCAGTCACCTGTCTAGGACATGAGCGCCAGGATTGCTGGGTGTAGCTGTGTAGCAGGCAGTCACCTGTCTAGGACATGAGCGCCAGGATTGCTGGCTGTATCTGTGTAGCTGGCAGTCACCTGTCTAGGACATGAGCGCCAGGATTGCTGGGTGTTTCTGTGTAGCTGGCAGTCACCTGTCTAGGACATGAGCGCCAGGATTGCTGGGTTTATCTGTGTAGCTGGCAGTCACCTGTCTAGGACATGAGCGCAAGGATTGCTGGGTTTATCTGTGTAGCTGGCAGTCACCTGTCTAGGACATGAGCGCCAGGATTGCTGGGTTTATCTGTGTAGCTGGCAGTCACCTGTCTAGGACATGAGCGCCAGGATTGCTGGGTTTATCTGTGTAGCTGGCAGTCACCTGTCTAGGACATGAGCGCCAGGATTGCTGGCTGTACCTGTGTAGCTGGCAGTCACCTGTCTAGGACATGAGCGTCAGGATTGCTGGGTTTATCTGTGTAGCTGGCAGTCACCTGTCTAGGACATGAGCGTCAGGATTGCTGGGTTTATCTGTGTAGCTGGCAGTCGCCTGTCTAGGACATGAGCGCCAGGATTTGTAAAAGTCTGCGTAACGGAATCCAAAAGCTAGACATCACTTCATACTCTCATCCGACGGAGTAAGGCCTAACTTTCTCATTCAACTTTTAAAAGCTCAGAAGAATTTAACTCAAAAACGCCTAACATCTTTCATAGCTAATTGTTAAAAAAAATGGGGGACTTTTACCTACCAACATGTTGTGCACATGTAGCATTCAAAAGGGTTAAGAAAAGCCCAGTTTTTTTGCCTTGTAAGCAAATACCCTCGCATGCCTGGACCTCAAAACATACCGCCCAACAAACTGTTATGGATCGCTGCTTGTATGTACTTTTATATAACAGGTGCCATTGGAGTCTAGACTTGTGGGGTAGGGGTTGGGGAGAGTGGAAGGGTGAGTGTCAGATTAAGTGCACAAGCACTGCAAGAAGAGTAAAAGAGGGGAGGTTAGGAGCAAAGTGTTTAGGCGGAGTTTTGGGCCCTGTCTCAAGGATCTCTCATCCGAAGTAGTAATTTTAAATTGCCAATTCCCGAAGCGGCTATTCCGCATCGCACTTGGCACACACTACAACTCTCTCTCTCTCTCTCTCTCTCTCTCTCTCTCTCTCTCTCTCTCTCTCTCTCTCTCTTTCTTTCTTTCTTTCTTCTCTCTCTCTCTCTCTCTCACATACACACACACAATACACGCACTCCTTCTCATCCCACACCCCAACACCCTCATTCCTAAACCAAGCACTCTCTTCATCCCTCTCCCCCCCCCATCCCACCTCCCCTTCTCCCCCTCCCTTGTACCATGCACACACTCTTCAAAACCATCAAACCATGTTTATTCCCCCCACCTCCCCCCAACCCCCAATTCCCTTCAGACTCTGCCGGATCGTGGTCACTTTGCGAAACGATTACACACACAAAAACACAAGCTGTTTAGCTAACATTTGAATAGGAATAATAATAATAATAATTGTTTATTTATATACCACAGCATTACATATAATAAAACACGCACTCGCTGTGGTTGACAACTTCACAAATTACAAATTGTTAGCAAATAATAGATTAACATACATATCAAACATATAAATTTTTTAAACAGGTTAAATACTAATATAGCTATAAAATCTCATTATAAAAATCTCATTATAAAAAATATATATATATATATATATATATATATATATATATATATATATATATATATATATATATATATATATATATATATATATATATATATATATATAAAATAGCATAATATACAGAACAATGGGACAAACAACAGCTCACAAAAATCATATCAATTAAAATCAGCATAGGATCAACATACAAAATAATACATCGAACAGCTACTCCGTCGCCAGCGCCAACAATCAACCGTCCAGAAGCCACATTAGTTATCACAGCACACACAAAGACACACACCCACTCCCACACACACACACACACACACACACAGCACGCACACACAGACCTACTACCGTCTGACAAGTCATATCTCAGCTGACGCAAGGGAAATCTACATAATTATTTATAGTATTGTTTAAACAGGTGTGTTTTTAATGCACGTTTAAAGGCAGGTAGACTGGGTGCATGTCTAAGAGCATATGGGAGTGAATTCCATTGTGTTGCAGCCGCGAAAGAAAAAGTGCGTTCTCCATAGGTTTTTGTGCATGTGGGAAGGATGTTGAGAAGGCGTTTATCTGAAGAGGATCGGAGTTGCCGGGATGGTGTGTAAACAGAAAGAAGTTCAGAGATGTAGGCAGGAGAGCAGCCAGAGAAGTAGTTATAGCAGAGAGTCGAGAGCTTGTGTTGAATGCGTGCTTTGACAGGAAGCCAGTGAAGAGATTTTAAGAGAGGCGTGGTGTGTTCATGTTTGCGGGATTTGAAGACAAGACGAGCAGCAGAGTTTTGGATCTTTTGAAGTTTTTCGATGAGATAGAGGGGAGCATTAGCAAGAAGAGCATTACAATAATCAAGTTTAGACAGAACAAAGGCACAGACGAGAGTGATAGTGGTTTGAACTGAAAGATTCTGGCGAATGCAACTGATTTTGTGGAGTTCAAAGAAAGCAGACTTGCAGACTGTAGAGACGTGCTTGTCGAGAGACATATCAGATGAGAGAGTGAATCCAAGGTTGCAAGCATGACAGGAAAAAGCAATGGCAGAGTTCCCGACTTGTATGGTAGATGGAAGGGAAACAGACGGAGTTGTTTTCTTTTTAAATAAAAGTACTTCTGTTTTGTCATCGTTTAATTTTAGCTTGTTGTTATTCATCCAATTCTTTATGTCAAGAATGCATGCCTGCATGCCCTGGACGGCAGCGTGTGTCTGCGTAGGTTTGCAAGAAGTGTAAAGTTGGGTATCATCAGCAAAGGACTGACTGGAGATGGAGCGAGTTTGAGCGAGAGTGGGGAGAGGTTGAGTATACAGAATGAACAAGACGGGTCCTAGAACGGAGCCTTGAGGAACACCAAAGGCAAGAGGAACAGACGAGGAAGGGCGATCATTGATGAGGACAGTTTGAGATCTGTTTAAAAGGTAAGATTTAAACCAAGAGAGAGCAGAGCCTGAGATGCCAAATGAGGAAGATAGTCTTTTGAGCAGAAGAGAGTGATCAATAGTGTCAAAAGCTGCCGATAAATCGAGGAGAGAGAGGAAAGACACATCGCCAGAATCCAGAGCAAGCAGAATGTCATTGACAACCTTAATAAGTGCAGTTTCAGTGCTGTGGTGCGGGCGGTAGGCTGACTGAGTGTGGGGGAGGAGGTCGTGGTTCTGAAGGTAGGAAAACAACTGTTGGAGGACAATTTTCTCAAGAATCTTTGATAAAAATGGGAGGTTGGAGACGGGCCTGTAGTTCTTTAGCACATTCTGGTCAAGGGAGTTCTTTTTTAAAAGGGGCTTTACTACAGCCGACTTGAAGGATGAGGGTACAAGGCCATGCACTAAACTGTCATTAATAATTTGGGTGAGGGAGGGAAGGACAAGATCAAGACATTCAATTAGCAAAAGGGTGGGGATGGGGTCAAGAGAGCAAGTGGTAGGTTTAGACTTTAAAACAATGGATTCAACCATTTCCTCCGTCACTGGCTGAAAAAACGGAAGAGAAAAGGGGCACTCACTGACTGAGGAGTCACTTAGCGCCGGCAACGGAGACAGCTGATCCAGCTCCGCTCGAATTGCAGCAACTTTATCCACAAAGTAAGCACCAAATATTTCTGGCAGCTGAGAGGAGGGGTACACATTGGGAAGGGGAGAGGTCTTGACTCGGCCACTTAAGCGACCATACACGGAAAACAGTTCCCTACTGCTCTCACAGCTGGCGATCTTTGCGGTGGTATATGCGCTCTTTGCATCATGCACAATCTTTACAACCAGACGCTTGGCAGCATTGAAAATCTGCTTATGGATAGTGAGCCCTATCTTAAGCCAGTTTCTTTCAGCGCGCCGTCTTTGGCGCTTGGCGTCCCGAAGCTCGGATCTTACGGCAGTGTACCAGGGAGCCGTCTTCTCTCTACGGATGCAGCGGTTTGAGACAGGGGCGTGCTTATCAAGGATCGAGCGGAGAGCAGCGTCTAACGGCTCAGCCGCCAGGGGCGAGACGAGCGCGCTCTGAAGATCCTCGCGGAAAGTGCCCCTGTCAATCGCGCGCAAGTTTCGCAGTGACTGGTACATAGCGGGCGGTTTGGGGGGCTGGGCGGCTAAGTCACACACCACACAGTAGTGATCAGACGTCAGAGTCTGTGTCACTGATGCATCCTGCACAATGGCGTCCTCGGGCCTGTAGATAATCCAGTCCAGGATATTGCCCAGCGCATGCGTGGGTGTCTGAACGGCTTGAGAAAAGCGGAAGGCGTCCATGATGTCAAGGATCCTGGCCGTCAGCGGTTTAGTGGGTTTATTGTAATGAACATTCACATCACCCAGAATTACTGGGGCACCGGAAAGTCCGTTGCAATAATCCAGGAGTAGGTGAAAGTCTGTGATGAACATCTCTTGAGTTAACTTGTTCTTGGAGCTAGGGGGTGGACGGTAAACACAGAGGAAGTGCACAGATTGTTGGCGTGGCGCTTGCAGCACCAGAGTGACACGCACCGCTTCGAAAGACGGGTGCGGAAATGGCAGGTCAGCAGTAAAGGCGATGTGGGTGGTCAGCGCGGCGCGATACAGCACGGCCACACCCCCACCTCCGCGTGTAGTGCGGGGGAAGGAGCGGAAGACATATCCAGGAGGAGTAAGGTCGACACACTTGGCCTCATCACCCTGCTCCCGTAGCCACGTCTCCGTCAGGAAGAGCAGATCAACGTCATTGTCGCGAACGAACTCTACAATCTCCAGTCGCCTCTCTTTGGGGCCCACAGAGTGGGCGTTGAACAGCGCAACACGGAGCAACGACGACGGGGGTGGTGGGGTTGTGGGGGAGACAGCCTTGGGGGCGGGAGCCCGCAGCAGCAGCGCGGAGTGTCTGAGACGAGGGCGACGCCGCCAGCCTCGGTGCGCCTTCTTGGGAGGTCGGGGGAGGCAGGCAAGGCGGCGACAATGGATGCCAACATCATACAGGTGACGGCATAGCGGGGAGGGACAGTCACACACGGTAGCACTGTGTGCCGTATACGGTGGAGTGCACGAGTACGTCGGCAAAGATACACCTGTACCAATAGTCAATAGTTCGTTCCTGCTATAGTGCACTCGCACCGAAATGTGCTTGGCTGACAGCGCTCGGCGATGGTCGACAGCCCAGTCAATTAGCGAAGGTGTAATTACTTGTGGAGTGAACACTTGTCGACTACTGCTGCATTCAATGCCAATACATAGCAAAGAGAGCCAAACGATGAAAAATGTCATAACTCTCGAATCCATAGATAAAATATGAAACAAAAAGCACCATGGTGTAAGAAATTTCATCCTGCGTCAGACGATACAAAACTTGTCCCTAAAACTTTCCTTAAACTTTGAAAAATAGGTAAAAAATGTCGAGCTGATCTGTCAGGGTTGTCAGGAACCTGGGCTCACATCTACTGCCGTTTTCGGATTTCGGCGGGATCTAAGGATTAAGCCCTGTGGCGTTAGATCCTCTGGTACCTACCCATGTAGGCAGGTACGGAACTAGAAGCAAAGGAAGAGTAAACAAAAAAGAGGGAGAGAGAGAGAGAGAAATAAAAAAAAAGAGAAAAGTAAGGAATGCTAAAGAGCTTAAAAGATGAGGTAGGAGGGGGGAGGGGATGGCAGAAATGAGAACCTGCAAAATATACAGAAAAAAATACTCTAAGCGACCAGAAGACAGTGTCGCTATAGGGTAAGTATTCCCGAGTGTGGACAGTTTTGTCTAACTTATAATTTGTCTACATCCTTCGGATGAGAGTATAAACCGAGGTCTAGTCTGTGTCGCATACATTCCATCATAACGGACTTTAAAGATCCTGACGCTCATGTCCTAGACGGGTGAGTGCCGGTGACAAGAAAACACCCAGCATGCACCTAGGTCCTTCTCCCCCCATCCCTGGCTGCCCAGGATTGTGCTCAGTTGTCCGGGCGTCAGGGCGTCTCGGGCGGCTTGAGTTAGATCCTGTATCGGCCAGAGCCTTGAGCAGCTCTTGAGCTGGAAAAGCGCTATATAAGAACGATTAAATAATAATAAATAATACATCACTGGATCATGGAGCATAAGTAACAGCCCCTATGACATGACATTTTGTTATCTAGTCACCCTTTTCTAAATGTACAGGAGTGTTTTACTTAGTGGCAGTTAATTTTTAATTAAAAACAAAACAAAAACCAAATGGGTTCTGGATGAACAAAAGGTGGGTTTGGGCACCTGAGGATAGGGAGATGGAAATTGTGGACTGGCGGTCATTTTCTTTTCATTGGTGGGAAGAAATCAGTCCTTAACAAGTTTTGGAATACGCAGCGGTATACAAAAGCGATAGCTAAAATATATTGCAATGTACATAAAGAACTACATCTAAACATGGTAGGTCGATCGCATAAGCTGCTGGTAGACAAAGGTTTTTCATCAGTCTGTGACGTCTGGCTGTCCACAATTGGGAGCTGGTGGTGAATGGGGACACCCACCCTAAATCATTTATTTGCAAAAGGTGTAACCAACCAACGAGCAATTTAATACAGCGTGTCCTACAAGTAGAGCAGATGGAAAATGCGTCGCCTGAACGCATTGTAGCAATGCATCAACAACAACAACAACAACAATAATAATAATAATAATAATAATAATAATAATAATAATAATAATAATAATAATAATAATAATAATAATAATAATAATAATAATAATAATAATAATAACTTGCAAAATAGTGCACTACCTTAAAGAAATTATAAGCCTTCATTAGCAATCTCACTGGAAGACAATCTTAAACATGTTATTTAGACCATGCTTAATGCATCAGAATTTAACGCAAAGCAGGCACCTGTATAAATAACTATTGCAATTCAGCCTAAAATCAAGAAAGGTACCTGCTATGACTTATGAAACCGGTTGTGAAATAAATAAATCAATCAACAAACAACTAAGTAACAACAATGACCATTACTTAAAAACATTGACAACATGATAAAAGGCTTTAAAATTAAAAAAGATTCTACTAGCAATTAAATTCAGACTGTACACATAACCATGACAGTACTGACTCCCTTTGCATCAAGTCAATTTCCATTATTTAATGCTAAACTAATCAAACCAAAATGAGAAAATAATCATGAAACTATGTAACATGCAAAAACAATTTGCAAATAATCGTGAAACTATGTTAAGTACTATAATTTTTGTGCTAGACACATTCTTTTTACCTGTAACAGATTTTGTATGACGGGCATAACAAATATTTTCACAGAAAACCTGTAGTCATCTGTCATGAAGTCCTTTCTTGACGCTCTTCCTCCCTTATCCTGTTAGATTTCACAGTTAACGTAGTACACCACAAAAGCAATTTCCGTTTCATGTTCTCTTTTTTTTTCTGTTAATCTATAGTCCTAAGAGTTCGTCATTCTCTCTCTCTCTCTCTCTCTCTCTCTCTCTCTCTCTCTCTCTCTCTCTCTCTCTCTCTCTCTCTCTCTCTCTCTCTCTCTCTCTCTCTCTGGAGTGTAAATATTGCAACAAAGTAATTTTTTTCATATAAAATATTTAGGAATCTGCTAAATTAACTATAAAAGTGATGTATTTTGATATTATAACAGTCTTTAATGTAATTATTTTTATTATTTATTTTTAGATTTATTATTAATTTCATTATTATTATTATTATTATAACAGTGAGAGGTAGAGAGAGTGTGTGTGTCTAAAATTGTTTACAGATAATGACGAATATAATGATGTGTGTGTGTAAGTGTGTGTGTGTGGGTGTGGGTGTGGGTGTGTGTGGGTGTGTGTGTGTGAGTGTGTGAACGCTCATGCTTAAGTGTTGTGTATGTGTGTGGCTGCGTTTGTGTGTGTGTGTGCGAGCACGCGCTTAAGTGTTGTGTAGATTGTATGTGTGTGTTTGTGTGAGAGAGTGTGTGTGTGTGTGTGCGTGTGTTTGTGTTTGACATGATTTCCAAGTTAATGTTAAAAGTTCTTTATTATGTTAATTTGTTAAGGGACAAATTGGAAGATTGGACTTTATTCATTTAGCCTAAAATATTTATCCCTAATAAAAAAAATGTGTCGAATTTCTCTCTCTCTCTCTCTCTCTCTCTCTCTCTCTCTCTCTCTCTCTCTCTCTCTCTCTCTCTTGTTCTTTGTCTCTCTCCATCTCTCTCACACAAACACTCACTTACCCTGTCTCTACCACACACCTACACACATACACAAAGGAAGGTACATCTAAAGAATACTATCAACGCACAAGGAACATCCATATGAATAAAAGGGCATGCTGACATACAAAGAAAACATAACTCACTCACTCTCTCTCTCTCTCTCTCTCTCTCTCTCTCTCTCTCTCTCTCTCTCTCTCTCTCTCTCTTTCTATTTCTCTCTCTCACATACTCACTGATGATGATGATGATGATGATGACGATGATGATGATGATGATGATGATGATGATGATGATGATGATGATGAGATGATGATGATGATGATGATGATGATGATGATGATGATGGAACCTTGTACAGCACAAGTCTCCACAAAAAACAATTCATGCTCTTTGCGCTAAAAAAAAAAAGGGGGGGGGGGGAAATTACTACCCACTCTCACCTCCTCCCTCCACACCCACTTTCTCTCTCTCTCCCTCCCACACACGCGAGTGCACACACACACACACACATACACACTTCTAATAATTTATTGCTAAGCTGGTACAGAGAACAAAAGCACAATATGTGGTTCAAACAATACATTAGGAAAGCAGCCATGGATAGCAACCATCAGAACACCTTGGAACACCAATGCAAACAAACACACACACAAACACACACCCACACACACGCACACAAATACAAACACATTAAATCTTAAGCAGTCTCCCTTCAAAAACAAGTTTACATGCTTACAAGAATCAGAATGTGAGACGGAGTTTAAAACAAATGAGATAACAAAATCACCACATAAAAAAGTTCTCCGTAAATATATTTATCTAAACGTTTCCTCAGAAGTTAAAAGCTTAGAAGCTTCTGTTTGGACTGTACCCTGAAGAAAATGCCTAAAGCTTCGAAACTATTACATGAGTATTATGCTATGTCAGTAAATACCCTTAATAACTATGTGAGTTTTACCCAAGTATATAAGACTATGCCTGAACCACTATTAGTAATCTTAGTTTTAATACGACATAAACAACACAAAGGACAATGACCTTTGACTTGGCCTTAACTGGCTGGACAATAGCTCATGGAAAAACAGATCAATAAATCTGATGACAGCAAAACATAGCTGACAAAGTGTAGGATTACAGTTTTACAACTCGATCAATATTCATGGTATAGATCCTCATCCTAAGTCACGTTCAATGTACTGTTTTGCTGAGAAGGCGGAAATTGATGGAAACCATTATGGTTCATTTCTAATTGTCTATGCTGACAAGCATTATTTTCAGTCTTGAGTTTTCAACTTATAATTAGCATAGTACTATACAGATCTTAAATCACAAAACATGCGCACATGTGTGTGTGCATGCGTAGGTAAAAAAAAAAAAAATTCTGTAACGCTTAGCGTGTTACAATAGCAAGATAGTTGTCAGGGTATCTATAAGATCTTAATCAACTCATTTATTCAATCAATCAATCAAACAATGTTAACTCTTTTACAGTCAAATATTACATAACAGAGTGGTTCCCAGCACCAAAGATTTTCTGCCTATTTTGAAGTTTTTTGTTAAAAATGCAACATCTCCAAAACTACACTGGACGACGCTTGAAATTTTGTGAGCTCCAAGCACAAATGTTGCTATTTTATGTGCATCTCAATGAAGATTACACCATAATCTTTTTATATTTTTTCCGCTGGTCCATAATTATGTACAGTAAAATATAGTTTACTAAATAAATAATAAACCGTTTAACCTCCTAAATTCAAAAACAAAACCCCACTTCCTGTCTAATTATATACACCACATATCTGAGTGATAAATAAGCGTTTGTTGTACATGAGAATAAACTAAAGTTTAACGTCTACACCCACCATGGGTGATACGGCAGACAGGGATAACCATCCCAGGGAACAAGGGTTAGGGACCCAAATCAACACTGAACCGTCAGAGCTGTCATACTGCTAAAATGGACATTGAAAATGGTCACTTTTGCCTTGCCCAGCACAGGATTGGAACCTTGTGTGTAACATGAAAGCTTAACGCTGGTTAGAAATTGTCACGCATTGAGACTTTTAGAAAAGAAAGTGTGTACATGTAATACGCTTTGTCCAGTATAGTAAACTTTACCTAACTTTGCTTGTGGGGGCCACACCATAGTCCTTATTCGTAAACACCATGGGGTCATGTCAACCAGAATCAAAGCCAAGTGCTGCTCCTTACAAAGCCCCCCTCTCCCTGTGATGTCAATGAAAGTCAACATTGGCAGTCCAGGTACAGAAAGTTGCCTTGGCGGTAAAAGACTGAACTCAAACACACATAAAAGTTGCAAACCTCACTGAGGGCAGGAAATGCTGTAATCAGATGACTGCTCCCAGCTCTCTCTCTCTTCATTCAAGTGACGTAGCAACTGCAAATGGTCTCACAGTCAACGCCTCATCTGCAAACAACAAGGACGATGACGTTTTGAATATTATTTAGCAACCTTAATTAGATCTAAAGATTCATGTACATGCCTGAAACATCTGCAACACAATCTATACAAAAGTTTAGCGTTTGTTTCTTTTTTTCATTTCATCAGCAGACCATAATTTTTTGGGAAAATCTTAATCTACACCAATAACACCACCCTTTTGGATAATCTACTCACAGTATTTTATTTATACTTTTTGTGTGTAAGTGTCTTCTCTTATTCAACATGAAACACCAAGCTTGAATTAATAGCATATTATGCTTTAGTGATCAATACAAAAACCTGAGAAAAAATTGTTTATTTATTTTACTTCTGACGCCTGATGTACACGTTTGAATTATCAGCGGCTTGCATGTAACTCTTTTTTTTTTTAAGTGCTAGGCAATATGACACCAAAATTTTCAGGAAAGAAATTTGTTTGAAGATTAATAATAATAATAATAATAATAATAATAATAATAATAATAATAATAATAATAATAATAATAATAATCTATCCTATCCCATTCTATGATGTAACTAGAAAGTTGTTGGGACACCACAGACAATCGATTACCCAGCATATTCCATCTTTCTCTGTTCTCAGCAACCCTCATGGCTTCGCTCAATGTCAAGCTAGTCAATTCTCAAATGTTGTCTTTCCACCTCTTTTTCTGTTTCTCTCTTCTTCTGCCTCCTTGCACCGTTCCTTGCAGGATGGTCTTTGCAAGGCCTGATGCTCTCGTGATGTGGCCATACTATCGGAGTTTCAATTTCTTCACCACTGTGAGCAGGTCATCGTGTTGTCCAATGGCTTGTGTGATGGTCTGTCAAATTTCGTCGTTGGTGAAGTGCTGGGTATAGGAAATGACCAGAAGTCTTCTGTAGCACCTCATCTCCATGCTTTGTATTCTTCGTTGTATGTCTGCTGTGAGGGTCCATGTTTCGCAAGCGTATGGGAAGATGGAGGTGACAAGGGAGCGCAACAGCCTTACCTTGGAATGTAGACTTTCGAAATGACCTTGTCAGGGCAGCAGTTGTTTGTGTGATCCTGAAGAGGACTTTATGTCGGGACCCATTGTCTGATACAATGGCTCATAAATATTTGACGCTGTGTTGAGAGACTGGCTTTGGACTTGATGTCCGTGTTGATGCCATTGGTGGTGTTGTTCATCTTTTTGGTCTTCTTTGCACTTATTTGCATTCCATAGGCTCTGGAAGTGGTGTCAAGCCTCTGTACCACCTGTTCAAGTTCTTGTTCTTCTCCAGCCAATCCCTCAATATCCTCCGCAAAACTAAGTTGGAGATTGCTCTACCTCCTATGCTGACTGTGCCTTCTGAATCTGCAATGGCATCTGACATAATGCGCTCCAGGAAGATGTTGCAGAGTATTGGAGAGAGAAGGCATCCTTACGCATGCCGATTGTTATTCTGAACCAGTCCCTGATGGTGCTGTTGTGGAGGACTGCAATTGTAGCTTTGTCATACAGGCTTTTGATGACTTCAATAATGCTAGGGCAAATGTTATACACTCTCATGGTTGCCCACAGAACTGCATGCCAGACTCAGTCAAACGCTTTTTTGAAGTCTACAAACACATGATAGAGTTGCTGTTGGTGTTGTAGGCATTTCTCGCGATTATTCTGAGGTTGAAAATCTGCTGAGTGGTACTTCACCCTGCCCTGAAACCTGCTGGTTCTTCAGCTATGATTTGTTCAGTTTGGGGTTTGGACCTGTCCTAGAATTAATAATAATAATAATAACAACAACAACAACAATAAACAACAACAACAACAACAACAACAACAACAACAACAATAATAATAATAATAATAATAATAATAATAATAATAATAATAATAATAATAATAATAATAATAATAATAACAATGGTATTTATATTGCGCTGTTTTATAATGTTTCAAAGTGCTGATATCACTATCCTGTGTTTTGTTGAAAGTTTTCGATATAACTGAAAGTTTGAATATGACTGCGAGCACATGTTCATTGAAAAGCAGACCAAGAGTCCGGTTTGCAAATAAATTTTTTTTTAAATTATTTATTATTATTAACCTCATAACAGCATTGTACTTGCACAGATCACACTTTAACTGCAATAATTATGATTATGCAAACTCATATTTATTCAACACGAGATTAATGGCTGAATCAGTGAATGTGAATGTTACTAAAGAGTTTGTGAGTTACGTTTGTTAACACTGGCCTGTCAAAAACGTAAAACGAAATAATAATTAAACTACGACAGGGGTAAGGTCTAAATACCACACTCCCTCTCAGTCTCTCTTTAAATCAATTTCTTGTTATCTTTGATCCTCTCTTTCTTTTACCTCCTCCATTAAAAAAATTCCCCCGTTGGGGTGCCGGGGGCTTCAGTATAAATAGTATCCCCACTTTCTGGAAATTTAGTGCTTTAAATTCCCACTGTCGCTGTATTTCTCATTTGCTCTGTCTCATTCCTGCTCTACTACTCAGAAAGTCTCCTCTCTGAAAATCCTTACCGGGAAGAGAGGGGACTATAAACTGATTAAATAAATAAATAAATAAAAATTCCTGCTCTGTTCTATCAATCTGCTATACTATCTTCTTCTTCGCTAGACCAGTCATCTACCTTTTTTCTTGAAAAACCTTCCGGGACAAGACTCATTTGTTTATGAGGTCTGTTGGATCCGCTTGGGAATATTGGACTCTTTCTGCCAGGTGGTCACTAGGGCTTCCTACGATGTTATTATTTAGCAATGTAGGCATTCTATATGTATGTGTTTTGTTGATAATTTATAATGATGTTTGTATTCTATTTTGTTTTTGTAAACGGGGGTTCGATAAATTAGAGTACAGCCTCAGCGTCCCCTGCGTGGGATGTCTTAATTGTAAAGTGACTGGCTGGTGGAGAGCTTTCAGTTTTACCACTAGGGTTGTTTCAGCAGATCTTTTATGCGGATCAGGGGTTGTCCGGTCCTGATTTGGCTCAGAAGAGTCCGCTGGACCTAAAGCAATAATCATGTAATGTAATGTAATATAAAAAAAAATTATTACTAGTCTGTTCTCCATAATGTTATAAAATAATGTCCACAATATTAGTTAGTTATAAACTTATACATTGCTTATAGGGTCCAGCGGACTGCAAAGAGCCAAATCAGGACCACAAAATCAGGACCACAACTTGATTGAAAGAGGACTCACCCCTGATCCCTATAAAAGATCTGCTGAAACAACCCGAGTGGTAACACTGAAGGCACTCCACCAGCCGGTCACTTTACAATAAAGGCATCCTACACTGAGGATATACTCTAATTTATTGAACCCCCATTTACAAACACTAAATAGAATATAAACCTCATTATAAAATATCAAAAAAACACATACATATAAAATGCCTACATTGCTAAATAATAATATCATTGGAAGCTCTAGTGGCCATTTGGCAGAAAGCGTCCAATATTCCCAAGCTGACCCAACAGACCTCCTACACAAAAGAGTAGTTTTGGAAGAGTTTTCAAGAAAACAGGTAGGTGACTGGTGTAGTAAAGAAAATAGAATTGATAGAACAGATTAGAAATGAGAAAGAACAAAGTAGACAGAAAGCAACAATGGGAATTAAAAGAACTAAATTACAAGAAAGCGAGGATACTATTTATACAAACCTCCGGCACCTCCATTGGTGTCCACAATATTAATAATCATCAGTATTCACATTTTCACCTCATGTACAGCACACTAACTAAATCAGTATTTTAAATAGCACACCGCAATTTAAAAAGTACATTATTCACAATGTTCGCCAGAGGGCAGTTTGCGGGCAAAACAGTACATGAAGAGAGTGTGATAATATGTATAGAACAGGAAACTGCTAAGAAGAACAATACAAACAGAAGAAATAATACAGTTTATGCATTAACTCTAACAAAATAAATAGAATAAATAAATAAACAGAAATAATATAGTTTATGCATTAACTCTGACAATGAGTCCCGACAGGAAATCCTCTCCAGGATCGCACAAACAACTGCTGCCCTGACAAATTTGAAGCTTATTTGGAAAGACAAGCCCGTCAATCTGCATTTCAAGATAAGGCTGCTGCGCTCCTTAGTCATCTCCATCTTCCTATACGCTTGCGAAACATGGACCCTCACAGCAGATCTACAACGAAGAATACAAAGCATGGAGATGAGGTGCTACAGAAGACTTCTGGTCATTTCCTATACCCAGCACATCACCAACGACGAAGTCCGACAGACCATCACACAAGCCATTGGACAACACGATGACCTGCTCACAGTGGTAAAGAAACGGGAACTCCGATGGTATGGCCACGTCACTAGATCATCGGGCCTTGCAAAGACCATCCTGCAAGGCACAGTTCAAGGAGGTAGAAGAAGAGGGAGACCCAAAAAGAGGGGGAGGACAACATTTAAGAATGGACTGCCTTGACACTGAGCAAAACCATCAGGGTTGCTGAGGACAAAGAAAGATGGAGTATGCTGGTTAAACGATCATCTGTGGTGCCCCTACGACCTCCGAGTTACAGGCTGGAATAGAATAGGATAGGATAGGACATTAACTCTCATAGTTTATGCATTAACTCATGCATGCATGCACATACACATGCATGCAACCAACCATCTCATTTTGATTACTATTAACAAGATAACTTTTACGCCGAACTAAAATATTTGTCATATTTTGTATTCAAGAGGCCCTTATGGCGTGTCTTCATTAGAAGGTTTGTGGAAGTTCAAAAACTCGTGGAAGGTTGGTTGAGGTTCACTAACCTAATGTTCAGCAGCCTAGTTCTGGGATCTGAGAACCTCAAAAATAAGGTTCACCAGTAGGTTCATAAACCTAGTTCTGGGATCTGAGAACCTCAAAAATAAGGTTCACCAGTAGGTTCATAAACCTAGATTTGGAATCTGAGAATCTCAAAAATAAGGTTCACCAGTAGGTTCATAAACCTAGTTCTGGGATCTGAGAATCTCAAAAATAAGGTTCACCAGTAGGTTCATAAACCTAGTTCTGGGATCTGAGAACCTCAAAAATAAGGTTCACCAGTAGGTTCATAAACCTAGATTTGGAATCTGAGAATCTCAAAAATAAGGTTCACCAGTAGGTTCATAAACCTAGATTTGGAATCTGAGAATCTCAAAAATAAGGTTCACCAGTAGGTTCATAAACCTAGTTCTGGGATCTGAGAACCTCAAAAATAAGGTTCACCAGTAGGTTCATAAACCTAGATTTGGAATCTGAGAATCTCAAAAATAAGGTTCACCAGTAGGTTCATAAACCTAGATTTGGAATCTGAGAATCTCAAAAATAAGGTTCACCAGTAGGTTCATAAACCTAGATTTGGAATCTGAGAATCTCAAAAATAAGGTTCACCAGTAGGTTCATAAACCTTGTAATCGCCGCCATTTAGATAAGGTTATTTCCATTCGCTCGTCAAACGCCTCGTATTAATTTAGGGCCTGGTCAAGTAATGACGCACACGAAACACAGAAGTAGCATAGAGTTCATTTATTCGTAGTCAAAGAACATTCACGAAAGATGTCAACGACTCATAATAATACGTATGTGTGTGTACATATCAGTATGGGGACAACTAATTTCTGTATATGTGACTATAAACTACTTCTTGTGCTAGACGATGTGTGGTAAAATACTGCGAAAAGAAAGAAACATAAACACAAACATTAGCAAGTGTACCAAACAATGTATCAAAAACCCTTATTCACACAAGATACAATCAAAGCAATGAGACGGAAAGAATACACATACTGCAGGACAACTTAGAGACAAATACTTTAGTTGATTTCAAAGAAGACAATTTAGCTAAGGTTACGTGGAACCAAGCCAGAACAAACGAAGGAACGAACGCTTTATGTTCCTTTAACTTGCACGACGATTAGGCTACGTTTATTCTTTCAAGCCTCAAAACAATTGGCGCAAGACAATTTGACTATGCTCATCTAACATTAGTCAATTCATTAATACAAACAATTCGGCTACGTTCACCCAACGAGCCTCGGTACGATGCCTAAACTAGGAAATACTCGATGACCTAGCTCAGTAAACATTTATAAATGAATTAACATACGTAAACATTTAAACAACATATTCTAGGAAATACACCTGAAGTCCCAAAAACGTAGCTAACTACCTTGGCATAGACAAAACAGCAAAGCTTTAAGGAAAAACGGTATAAATACCCAAGTGGGTTAACATTTCGAATAAGGCCGATAATTCGACATAAAACGTTATCTTCATTAAAGACCAAAACAGTTATCTTATTCGTCAAAACTTAGTCCGACAAATTGTGATGACAATTAGCTTTAGTCAAACCGAAGAAATTCAGCATAATTATCGAATTATGACTGACCAGAAGCTAAAAACAAATTAACTTTACTTGTCCTTATTTACAAATTCTGAACAAAGTGTTCACTTCAATAATTCTTCTAACAAAAGACCAAGTTCTAAATCAAAACGAATTCTATTAAGCATTAGAAAGTCAAAAGCTTAAAGAATATCAGAATCAAATTAATTTGTAGAAAAGGCATCAAATCAGTCACTAAAACGAGAAAATCATAAAAGTCATAATCATTTGCACAAATCAACAAAAATATATGCAAAACGCAAAATAACTATAAGTACCTTATGACCGCTGTAAGACGTTTGGAAACCACACAGATCCAAAAGGCGACAACAACGTCTGGTACCAAAGGCAGGTAAAATAAAAGCTTTCTACAAAACTCTACAAATCGTGAACATCACATTTAAACTCTATCTTTCAAAACAGGTGAGCACAACTTTTATATCATATAAACTAAAAACGACGCAACCTTCTCTCAGACCCAGCAATCTAACTAACCAGAAAAGAGTTGACACAAACTTATATATGCGTTACTACCAAAACCAGTCTTGCGTCATAATCTCGATCTTATGAGAAAAAATACGCAAACAATATTTACAAACGAAACACAGTTCACCAATAATATTCAAACTCATATCAAAACTCTGCACGCTTTTGCCACTGACTTGAGAGAGCAATAGATCCGGAGAGAGGGTGAGAGAGGGGGGAGAAACACGACAATCACAAAGAGAAGAATCACAAGAAACACAGTTAGAGGGGTAAGAAAGACAGGCACCAAAAAACAAATGAAAGGATATAAATAAACAGTCCAGTCATAAAACCAAAAAGATGCGTCGGGTTGGCCAATGAGGTGATGATACGTCTTGTCAGTCAAAATCAATAAAACCAAACCAAAGAAAACGATAGAAAGAAGAAGCAACATGCAGTGGGGAGGAAAAAGAGGACAGATAAACGGAGGACACTTTACACACCAAGAAAGTACATGATATCACACACAAATAACAAAGACTCTCTCTCTAGATCAATAGCCCATAATTAATTTCAAAATTATATAATTATATTGGTCACACATGACTCATAGGCATGCACAAACCTAGTTCTGGGATCTGAGAACCTCAAAAATAAGGTTCACCAGTAGGTTCATAAACCTAGATTTGGAATCTGAGAATCTCAAAAATAAGGTTCACCAGTAGGTTCAGGAACCTAGATTTGGAATCTGAGAATCTCGAAAAAAAGGTGTGTGATCCTCCACGAACCTTCCACTTAAGATAGGCCATAATGAACACAATACGAACTATGCAAGCGCTAATACAACTACAACTCTCATATTAATATTGATCGGGATTACCTCAATAAAATGCATCTACCAACACACCAAACTCCTGTTTTCGTCCTTTCGATTCAAGAGGCCCATACCACCTGCTAACAATATTGGTTTTCCTTACACATGTCCTTGGAAGACGGGAATGATTATACTATAAAACCGAACATTAAAGGTTCTACACGGCTTCCTACATTATCACAGCTAAGGCAAGAAATGATGTTTTGCACTGCATGGCTTGCCCATTTTCCTAAGTCATAGCCTAACACTTCGTTTTAGTTTTTAGACCTCATGCATGATGAGGAAGGAAATAATAGAACACGTAAAGGAATTATTTGGCATAACTAGCATATTTTTGTACTGTTCTTATTGGCAGGTGAATGTGTGACAACTGCACCTTGAGCTTTTTGTTCAGGCTATATAAGTACTATATAATGACCCTTATTAATATTTTTTAAATGTTTTTATTATTATTATTATTATTATTATTATTATTATTATTATTATTATTATTATTATTATTATTTATTATTATTATTATTATTATTATTATTATTATTATTATTATTATTATTATTATTATTCTCAAAACATTAATTTTTTCACACATGCATTTACATACATATCCTGAAGTGTTATTTACACACAATCATCTAGACATTAAAGTTTTTTTGTTTTTTTTAAAGTAAAACCAGCTAGAATCAAGTATTACTCTTCAATAACATCCTATCGTGGTCATCCCATTTATGCAAGCGTGCGTGGGTGTTTTTGTGAGTGAGTCTGTGAGTGAATGTGTGAATATGTGTGTGTGTGTGTGTGTGTGTGTGTATGTGTTTTCCTTGCAAAAACAACAAATTTGCCCAAAACTGAAGAGAAAGGAATTGTGCCTACAAAGATTCACATTGCTGCACACATGCGAGTCAAAATTTAGATAAATTCAAAATTGGATACATTCAAGTTGATCATATTAGTTCCAAGCTGTTCAAAATTATCCAAACTATAATTCAAATTACTGGCTGCAAGTAGCTATTGAAAAACTACCATACAAAAAGGCACCTAATCATACATTCATGCATGCACACTCACAAAGACGCTTGAATGCACCCACAAACACAGATAGTTTATTCAAGTCTAAACTTACAACATCTGATGTAATATTTTGTTTGTCAGCTGGAAAGATATTGCTGTTGTTCATGCCTACCTTGAACTCTGCTGTGTCCAAACACAAAAAGTGTTTGAAAAATCCCACAATACCTCTGCAGACTGTCAAGGATAGCCCTACACTGTAAACCTCTGATAAGAAAAAACTCCAACACTCTGCAGTTCAAGAGCTACCAGATAGGATAAATACCCTTTTATATCCCTACTCAGATTAGAGTATACCCCGAAAAAGATCATGAAATCACATGCTCAGTACCCAGTTTTTACCAGAAAACAGCTAAACATTGCACAATAAACCTTTCTCCCCTTCTTATAGAGGTTCATGATTAAACACCCCAGAAATGTACTTGACCCCAACCCCATTAAAAACCACATTATCCAATTCCAAGGCCAAATAATGCAAAACTTTGAAAGGACCAGACTCACAACTATGCACTCCAGCTAATTACTTCTCGTACTGCTTTTGACTGCAATAACTTAAATAAAAGATCCTCAACAATACCAGTGAGACGGTTATATATAGAATTCTGATACTGACTAGTAGTAGTACTTCAGTGGAGCCGAGCTTTACACATTACACAGAAGAAGAAGAAGAAGAAGAAGAAGAAGAAGAAGAAGAAGAAGAAGAAGAAGAAGAAGAAGAAGAAGAAGAAGAAGAAGAAGAAGACAAAGAAGACAAAGAATAACAAAGAAGATGAAGGCAAAGAAGATTAAGGCAAAAAAGAAGAAGACAAAGATGAAGACAAAGAAGAAGGAGAAGAAGAAGAAGAAGAAGAAGAAGAAGAAGAAGAAGAAGAAGAAGAAGAAGAAGAAGAAGAAGAAGAAGAAGAAGAAGAAGAAGAAAGCCAATGGCCAGGGCTTGGTTAAAAACTCTGATCTTTACTGTTCAAAATAAAGTAAAGAGAACTTTCCTGGGACATCAGCTTTCCTGTAACCTATGTCATCAGGCTGGTCACTGCTAATTACAATAGTTGAGGTAATTTTATCAAAGTCAACAAAATTACACCTGCAAATGATCAGTTAAAATCACTGCCACTTTTCAAAACTCAGCTGACACGCTCCGTACTGCCACACAAAAACACTGTGCTGAACAGCCAGCTAGGTCCAACAACTAAAACATACAACTCCACAACACTGTGACATAAGCAATAGTTGCGGTCCAAACTCCCCAGCTTTATCCCCAGTCTCGATTACTGTTTACCAACCTTCCACCAGATTCAAAGGCATGTTTTATATCGTGTAAGTGGCCTTCATGCAGGATGGCCAACATGTGAATTCTACCATTGCAAACTAGCATCGACAGTATGATTAGTCATATGTAATATATGAGTGATTTTTCTGTCATCTGAAACCCATCACCCATAAAATGTCCTTGTGTGATAAAAGAGTACCCAAAAAAATTTTGGGGAGTACATAGACTCACATTGCTGCACGCAGGTGAGTAAAAAATTCACTATAATAATAAACTGCTTTTCTGCTTGTCAGGTCTTTAGTTAAAGGTCCTGTAAATCTTCATTTCTACATTGTCAAACTCTCTGTTGTTAGTAAGTTATTCATTGCTGACAGGGTCCAGTGGACTGCAAAGAGCCGAATCAGGACCACAAAATCAAGACCACAACTTCACTGAAAGAGGACTCACCCCTGATCCGCATAAAAGATCTGCCGAAACAACCCTAGTGGTAACACTGAAGGCACTCCACCTTTTACAATAAAGCACGGGACGCCGATGCTAGCTACACTCTAATTTATCGAACCCCCATTTACAAAAACAAAATAAAATACAAACATTATTATAAAATATCAACAAAACACATACATATAAAATGCCTACATTACCAAATAACAACATTAGAGAAAGCCCCAGTGACCATTTGGCAGAAAGCGTCCAATATTCCCAAGCTGATCCAACAGACCTCACACACAAATGAGGAGTTTTGTCCCGGATTTTTTAATTCTAATTTCTTGACTATGACTATGACTAAAGATTTCTTGACTATGAGTTTTCAAAAAAAAAGGTAGGTGACTGGTCTAGCAAAGAAGAAGATAGTATAGTAGATAGAACAGAGTAGGAATGAGAAAGAACAAAGGAGAAAGACAGCGACAGTGAGAATTTAAAGCACTATATTTCCAGAAAGTGGGGATACTATTTATACTGAAACCCCCGGTACCCTTATGGGGCTCAATAGCATGCTATCAGGGGATCTTACAGAAACTTTATATTATACTTACCAAGATGCCTCTCATTAGCTACCATTAACTGCTTAAGTCTCACTTATTAGTAATTTGAACTGTGTGCATGTACCGTGTATTAATGAAAAACATACTAACCCTCACAAGCTTTTGTCGTTTACGTGCCTTCATGTGCATCCTGAATGAATGTGTGTGTGTGTGTGTCTGTGTGTGTTTGTGTGTGCATGTGTACTTAAATGTCTGTGCATATACCTAAATATTTATGTTACTGCTGTAATATCAAGCCCAACAAATTGAAAGAAACAGTTTTGAAAATGCATACAAACACTGGCAATGTTAGCTGACTACAGCAACACTGGCACATTTGCTAAAAGTAATAATTTAAGTCTAACATTCTATATGTACAAAAGTTATTGGGTTCATTGACTAGGAAATTACAAACCTTGCAAAAGGCACTCTCAAAAGGCTTTTGAAGATCCAACCAAGATCAAGCAACAAGATGTAGAATCAGACGAAACTATGAAAATTAAGATCTCAATAGGATACAAGATCTTAATGGCACAATTAGTAACACAGGAGTAACAAGTAAGTATTCAAAATCCCACCAAGAATATTATTAATGCATGCATGATGCAAATAGATTCACTTGTGATAATTTAATATTCTTATCATACCTAGCTGACTAGTAAAATTAATTAAGCCCAAGGATATGAAAGAAGCATATTGTGTGTCCATCATCACCATACTATTACTGTCAGTACATCAATCTGCATCATACATCAGCAAAATCAGCTTTGTCATCAAATACTGACCCTTTGTGTGTTGTGGTGTGGGGGTGGGGAATGGGTGTGAAGGAGAGGAAGTTTGGACGACGATGTGTGTTTGTCAGTTTCTATATTTGTGTATGTGTGTGTGCACATGTGTATGTTTGTGTGCGTGTATGTGAGAGAGAGAGAGAAAGAGAGAGTATGTTTTAATATAATTTATGTCATCACAAAGGGCAATGTGATGTGCGTGTGTGAAATAATTTTTAATCATCGCAAATGTGTTCACACATACAATATTTATATGAATACACACTGTATATGTGAATGTGCGTGTGTGCATGCTCACATCCATTATTATATGTGTGTGTCATGCATCTGTTCGTCTGTACATGTTATGCATGTGTGCATGCATGTGTTCTAGTCAGTTATTATGTGTTTGCTACTGTGTATGTGTGTGTGTGTAACTTATGTATGTGTGCATGTGTGTCATTACCAACAGTTGTGTGCATCATCTACATGGCATTATGTCAATAATAAACCCTATATAATATAAAATTCGCATATAACAGTCATCATCATCATCATCATCATCATCATCATCATCATCATCATCATCATCATCATCATCATCATCATCATCATCATCATAACAACACTGTATGCTACAAACGGCTTTTCCAACATCACCAATCAATCTCAAAGCGTAGCAAGTTGTACCAACATATATGATCAGTGGTTTGATCCACTCTCTCTCACACGCACACAACATACCCACATCTATCACTCTAACATGCGGTCATCCTGATAACAGCTCTTGGTGATAACAGCTCTTGGTCGCAAGCAACCTTATCTCACTCCTTGTAACATGATCTTTTACATACTGGTTCTCTCTCTATCAGTCTGGTGTTTGTACATGAATCAAGATACAACAACATCATCACTCTGATCAAGTCATTACTCTATAATTTACCATTAAAAGCTTTAGCACTAACTCTTAGCTCTGGTACTAAACAGTTCCATTGGCTAGAATGCTAATTTTTCAAAGCCAAACACCTAAAACGTTGATGGTTTTACCCCCAAAAGGGACAAAACAGTAAATAGTTAAATGTGGCAAATTCCTGATCTGTGTACTGTTTCATAGACAAACAAAGAGTGTCAGACTCTCAGCCCCCCCCCCCCCCCCCCTTCCCGCCCCGTCTCTTAGTAAACTTAGGTATAATCATTAAGACATATCAGATCACAGAGGATTTTCTCCAGGGCGCTCTTGCTTTCTGAATAGAGGTAATAACTTATAATATAATATAACCTATCATATATCGTGTCATATAAATGTAATAAATGTATTAATACAATGCAATGTAAAATGATCTAATATTTGTACCTAATAATTTTTTTTTCCAGTAAGGCAACACTCACTGTCAATTTTGAAAAAGACTGGTGACAATATGTGATCTTGGGGCCCTTTAGCAGTAAAGAAACTGTTGAACCAGCTGCTGTCACTTACCCAACTGTCTAAAATCACAAAAGGTTTTCGAATAAAGGTTTTACTATGTTATTAAAACTAATTTTGTGTACTAAAATTCTTGTCATTGTCTTGTTATCTGTGAGACAGGAACAGCAACTGGTACAAGTGCAGTAGATTCACATAAACAGTATATGCAGGGAGATGGAATTTAAACTACATTAACACTCCACAAGTTCATGCACACAAGCAATCAGAACAGTTTTTAGTCTGACATTGCTCAGTATAAAATTATTATACTACTTATATTTTTCAATAAATATTATTTATTACTTTGTTTACTTGCCCACTAATATCTTCTTCTTCTTCTTCTTCTTCTTCTTCTTCTTCTTCTTCTTATTATTATTATTATTATTATTATTATTATTATTATTATTATTATTGTTATTGTAAATATTATTATTATTATTATTATTATTATTATTATTATTATTATTATTATTATTATTATTATTATTATTATTATTTTTATTATTATTATTATAAAAGTTCTTACAGAAGTTTTAATTCTCTCAATTCATCTCAACACAAATTACAACATAATTATACTTATTACAATGTTAGTGTCACTAACAAATTTGTGAACAATGACCACCATCTCCACATCACATCATTGGTTTAACCTACAGAACAAAATGACAAACAGTTCTGTCAGTATCACCACAGACCATACCCAGGCGGAAAACTCCTATATAACTCTTACAAGCCAATTTTATGGCTTACCTCCCTTGAGAATGGGTTGATAGCTGTATCAGACGCTACTACAGAACAACAGATCTGTTACTCTCCGAAAGCATTTATGTTGGCAAAAACTGCTCACTTATATCCGAGCGTTAGTATTTATGAATTACATTACATGATTATTGCTTTAGGTCCAGCGGACTCTTCCGAGCCAAATCAGGACCAATTTATGTATTAATTCATTAATTCGTTTTTGTATTTTTCAAAAAATGTATTACTATTATTAAATATTGTAATTTGTTTAATGGCTGTGCAAGACTCAGTCAATGCGTGTAATTCATGTATCTGCATTTTTGTAATGCTCAGAGGTGCCAACCCCCTAATCTTCTTGTCAGTATTTCCGGACTCGTTTGTCAGTATTTTTTAACACTTGTCAGTATTTTTTTTCTCGCAAAACCCAGCCTATAACACTATAAAGTAACGACAGGCTTCCCTCTGAACCAGCAAACTATTTTCAGTCCTCTAAAATCACGATGAAAATCAGCTTGTTGGAATCCTCACTTGTTTTACTCTAAAATCACCATGAAAATCAGCTTGTTGAACACTGCGACGTTCGGTGAGTGCAGGAGTACTATTATTAGACCAGTACAGTACAACCGGTACAGAAGCACTGCTGGCAAAGATAAACGATCAGCAACTTCTTCTCCGTATTTTTATAAAAGCTACCATATTTTTGTATTTAATTCACTTCGCCGGAATTAAATACGGTCAATCCGTACTGGTTGGCACCTCTGAATGCTGCTGCGCTACAGGCCTGTGGAACAATGATCGATAATAAGCCTAATTATGCTCAATGATTACTGGTGGTTTGTGTAGATCTCATCTGTAGTTTAAATTTTCTCTTAATAATAATTTCTTTCTTTTTTTAAGCGCATAACCAAACTAAAGTATGCTCTAAGCGTTCACATGCACACACATACAAGAATAAATATTTAAACAATATTAAAACATGATAAAAACACGTTAAACATCATAATAACATAATAAATATAAAAAAGTATGTTTAAAATCCACATCCACATAACAAAGACATCAACAATAATAGTACGTAATGATGCAACAATGAAAACATTTAAAAGTAAAAAAGCACTACACTGTGATACAAAAAAGTAAAAATATATTCAGTAGTAAACAAAAAACAAAAAAAAAACACCAGTATTCAAAACCATATATATATATATATATATATATATATATATATATATATATATATATATATATATATATATATATATATATATATATATATATATATATAAAATTTATATTCAAATATAAATAAAAAATATATATGTAGAATAAGAATTAATGAATGTGGAGTTTAATATGCACATGCCAAACGGATGACCAGCTTAATGAAAAACAAACATTAAGAAGCAGGTGAGGTTAAAACACAAACACATGCGCATGGTCCCTAACACACACAAATGCGCGCCTGTACACGCACATATAGCCCCTCTTTAATTTCATAAATAATCATTCAGTGTGCGTGTTTTGGTGTTGTAATGTTCAACTTGTATGTTTAATTGGCCATTGCACCAAAACATATTCCTAGTATTCATAATGTATACTTGGCAATAAATCCAACTTGAACTTGGTGTTTTTTTGTTGTTGCACTTTTAATGACTGTATTTAGTTCTAATTATTTTTATATATCTGACTTTCACTTGGATCTGTTGATTTGTTTTTATTTTATTTTTTTTAATGTTTTTGTTGCCATTTTGATATGTGTGTGAGTGGGAACATTCAATCAAAAACAACAAGAATTGTATTTTAACCACACAAGAAACCACGCCCAGAGAAACATATAAAGAGAGAAAGAGAGGGAAGGTCACCTTCAAGGTGGGAGAAAAAAGGGAGAAAAAGAAGACGCAAACCAAAGCAAAGTCTGCTTTAACCGTTCACATGCACACAAACACACTCTCACACCCCCACCCCACCCCACCCCCCCCCACACACACACACACACTCACAAACGTACACACATACGTTCAAAATAATAAATATTTAAACAATATACAAATTGCGTAAATCAAGACATGGACTGGACGGGCAGGGCCCTATGTATGATTTAGTACAATGACATTATACATGTATCTGATTTAGTCACTGTCAGTAGCAGGTAGAGAAAAAGTCACTAAAACTAAAAGGATGTCCTGTAACCTTTTGGCCTAAGGGATGAGAGACCATTCTCTCAGGGGTTGGTTTATAAGGAGGTATAAATTTATATTTTCCCTTCCTAGCTGCTTTTTTTTTTTTAATCCAGTTCAAATGAGATATTTTTCAACTCTGGTCAACTGGGATTATTGTTATGACCATGATGACATCAGAGGCTAGATGACAATATCTGCACCACAGATGGCAAGATGCAGATCTCGTTGCTTGATACAGGGATCACATTTATGATCCATATGTAACTGTTCTAAATATTTTTTGTTTTTCAACGCCGATGAGCCAACATTGTCATTACATATTATTATTGGACTGATTTAGAATTATAGTAATTTACCTCATAAGTATCAAGCACATATTATAGAAAGGAAGGAAAGAAATTTAAAACTTTATTTTTGAGATCAATTCAGACTTGAGTCACCACTGCATCATGTATGTGATTTATGACTAATGTTTTGTAAGTAAGAAATTATGGAAAATGATATCATAATTATTTTCTGTCCACAGTCACAAGGCTGCATCACATAGTATCTATTCTGTAGGCATATGCAGACTTTTTTCAGTGGAAATAGGTTCACATGATCAGGTTCTTATATAATCAGTGTTAATCAAGATAACTTAGTAATTATCTATAATATGGATCAACATGCCAGACTTAACCTTGGTATTTATTTCTCAGTATAATTATTATTGCTTTACTTGATACAATCAACTGATACCATTAAATTACAGTGCACCTCAAGTTTCATCCATACACAGCTGAGTTTTCAGTACAGCAGTAGGTATCATGTATGACCCTAGGAAAACTATATTACATTATGATTATTACATGTGTAAAATTTCATTTTAAACCAATCCTCGCTGTTCTGTATACATTTGGGTCTAAATTAAATTTTACAGAAATATATAAAACAAACACACAGACCATCACTCCTACTTTCTAAATCCATCGTAACTCTATTCCAAACTAAAAATCAGTTTTGGGATAGTGTTTTGTAATGTTAATTGATTTGGGTCAAGGGTAGTTTAGTCATGGGGTAATGAAGGGTATGTTCACCACAAAACCCACCCAAAGATCAACACTCTTTCAAAAACTATTCTGCAGACTCCGCACCTTAGAGGAGATTGAGATAATAATGAGGGTGAATAGTGTAATGTTTAGTTTACTATACTTGTAACCTATGCAATGATGCTTTTGGACATTTCAACTTACCCCGTTCAAACGGTGGGACAAGGATCAAGTTCAGTATTTGGGAACACTGGAGTGAATTACGTCAATTTATCAAATTGCATAATGTTTAGTTTTAAGTTTACTGTACCGTGTACGTGTAAAGTTTTTGTAACACTATGCAATGATGCTTTTTGGGCATTTCAACTTAACCCGTCCAAATATAGGGACAATGATCAAGTTCAGCATTTAAGAACACTAGAGTACACTACGCCAATCTATCAAAATACATAATTGTATTGACGATTATAAGAATTCAAAAAGACACGCATGACACTGTCACTGACACAAAATAGTACTCATGGCATGATCATGGTAGACAACCATATCTGCCGTCTGTCTAGAGAAAAACGACAATTTTCCGACGTACCTGTCAATGAACTTGATGAGGCAGAATGCTCGAAAGGTCTTCTGACGACGCTTCCCAAAAAGTCGTGTCTTTGTGACCAATGCAGGACCGCGTGGAAAGAGAACAGTTCACAACTGAAAAATGATATTGCTCTGTTTATCTGTCGCGAGATCCTCCTTCTTGGTGGAGGAAGTGATCCCGTCGTGATACTGACGTATTTCCCGTTCAATATAGTCGCCTGCAACTTAAAAATCTTATTTTCGTATTTTTTCCACTTTCATTTTCTTCCTAATACTAAAACACAAAAAAATAAAGATATGTAACAACAGGCAGAAACGTCATATAATGTATGGAAATGACTAAGGTATACTGCGGCTTATTCAACACTACATCGATTACAGATTTATCACATAATTATATAACCAATAATTATAATTCCTTTGGTTGGTTTGTTGATTGGTCAGTTAGTATACGTCTTAAAAGAATTCTTTGTTAATTTCGTGTTTCTTCAAGTTCTTAAAAAAAAAGATTATTAAGGCTATATATTTTTCAATCTATTTATATGGTAAAAGATAAGTTATTATTATTATTATAATTATTATAATTATTATTATTATTATTATTATTATTATTATTATTATTATTATTATTATTATTATTATTATTAAGTTTTCGGTGGTGGTGGTTGTGGCCATTGTGCAGTTGCGGTTTTTATTGTTGGTAATGTTGCAGTTCTTATGAGAGAGAGAGAGAGAGAGAGAGAGAGAGAGAGAGAGAGAGAGAGAGAGAGAGAGAGAGAGAGAGAGAGAGAGAGAGATACACACACATAACAAATTACAAGCATTACTTAGAGTTAAAAATAGTTACTTGGATAATGATTGGAAAAGATGATGATGATGATGATGATGATGATGATGATGATGATGATGATGATGATGATGATGATGATGATTTTGATGATGATGATGATGATGATTTTGATGATGATGATGATGATGATGATGATGATGATGATGATGATGATGATGATGATGATGATGATGATGATGATGACGACGACGACGAAAGAGAAGAAGAAGTGGATTAGTCGCCGGTTTCTTATGCCGAAGGTCGCGGGTTCGATTCCCGCAAGGGGCGAACGTATGTGACTTTGCAACGAGACTGTTGAGGTCACTGAGGGTTTTCTCCGGGCACTCCGGTTTCCTCCCTACCTTCAATAATGGTACTGGACGCAGTCAATAAAAAAATTTCAAAAATAAAAAATCATCTTTCTTTGCGTCTTCTAATAGCGATCTCCCTAACTTTACACCACCTGTTTGAGTGATGGATGTGTATTTCTTGTGTATGAGGGTGGATGAGACAGGTGAGCGTGTATGTTGGTACAGATCGCCACGCTTTGAGCCTAATTGGTTTGGGGAAAGGCGCGTATATAGCATCCATTATTATTATTATTATTATTATTATTATTATTATGAAGAAGAAGAGGAGGAAGAGGAGGAGGAGGAGGATGGGGGAGGACTAGGAGGAGGAAGAGACACACAGGCAGACAGACAGACAGAGGTACTAGCGAAAAAAAAGTTATTAGCTCGGGTTTTTGGAACAGAGAATTTATTGGAAAAGCAAACGGCTATAAAAATGAACAAAAAGACTAAGAAGAAAAGAGAGGGAAAACAACAACACAAACTCATACAAACAGAGATATAGGCCAATATATATTTTATTTATTTCTCACAAAAATTAAACTGCACATATTTACGACATCATGGCACCCAACATTACTCAATTTATACCAATTTTTTTATTAACCAACAAACAATTATGAAAAGATGTGGACACTAAGATAAATAATCTTTAGGCCCATTTCGAGGTTGCAAATACTTTAGTAGACAATACAACGATATTTTCTATACCATAACAAAATAATAATCGTCATAATTAATCAATATAGCCACCAACCAATATGATATTGCCTTTAAAATAAAAAATAAAAAACCTCATGACCCTGGTTTAAACACAATTTTATTGACGAGACAAGCAAACAAAACATGAAAGGCTTTAAGGGCACACAAATGCAAAGCTTAAATGAGTGTTACCCTTTTGACAAATTAATTATGACACTTGTACGTCTCTAGCGAACGGGAAAAATGCAACAAAAACATATTAATAATTATTCTAAACGATTACATATGAATAAATTATAAGAATCAATGAAAGGCAATAGAATCGAAGGGCGAATAATATTACATAAATGGACTAAATGCATTGCAAGAAACCAATTCATGCATCTGAGAATAAAATTTACAGAGTATAATAATAGCTGTTGGGAACTGCTTGGCAATAAAAGAAAATAAAAGAATATAAATCAATTGGGGGAAGGGAGAGCGAGGGGGGGAGGGGGGGGACGAAATAAAAAAAAAAACACGAAACAAAGTTAGTTAGTTAGTCATTATTTTTAGGGTCCAGCCGACTGCAAAGAGTCGAGTCAGGATCACAACTTGGTTGAAAGAGAGGACTAACCCATGATCCGTATAAACGATCTGCTGAAACAACCCTAATGGCAACACTGAAGGCACTCCACCAGCCAGTCACTTTACAATAAATGCATCCCATGCAGGGGACGCTGAGGATTTGCTCAAATTTAGCGAACCCCAAAACAAAATAGAATATAAACAGCATTATAAAATATTAACAAAACACGTACATATAACATGTTTTATGATGCCTATGGCGCAGTCTTTATTGGGCCGTTCATTTTTTTTTAAAATGTCTGTGATCCTCCATTCCATTTCCCCCTCCCCCCTCCTACTTTTGTCTAAAATTCCCCCCTCCCCCCTTCCACCCCCCCCCTCCCTGGTCTATGAGCCTTGTTTCATGATTGGAATGGGTTGTCCCCTATATGCTCTTGTGTCTGGGGACGTTAATCTAATCAATGAATGAATTGGAATGGTCTGTGGTTTTGTTAATAAAAGGACAAAGTTCCAAAGAACGTTGATGCCACACAGCCTAGCTGGAGCTCGCCAAGAACCTATCAGAAGTAAACATAGGAGAGGCGAACATAAGTCTCAGAGAGTCTAAGCTACGCAGTGTGCTTTGATAGGCTACGTGTCTTTTGGCTCTTTACACAACAGGGGCCCGGGGGAGAGGCTCTACGTATTCTCCGCAAGGCTGATACTTCACCCCTGGGTAGCCAAAGGGGACGGGACCCACAACCTCTAGGGCTCGAGGCGTAGTCATAGGGGGAGGAACCGGCAGAACGACGACAGCCACCCTCTGACCATAGCGCACTTCCTCCGTAGGGATGGGCTCTGCCGTCTCGGCGTCCACGATCATGATAATGTCCGGCACCACTGCCAGCGCCTCCAAAGTGTTGCCGCTCTGGAACAATGCAAACCCCCCTTTTTTGAATACTATAGTGAATCAAACTTCTCGTAAACTATGGATACATCAATATGAAAATATCTCTAATATCTTTTTGGAGAGAATTTGTGAAAGAATACAGAATATAAGCCTTATTAAAGGCAATCCTTCTACGGTAAAGTGATGATAGAAAAATGCAACTAAACAGGTTTTAACAGTGGGCCTACTGTTTTTATAGCAGCAGAATTCAAAGAATTACTATAGAATCTACATACATATGGACTGTTGATATATTTGAACAGTCCCAGACAAACGTAGATCTACCTCGTCTACACGTCGCGCTATCAAATTTTCGTTCTGGAAGTCCAGAATCAGGCGCAGCATCTCCGCGCCCTCGCTGCTACTGTTAGCGGCGGATGATGCGTTTTCGGCCACTCCCTCAACGTGCACTTTCCCGCGGTTGAAGGCGCCACTCGTCTCGCGCGTGACATCGCTGATTTTGCCCGTCATCAACACGCGTGCGTTCTCGGCGGCTTCGAGAGCATTTAGCGGGTTGGTCTTGCTGCGACGAGCTCGTAAGACACAGTCTCCGATGGACCAGGCTCGGGAGAAAGACCTGTAATCACAGCGTCGTCTTCGTTATCATCATCATCACCATCATCGTCGTTGTCGTCGTCATCGTCCTCATCCTCGTCCTCCTCCTCATCAATCACATCATCATCATCATCAATCGACGACGATGTCATTATTAATAAAACTAACAACAATACCACCACCAAGGCATTCAGTCTCACATGATGACACTGTTCATCGATCATTGACCATCATCATCATCATCATCATCATCATGATCATCAACATCATCATCATCATCATCATCAACAACATCATCATCATCATCATCCGTCGTGGTCGTCAACGTCGACGTCGTTATTAATAATACCGACAACAACAAAAAACGCCAAGGCCTCCAGCCTCACCTGATGACACTGTTCTGCTTGACGTTGTCGGCCGTTATAGGGGCAATTGCCAACCCAGCGGCAGACCCCATCTCCATGGAAACGTGCCGGAAGTGATCCTCCACCTGCCGCGGAGTGCGACTGCGCAGAACGACTGCCCGCCTGCCTTTGTCGTCTGCTAGAGCTGTGGGGTACGGAGGTACACCATTGATGAATGGCAGAAACATCTGTAATAATAATAATAATAATAATAATAATAATAATAATAATAATAATAATAATAATACAGGATGCTATGTACGCGCCTTTCCCCAAGGCTCAAAGCGCGGCGATCTATACCAACATACACGCTCACCTGTTTCATTTACCCTCACACACACCAAATACACATACATCACTCAAACAGGTGGTGTAAAGGCAGGGAGATCGCTATTAGAAGACGGAAGAAAATTGGATTTTTATTTTTGAAATTTTTATATTGACTGCATCCTGTACCATTATTGAAGGGAGGGAGGAAACCGGAGTGCCCGGAGAAAACCCTCGGTGACCTCAATAGTCTCGTACCTAAGTCACATACGTTCACCCCTTGCGGGAATCGAACCCGCGACCTTCGGCATAGGAAACCTGGCGACTTATCCACTGCGCCACGAGGCCACCCCATAAACAGTAGGACAAAGGTTTGAAAGACCCACCAGATGTTGGGTAACCATGGAGAAAATGAGCCAGTATCTCAGTGTCCCTATTTATAAAAAAGAAAAAAAAAATTATGATTCCCCACCAATTTACACTGCTTGGTGATTTATATGATTAGATGAGTGTCTTTCTGGAATACTTTCCTGTACGTTGTATAGGAGGAACCACTGTTGAGGGAGAGCAAAGTGTGTGACAGCTGTTTCGGTTGTTGGTAGCCTTCATCAAGACGCATTAGTTAATTATTCATTGCTTACAGGGTCCAGCGGACTGCAAAGAGCCGAATCAGGACCACAAAATCAAGACCACAACTTCGCTGAAAGAGGACTCGCACCTAATCCACATAAAAGATCAGCCGAAACAACCCTAGTGGGAACACCGAAGGCACTCCACCAACCGGTCACTTTACAATAAAGACATCCCACGCAGGGGACGCTGAGGCTATACACTAATTTATCGAACCCCCATTTACAAAAACGAAATAGAATATAAACATCATTATAAAATATCAACAAAACACATACATATAAAATGCCTACATTGCCAAATAATAACATCATAGGAAGCCCCAGTGACCATTTGGCAGAATCTATCCTATCCTATCCTGTCCCGTAACTCGAAGGTCGTAGGGGCACCACAGATGATCGTTTAACCAGCATACTCCATCTTTCTCTGTCCTCAGCAGCCCTGATGGCTTCGCTCAGCGTCAAACCAGTCCATTCTCGAATGTTGTCCTCCCACCTCTCTTTCGGTCTCCTCTTCTTCTAGCCTACCTCCTTGCACTGTACCTTGCAGAATGGTCTTTGCAAGGCCTGATGATCTGGTGACGTGGCCATACCATCGGAGTTTCCGTTTCTTCACCACTGTGAGCAGGTCATCGTGTTGTCCAATGGCTTGTGTGATGGTCTGTCGGACTTCGTCGTTGGTGATGTGTTGGGTATAGGAAATGCCCAGAAGTCCTCTGTAGCACCTCATCTCCATGCTTTGTATTCTTCGTTGTAGATCTGCTGTGGGGGTCCATGCTTCGCTTTGGCAGAATGATTTGGCAGAAAGCGTCCAATATTCCCAAGCTGATCCAACAGACCTTACACACAAATGAGGAGTTTTGTCCCGGACGAGTTTTCAAGAAAAAAGGTAGGTTACTGGTCTAGCGAAGAAGAAGATAGTATAGTAGATTGATAGAACAGAGTAGGAATGAGAAAGAACAAAGGAGAAAGACAGCGACAGTGGGAATTTAAAGCACTAAACTTCCAGAAAGTGGGGATACTATTTATACGCAAGACGCATGCTGGGCCCTGTGCTGAAGTGAAGTGTGACTCGAGTGCACTATTACAGTGGTTTTAATAATTAGATGAAAGTATTGTTACAATGACTTTCTGGATTGTAGTAGATGAACTAATCTATGGCGATTTACTCCACAAAAAGTACAACGGGGTTCTTACCCATCAGAAACATCTGTTGTGGGTTCAAGTATATGCCCAAACTACAGTTTAAACTCATACCTGTTTTCTTTAGAACCGCACTCGAGCCAGCGTAAACCCCAATAAAAGTTAACGTTTCTGGAGATTGCCGAGTACGATAGAAAACGCAACGGAAAAAAACCGGAACTGCCACGCTTACGTCACAAATTCTGAAAACCACTCACGGTCTTTATAGACATTGATCCATTGCCTTTTGTAATAGCTGTAAGCGCATGTTAATATTATATCTTGTGACTGGATGACATTCCACACCCACAGACAGCACCCATAGTGAACCCAGTTTGATTTCCTTCTCTACGTCACAAACGGGAAAGTCCGTTTTGCCGTTTGAGTTCCAATCTACAGTTTCACCACAGGCGCTCACCTTTGAGTCTCGCTAATGGCATTATAGAGACGGTTGTTGGCCGTCATGACCGTAAAAATTACTTTCACTGAGAAGCACCACAAACATCACTACGGTTAACTTCGCTTTAAAAAAAAACAACAACAATCGGTAAGATCCACTTTAATTGGTCAATATTTTTTTCCTCTACCTGTAGTTCAGGAAAAGCTCGTCCCATCCCGTCAGCGTCAAGGAGGGGCAGGTCCAGGGCTCCTGCTACCAGCACAGGCTCCAGCGAGTTCATGCCCCCCACTTCCGCACACAGCACACCGACCACACGACTCCCGCCCACCTCTGCCGATACACTGTCACCTGTAAATTAATTAGTTGGTCTCAAAAACTGAGATTGAGACTGACAGAGACAGAGACGGCTGGACAAACATATCATGTGACATTTAAACACCAGTTCTCATGTCACACTTTACTTACAAACAATAACGTGGCACACTGCGTAGCAGAGACTGGTCGTGGCTTACTGGAGAGGCGACGTCGTAGTAAGGATCAGCCGGTCTGCTAAACAGTGTGATAATGTGTAAGAGACACAACTCTTGCATGAGGGAATGCACTCTGCGAGAATGCATAATTATGTCGGAGAGTGTGCAAAGGTGTTGATTCTGCTACGTTGTTTTTGTACTCTCTTGTTGTCTATACTGATTACAAATAAATATAAAATATAACTAGCGCCCTCAATGCTAAAATTCTTTCTCACTTATCAGCTCAAAATGATGCTTATGGCGCCCAAAATCACCGACACATTGTCGCCTGTAAATTAAAGAAAGTATGCCTAACTGTTTTTATATGTAGAGCGCACACATAGCTGCTTATGGCGCTGGACAAAACCTCTAGCCGATCTAGATGTCGGTGGGGGTGGTGGCCTGGGGAAGCAGGGGGGTATGGGGTGGGGGTGGGGAGTGGGGGAGAGACAGTTAGGTAGTTGTGCAGCCTCCTTCAACAGCGGAACATTTCGCCATTCCACTAATTTTGACATTCTGGCATAATATGCTCAATATAATAATTAAAAACCTTTAATGACGAAACTGGTGGTGGCGGTGGTGATAATAATGATTATGTTCTTAATGATGGTGATAATGATGGTGATGATGATGATGATGATGATGATGATGATGATGATGATGATGATGATGATGATGAGAAGGAGGAGGAGGAGGAGGAGAACGAGGAGGAGGAGGATCATGATGGTGATGACGACCACGATGATAAAAATAAGGACGTGCCTGTTCCTGCTGTTGCTCTTTTAGGCTGGTAATCGTCGATGTAAACAATGCCATCTTTTTCTTTGATCACTACCCCTTCCTTGTTAGCAAGGGTACCATCTTGGTAGCCACCGATCGTGTACAATTCCTGTAGGCATCTGTAGACGAATCATACTAAAAGAAGGATAGGATTTGCATAGCTTCGTGTAACTAAGTTATAGATCTATGCAAGAACCTGTTTGTGTCAGTATAACGATGCGTCCAAGAGATGTATTCTCTTAATCATCGTTGTTATTGTTATTGCTGAGGTGTTTACTCTTTGTTGATCGTTTGTAATCGTCCACACCACATTGTAATCTCTCCTAAAAAGATAATACAGGTGTATTGTTTGTCCTATCACGGATTTTACGTAACGTAAGCTTACACTGTGATTTCATCAGTTTCTACTCGTAGTTCATAACAGGTTCATGTTGTCTTAATCTCCAATTCAAGCCTTTGGAAACATAATAGTAGACCTCTTGCAGCTTTTTTAATCCAATGTGTACACAAGTGTATCAATCTGACAGGAAATATGCTACGAACTTTGCAATTTGAAACGCCCGTGTTCTAAAGAAAATGTGAAAATACTTCACTTACCGATAGAACTGTGA
Organism: Oncomelania hupensis; assembly: GCA_036898135.1. Lineage (NCBI taxonomy): Eukaryota > Metazoa > Mollusca > Gastropoda > Littorinimorpha > Pomatiopsidae > Oncomelania > Oncomelania hupensis. Next base: position 48,890,163 of record CM072527.1, read on the forward strand.
AGTAAACGCGGTCGCCTTGCACGTATCCGTTAGTTAATTGCATAATACTAAAGTTTGGTATCGACTGGGTGGCAAAGTTGAAACAAATATAAAAAAACGACACAAACAATTAACCTACAAAGGAAAAAAACAAACTCGAAAACCCCCAACAAAGAAAGAAAAGCAAATAAACAAACAACAAAACAACGGCGCGTAATCTCCATCACGTTTTAGCGTTCATTTTCTTGTTAATACCTGAAGGCTTCTGGGGTTTCGCCACCAGACGTGGCTTGCTCATACAGAACAACTGGAGCTCCCATGAAGGCCACACTGATCAGCAGATCTTTGGCAGGGTTGCTTTGTGACAATAGCTTCTCCGGGGAGATTACTCGAATCTTCACTCCATTGTCAACCTGTAGAGCATCCCAAAAATCATCGTCGTCGTTATCAACAATCAATCAAGGAATAAATAAACAAATAAATCATCAACAATCCGTTTTCCTTTTTTTTCTATTCCTTCTTCTATTTTTCCTTAATCATTCTTGCTCTTCCCTCTTCTTCTCTTTCTGATCCTCTTCCTCGTGTCCATTTCCTTATCGTCTTCTTTCTCATTCTTTTGGCCGCTCTGCGCCCTCCATTGGCTCTCCACCAAAGACCGGATAACTCACCGCTTCTCTAGCTCTAATTCTGCCGATGTTAGGGTTGCCCCCGCCTCCAGCGCCGAGAATGCCCGCCCCCACGGCGATGCACTCAATGTCCCAAGCGTTGAGAATCCACTCCCCGTTCTCCACGTGGGGTGTGGTCGGACTTAACCCCGCCCAAGTCACGTTGGTATCCGGGTCCAGGCTCTGACCCGTGACGGAAGTGGTCTGCTTGCTGACGGCAGCAGTGATGTCAAAGTCGTCGATGACGCGCAGGCCCGGAGGCTCTTTCCAGGGACTGTCCGTGGCTGCAGCAGTTGCGGCTTTTTCGCTCAAATCTCCCACTGCTTTTATCTGCACGTACACACAGAGAGACGTAGGTTACACATTCACACACACCAACCAGTTTCCCTAGACATACTCATTGATGACTGTACACACATCAAATGCTTTGACCACAAAATTAGTGATGGCAGTCACAAGTCTGGTGATGATTAAAACCCAGGATGGCGACGACGATGACAAAAGCAAGGACGATAATGACCAACGCATGTAGGCTACATTCAACTTCTTTACTCGCACTCTAAGGACAAAGTTTCCAAAAGAAATGCATGGGTCGTGCATTATTCCATTTTTCATATTGCAACAACAATCTCAAAGTCAAACGCATCTCTTCTCTTTGAAATTTGACACGAGTTCTTGAGCAGCTCTTGAGCTGGAAAAGCGCGCTGGATATAAGAACGATTAAATTAAATAAAATGTGTCAGAAATCAAACGTGTTGTGAGTCAGAAAGAAGGGGACCTGTCAGAAAATGTGCAGCGTGTCAGAAAATGTGTAGCTGGGTGTGACAAGGGATACCTTGATACGAGTGGCAGATCCGGGTAGATAGGACAACGTGATGTCCTGTACGTCTACAAGGTCCAGGGTGGCTGGATCCGCTCCATTGGCGATGGCGGCCTGGCGTGCCTTCTCGCTCATCGTCTTCATCGCTTCCTCTCTCGCCTTCTCCAAGAAGGGCTTCCGCACCTTCTTCACTGCTGCATCCACCTCTTCCTGCCGCGCACAAATATCGGGTCATTGGTAAGCCCACTAGCGAAGACAAGCAATCATAAAACAAAGAGATTTCTCTGATATAGCGCACTTATAAGCTCAGAGAGCTTCTCCAAGCGCTGGCCACTACTATCCAGCAATCACAAAATAGTTTGCTGAAGTCAGGATTCGAACCCACGTCGCCCGAGACGCGCGTACCCAAGTCGAGCGCTCTGACGACTGAGCTATCCCTACCGTACTCAAAGTCTTTACAATATAATACAATATATCCAATGTAATCCAATACAATACAATACAAATGCAATGCAATACAATACGTAATGTAGTGGGCTCTTCGTTGCTTCTCATTAGCTGGATATGCGCGTATGTGTTCAAGGGTGCAACATTGGAATGGGAACTCTCAACCATCAGTCTGCATTGGAACGTCAACACTGACGGCGGTCTTTTGTTTTCTAGGTGAGTTCCTAAAGTATATCGAAATAACGGCTATTTTGGAATGTTTCTCGAAATGGCAAATGTTGGAACGATTCGTATTTATTTCGAAGTCCAATTTGATTAATTCAATGTGTTTTACTTTAATGTTTGATCAATTGAATAAAGGAATCTGCATTGAAACTTCCAACACTGACGGTTGTGTCTTTTGTTTTCTAGCTCTGATTACAAATGCAATACAATACAATACAATACAATACAATACAATACAATACAATACAATACATTACAATACAATAGATTGCAAGTAGGCTATATGTTTGTCCACACACAAGATTGCTCCATGAAAAGGGACAAAACGCATGTGTGATTAGATCTATTATATAGCATTGTTCAGTGTGGGTTCTTACATCTTGGTAACGTGTGAATTTCTTAATACGAGTAGGTGGCGACATTATCCAGTGTCAAGTATCGTGATCTATTCATTCCCTCCGAATATTTCAAATTAACGCAAAAGACTGGTTAGCTCATATATGAACGTTCTTTGCGTGAAGAACTAATAAACATTTGTCAAGCTAGCAAAATGTAGCTTATAATTTCAAAGAAGGTCAAAGGATTGGCCTTTGCAAAGTAAGACCTTTGCAAAATAGCCAAGATTGGCTCAAGTGAAGTACTACTCAAGATCAAGATCAAGATCAATCCTTCCTTGGTATGCCTTTGCAGCCGAGGGATTTGAAGTAGAGTGAACAGACCTGCGAAGCCCCAGGGTCCAGAGCCTGTTTGGCCTTCTGCACTTCCTGCTGCATGACATCATCGTCCACGAAACGCTCCAGCATGACGACGCTGTCAACGTTGCCGCTGACCTGGCTGAGGGCGGCACCGATGGCGTTGGCCACCCCATAATGCTCCGGGAGCAGGATTTCACTTACTCCGCGAAGTTTTATCGTCTGCAGCAATGCAAAATAAACAAAATAAAAATAGATCCTCCACAACAAATAGGCTCTTTATTAAGATGCAAGATGAACAAAAAGAAGAAAACAAAAGAACGAAAGACAGACAGAAAGAAGCACACACAGACAATGTCGAATGGGGCAAATCTTACCTTGCGATCCAGAAGAGTGGAGCCTCCACCGACTAGGATGACGGGAAGGGGTTCGTCGCTGACTCTCACGGAGTCAATAGCGTCCTCCACGATCTGCTGCATGCGACGTAGTGCTGCCTGTGTTGCACAAAATTTAGACGCTCGTGAAATTAGGTCACAGCGGTTAATAATTTACATAAAGGCATTATGAACTGAAGAAATGCATGTAGCAGAACATTCTGCAAGTTAAAGAAACACTTCTTTGTTTGTTTGTTTGGTGGTTGTTGTTGTTTTGTTGTTGCTGTTATTGTTGTTATTTTGTTGTTGCTGTTGTTGTTGTCCCTACCATTACAGTAAGCAAGTTTTACCTAGTAGCTAGTTTCGTACTTGGGACGCCTATTTCAGCAAACATTAGCTTGTTCTTTCGACTGTACGGGCATCGTAATGTGTAATGTGCTGAACAAACAGCTGTACCTCACAAACCTAAAGCGTTTTAAAAAAGAGATCCTCCATGACGTGGGTGACAGTCATCGAGTCTTTGAGGGCATTGCTATACAGAACAGCCAGACCACCTCTAGAACCAATCATTCGCGGGCGAGACCTAAAAGAGTACCCTAAAATTGTTAGTTCAGCCAGGGAACTCTCATCTTCTGCTGGTTGGAGAAACGTCTCAGAGAAGAAGGCGATTTCATACCAGCCCTCAACGTGCAGCTCGAGAGCCTTGTTACAGCATGACTGTGTGTTGAGACACAAAACTCTCAAGCAGTCTCTGGAAGCTGTAAACGACCAGTCAGACAAGGCTTCCCGAGGCTCTATGAGATGTCCGGTGAGGACTGGGAAGGACGGTAGGTTTGCTGTGGCGGCACAAGGCAGCTGCGTGCTCAGCAGAGTCGTGCAAGCAGTAGGTGAAGCTGCCTGGGACAGTGAAGGCGCCATGGCAGCAGAGGAGCCCACCATCAGAGGTGAGGATATCAGACCAGCAGCAGGAGAGGGGCTCACCGTCAGTGGTGATGACGTCATGTTGGCAGCAGCTGGGGGGCCCACTATCAGAGGTCAGCTTCATGGCAGAGAACTCTGCCTCAGAAAGTGACGACTCAAAGGGAACAACAGCGCCGAGGTTGTGTGAGATGGACTCAGCAGTGGGAGTGTCGACCAGGATGGGTGAAGACAAACCGTCAGTTGAGAAAGTTGCAGACTGGGGTTGTTTGGACGTCGCACTGTGAGGAACATGTTGGAAGTTCCTGGTAAACCACAGCCTGACCAGTCTCCCAGCGCGGATGCCCCGTATAGTAAGCAGCCTGACAGATATGGCCAGCTGCCGAAGAAAACCATTATACGTCAACCGGCAGGTGGCCGGTCGGTATTTACTGACGCCGATATGACGTAGCAATGTGGCGGTGTAGCAAAACAGGGGAGCAACAGTTGTCAGCACGAAGATTCGCATGAGGACACTTCCATGGAAAACTGATGATGGTGAGCAAAGGTCAGTGGGTCAGTATCCTGTAGGGCAGTAGGTCAAACTTCAGACATAAGGTTGAAAAGTTCGCTGGTCGATTAAAATGATGAATTAAGAGTTCACAACAATGGGTCACTTGGTCACACTGCCTAGACAGGAATAAATATAATTTTAATGAGTCGTTTTCAGTTTCAAAATAATATAATGGTGAGCAAAAGTCAGTTTCTGACAGCAGAAATGGAGATGAAATTTCTTCAGAAAATCAATATTTAACGAAGCCAAAAAAGTTTAAATATTCATACCATAAAGACGACAATATTCTCAAACAAAATTGTCAACGTATTAAGAACACCGAGACCAACACACTGGTATAAAACTTTTGAAATCCAGTACAAGAAGGCTGAAACACAAATGCAACCCACTGGTACAAGAACCACTAAACTAACATTGTGTGAAATACAGTCGCTCCAACCACATTTCATGGTTAACAAAGTTTGATACTACACCTCCACATGGTCAGCGGAGAGATGTGAAACTAAGGACTTGTCCCCCAGTTCCATAAGTCCAGCAGCCACAGAGATGTCCGTCGCCGTCTCACACCGACCAGAATTCGGGTCTTGGTTAGTCTCAGCTGACCCGAACACTAGCGCTTCCTGCAACAAAGTCAACCTCAAAATCGCATTAACCAAGTAGAATGGATCGTTCATAGCAAATAGAAAGTCGAGGATTCACTCATTCTTTCTGCTACCCCTATGCTACTGATGATCCACTAATTCTTTCATCCCGAGGATCCATTCTACTTGGTTAATGAGCCTGTGCTAAAAACCTAAAGGTCCAGTATAAAAGCCTGCTGATTAGTACGAAGAAGAAGAAGAAGAAGAAGAAGAAGAAGAAGAAGAAGAAGAAGAAGAAGAAGAAGAAGAAGAAGAAGAAGTTTTTAAAAAAAAAAAACAAACAAACATAATACAGCAATAGAAGGTGTTCGAAAACGACTTACCAAGAAAATTGTTGGGTTGAAGGATTTAAGCTAGGAACATAGATTAGAAACCATAAAACTGCCAAGTCTGGAATTCAGGAGATTACGAGGTGACATGATAGAAGCATACACAATTGTCCATGGAATATATGATGTTAATACTACTAAAACATTGTTTTATAAAAGTGTTTTGACTAACACAAGAGGACACTCACTAAAATTAGATAAACAAAATGTTACCACCTCTAAATATAGTTGCTTCTTTACTAATAGAATAATAAATGCATGGAATAATTTACCACAATTTGTTGGGACAGCAGGAACAGTAAACTCATTTAAGAATGGCATTGATAGTTTTTGGAAATCTAAGGTGTACAAAACAGACTTAGAAATGTATTAATGGTAATAAGTGCGCGCATCCATATTTGTAGTGTGAGTGTAAAAGCACATAAAACCCCTGCAAGTGACCTAGAGCAGGCAATAAAGGCTGATAGCCTACAAAGCCATATATATGATATGATATGATATGAAGAAGAAGAAGAAGAAGAAGAAGAAGAAGAAGAAGAAGAACAACAACAACAACAACAACAACAACAACAACAACAACAACAACAACAACAACAAGATTTGTAAACATCAACTGTCGATATAGGCGTGGCAGTAAAGGTGAAGAAGGTAAGGTGTTCCCATAGCTGTTCAGTCGTTGGGAGGGAGGAATTTGAGACCTCCCTTTTCTCTAGGCCGACTTAATGAGTGCGGTGCCTATCCCCTCTCTCTCTCTCGGTGCTATACCTTTCCCGGTTCTAAACCCATTCAGGTAGGCTACCCATTCACAGCTGAGTTAACTGGGAGAGATAGCAATAATGGGCTCTGAGCCCCAAAGCTCAAAGAGTTCTAAAGGAGGCTTTTTATTGCAAAATAATGGCTGTTTTATGAGCTTTTTAAAAGGCGTGCCAAAGCACTCTGGGAATCCGGCATTTGCTAAATATAATATATATTCGTATATTTTGCGTCTTTGGTCTCCCCATCAACTCCAAAACTTAGCCATATTTGTCAAAACTTATTTCAAAACTTAGAAATAAAACTTAGAAAAAATACCTTACTTAGAGTAGAAAACTTAGAAAACTTACAGCAAAACTTAGCCATATTTGTCAAAACTTATTTCAAAACTTAGAAATAAAACTTAGAAAAAATACCTTACTTAGAGTAGAAAACTTAGAAAACTTACAGAAAACTTACTTAGAAAACTTACTTAGAAAACTTTAAAAAATACCTTGCAACAAATTGGAAATTTTTACAAAAAACGGTGGTAGCACTTCCCGCTTGGACTCTCTCCCTAACTTGGTGGAGTGGGACGGACCCCTCGACCTTTTGCACGCATCTCCCACTCCACCAAGTGAGCCCAAGCGTTGTGGCATGTGTTGTCTGTCATCAAACCCCAAATGGGGAATCTCTACGAGATTACCTGTCTTACCCAATGTCATGCAACCATTCGTTCTTGCGTTCAATATCTGTTTACTTGTTGCCTGAGGCTTGACAATTGGATTAAGTAGGAAGGGATCGAGAGTTAGCGTGCACTTTCCAGTCTTATCCATTGTCTTACAGAAAACTTACTTAGAAAACTTACTTAGAAAACTTTAACTTGGTGGAGTGGGACGGACCCCTCGACCTTTTGCACGCATCTCCCACTCCACCAAGTGAGCCCAAGCGTTGTGGCATGTGTTGTCTGTCATCAAACCCCAAATGGGGAATCTCTACGAGATTACCTGTCTTACCCAATGTCATGCAACCATTCGTTCTTGCGTTCAATATCTGTTTATTTGTTGCCTGAGGCTTGACAATTGGATTAAGTAGGAAGGGATCGAGAGTTAGCGTGCACTTTCCAGTCTTATCCATTGTCATGGCAATTTCAACATGTATCCAAGCCACTTGCCACTTTGTACACTGTGTCTATTATTGCAATAGGACAGACATTTGGCCTTAATGCCTTAGCAAATTCAACACATGCCACAGAAGTGACTAACCACACCGAAAATCTATACTTCCTTTTTTCTTTATATCCCCATCCAGTTCGCTCATAAAAGAAGATTGGGCTTGAGAAATTACATACAACAAACCAGCATTAATATTCGTTATTCTAAATGTACAATTCTAAATAATACACCATTAAGTGCAGCAATCTTTATTACATATTGTTCATATTAATTTAAAAAAGTGTAACAAATAGATATATAAATAAAAATTTATATTAAAGCATGTGTTTCCCATTTACTAGCTGTAAGTTAAACCAAGGGAAATAATTTGTGTGTATTTTAAACATGCATTAAGCATGTGATCCAGTTGAAAAACAGAATTGGAAATTCCCCTTTACTAGACCAGAGGAAATAATTTGTGTACAGGAATATTTGTGTGCTTTCTCTGTGTGAATGTAAAATCCTTAGTAAGTTTTTTGCCTTTGCTTAGATATATAAAAAGAAATTTATATTAAGCATGTGATCCAGTTGAAAACAGCAAATAGAAATTTATATTAAGCATGTGATCCAGTTAAAAACAGAACCTGGAATTCCCTTTGCTAGGGGCAGTGTGAACTAATCAATATTCTTGGCCTAAGCCCAGTTTATTCAATCGGGAATTCCCGCAAACATTAATGTTACAACCTTATTCCATTAACGCTATTTACTTCTTATCCATTCAGTTTTTTTAAATAATTATTTTTAATTTAAAGTTTTGCGTCAGTATAAAAATGACGGACACAAAAAGTCTTTCACAATCTCCTTTGTTTAAAGACATCTTTCAAACTTTACAACTCCCTATTTTTGACAGTCAAAATGTTATTAAATCTGTTTATAATAATTACGAATTTGTACTTAACAATTTTACTTACAAATCCCCTGTTAAAATACGAATCCACGCGCAGATAACTTTTATTAAACCAGGCAGTATTGATGAAACGATGACTGTGTGGATTTCTTCAAGTCAAATTGAAGTGTTAAAATCTTCAGACCTAGACAATGCTTATAACAACATCTTAATCAATCAGTTACAAGACAGTATTGAGCGTGCAACTTTGAAAGGGTCCGGGTGGGCGGAAGGAAATTTAGAATCATTAGAACTGAACATTGCAAAGTATAATCCAATCAAAGGAAAATCTTATATCCCTCTTCCCAAAGAAATTCTTGACAAAAAGGCTGTATTGAATATTAAGAACACCGACGACAAATGTTTTGTGTGGTGTGTTTTGGCTAAATTATATCCTATTCAGTCGAAACAACATCCCGAAAGGGTGGCGCTATACAAAGATAAAATAACGAACTTAAATCTTAAAGACATTAATTTCCCTGTTAGCCTTGACGCCATTGACAAATTTGAATCACAAAACTCTCCTATAACAGTCAATGTATATGTTTGGGACCCTGAATCAAAACTTATGCCTTTACGAATCTCTCCTAATGCCCCATCGTTTTCAGACCTCAATCACCACGTCGATCTTTTACTAATAACCGACCCGCAAGATCCTAGCATGCAACATTATACACTGATAGGAAACATATCTAGATTATTAGGACACACTTCAAAACATCATGGCAAACAATATTTGTGCAGACGCTGTTTAACTAGAGTCTCTAATCTCCAAGTGGCTGACAAGCACTCTAAAATATGCAAAAGTATGACAGACATCCAAACCCGTCTTGTGTTACCAAAGCCGGGTTCTCAAGTATATTTTAAAAACATCAACAAACAATTCAAGCAGCCTTATATAGTTTATGCCGACTTCGAATCATTGATTTTAAAATATCAAGGCCCGCAAGGATTTTGTGCGCCTAATTCATTCCTCACACACCTTCACGAAGTCTGCAGTTTCGGGTATGTAGTTGTTAGAGCCGACGGACAACATACAGAGCCGGTAATTTACAGAGGGCCAGACGCAGCTAGGAAGTTCTTAGATGAGATGAACAAAATATACAAATTGTGTTTACTGCAGCTAGATAATCCGGTGCCCATGATATTTACTGAATCTGACTCCCATAATTTTAAAGCAGCTACACATTGCCACATTTGTAATAAAGAGTTTGACCCGAAGGACGCAAAGACCCAAAGGGTGAGAGATCATTGTCACATAACAGGGGCATTTAGAGGTGCAGCTCATCAGAAATGCAACTTGGAATATGGAATCAAACATTTCTCTCTCCCTATTTTCATTCACAATCTTCGAAATTACGACTCCCATTTAATCATGCAGGCAGTGACGAAAGCATACAAAGTGTCATGTATTGCCGAGACAGAAGAAAAATATAAAACTTTCACTCTGAATAAATTAAAGTTTTATGACAGCTTTCAACATTTGTCTTCCAGTTTAGAAACACTAGCTAAGAACTTACCCAGCTATCCTATCACTAGCAAATATTTTCCAGACGTTACACTTATTCGGAAAGGCGTGTATCCTTATGAATACATGGATTCTTGGGAAGTGTTTGAAGAACTAGAATTGCCACCTAAAGAGAACTTCTATTCTTCACTCAATAAAAGTTTCATAAGTGATATCGATTACCAACATGCACACAACGTCTGGAATGCACTCAGCTGTAAAAACCTTGGTGACTACCACGACATATATTTAAAAGCCGACGTCTGTTTGTTGGCTGATGTGTTTGAAAAATACAGAGAAACGAGTTTACATCATTACTCCCTCGACCCTTCTCATTATATTTCTTCGCCAGGAATGAGTTGGGATGCTTTCTTAAAACTTAGCGGTTCTAAAATCGATCTCATAACTGACCAGGTAATGATGACAATGATTGAGTCGGGCATTCGTGGAGGAATAAGCGTGGCAGCTCATAATTATTGCAAAGCCAACAACAAATACCTGAAGCACTATGACCCCTCGCAGAAATCTAATTATATAATGTACTTTGACGCCAACAATTTATACGGTTGGGCAATGAGTGAGCTTTTACCGGTTTCAGATTTCAAATTACTTGTTAATCCAAACCCCGCAAACTTTACTTGGTTAAACAGTATTTTAAATCACCCTAAAGATCATACTATAGGGTTTATTGTCGAAGTTGACCTAGAGTACCCCAATGCCTTACACGACCTACATAATGATTACCCATTAGCACCAGAAAGATTGCATGGTACAGACAAGCAACTTAAACTTATTCCCAACCTCTATAATAAATCTAATTACGTCTGCCATTACAGAAACCTGCAGTTCTACATTAGACACGGCATGAAGTGCACAGCGATTCACAAGCTTTTATTCTTTAAACAAACGAATGTCTTGGCCGGGTACATCAATAAAAACACACAGCTCAGAAAACAAGCGCAATCTACGTTTGAAAAAGATTTCTTTAAGCTGCTGAATAACAGCTGTTTTGGTAAAACTATGGAGAACCCATACAAGCGAAAAGACGTTAGGCTAATTACATCACCCAATCAAGCGATTAAATTAACATCTAAACCTCAATACCTTGGTTACAAAGAGTTTCATGACTCCCTGTATGCAGTTACCATGAAAACCACACAAGTTAATCTAGACAAACCAGTGTTTATGGGGATGACTATTCTCGACCTTTCTAAATTACTAATGTTCGAATTTTACTACGATTACTTTAAACCTAAATACCCGGAGGCCAGAGTTTTATACACAGACACAGACTCCCTTATACTAGACATCCCTACTGAAGACATTTATAAAGACTTAGAATCGGAACTGCAACATTACGATACTAGTGACTACCCTGAAACTCACCCTTTGTACAGCAAAGCAAACCAAAAGAAAATAGGTTTGATGAAAGATGAAATGAACGGGAAACTTATTGAAGAATACGCAGGACTGCGATCTAAGCAGTACAGTATTAAACACGAATCGGGAGAATCTTCAAAAGCGAAAGGCACCCAAAAAGCTGCAATAAAAAACAGAGATATCAGACACGAAAACTACCTGGAAGCCTTAGATGGGAAAGAAGTTAAACCATACCCTAACACAACTATAAAGTCTAAAAACCATATAGTGTCCACTGCTGTGACGACCAAAAAAACATGCGCTAATGACACAAAGCGGGTAAGAGTAACTAAGGAGTTTGCATACGCTCTAGGCCACTATAAATTACAGGTAGAAACAGCGACTGCGACTGCGACTACGAGTAAGGAGGAGGGCCCGTAAGGTTTGAATAAATGTTAACTGTATTTATTCTGAAGCACTGAGCTTTTTCTTCAAAGCATCTAGCTGCTCTTTCCGTCCCAGTAGTCTCCCTTCCTCTATTAATTTTTTTTTAATTTCTTCAACATTAACAGGTGCAGACCTAGATTTAGATTGTATGTCGTGCTTCAACTTTTTATATTCTTCAAAATCTCGCTGGATAATTACAAACTCTTGGTCCTGAATCTGAGTGTCTTCTAGAGCTTTAGAAATTATTAAGTTCATGCTAGTAAGTTTAGCTATCGCCAGGCTAGAAATGAGGTCGTGTTTTTCTAATTTCTTAGATACTTTAGTATTAATTACACCTAGTAGAACTGACATTACTGAAGATAATCCGGCAGCCACTCCTAATCCAATACTAATTGGTATACCAATTCCAGTCACCAATAATCCCACGCTGACCGCAGCTTCCGCTGCATTAATAACATTTAGACCAGTAGACACGTAATTTATTCCGCTATAAGCGCCGGAATACCTTCGTCTGCATCTAGAGTACTTTTGGATATCTGATTCAATTTGAGTCCTAACTTTTCTTATTTCTTCCAGCCTGAACGTTTGAACATTATTTAAGTCTAACGTTGGAGCACTGGGTTGCATTGGTTGTTCATCCACTACTGCTTCTACTATAGCAGGATACAATTTTGTCGTCATATGTTTAGTGTGAAAAAAAAGGGTTAACAATAATTAACTTGATTTTAGTTTATTCGCAAAATATTCTATTTGACTATCAGAAAATATCTGATCGCTGAAATAAAATGCTAACAGATCTACGTTGTCTAGGCTAATTTGCGCTATTCTGTCAATAGGATTTGGAACAGGGACAAAAGTTATCTTGGGTGATGAAGTAAATACGGAAAACTGATTTTCATTTTCTCTTTTTTTCATAAATACTGTAACTCGTCTGGGATCCTCATCTAAATCAACCCAACTTAGAGACACTTGCGGAATTACATTAAAATTTCTCTGCGTAGGCCTGTGAGCAATTATGTCCAGTACTATCATAGCTGCGCTACCTAGCTGTAAAGGAGGCTGCAGAACAAGTCTGACATTTTTCCCTGCGGTTTCACGCTTATGTAAAACATAGTTGCTTTTTTTGTAGGCTTTGACTTCTATGGTTTCCCGATTGTTTTCATCCGGCACAAGACTAACTAACATAGGCCCGGCGTTAATAATTTTCTTAAATTTATTGTCTGGTCCCATAAAAGTGTAAGGGCTTTCGCACTTGAATTTAATAAGCCAATCTAATTCTGTGTCTATAGGTGTTAAAGACCAGGTATTTTCTCGTTTAGTAATAGCATACTTAAAATCGGGATCTACTTTACCGGCATTAAAATCCTTTAGCTGATCGATAGATGGTTTTTCTGGCGGTACTGACGGCGGCACTGACGGCACTTCAGGCACTGCCGGCACTAGCGCTCGTTTATAATATCCATTTTGTGTAAATTCGAAACCGTAAATAGACCCAACAATAGCATTCGCATCAAAGTCGATTGTGTCTGCTAAGTCTTTCAGTTCAATGGTAGGACAGGTTACTGGAATTTGAGGGCCGATTGACATTGTATTTTAAAATTAAACTTTATTTTATCTCAAGAATAATTGTAAGATCTTCAAAGTCTACAATTTCGTTGTTTTGGTTAGTTATTTTGAAGCAGAAACTAGTATGATAGTCCTGACTTAAGTGGCGTTTTTGAGGTAGAAATTTCAATGAAACTGGATCGCAGTAAGATTCTCTCTGAGTTGAGATTATCCTTAGCAGTGTACTAGGAGTTCCGTTTACTAAGTTTTCCGATGTCTTCAGTTGATGAAGGTACACAAACAATCTATTATTAATTAACAAATTCATAGGGTTTGATCCAATAAATCTTATAGAACTGCCGACGGTGCTGGAGCTGTCAGATAAAGATAATTCATTGCCACGGAAACCTAATATTTCTGCCAGCTTTGGCGCAAGTGTAACGCTGGTAATGTCTTTATGCAGGGTTTTATGGAAAGTTAAAGTTACTATCAAGTTTGCAGGGTTCATTTTTGCTTCAATCGAATGAGGTTTAAACAATTCTTCAGTAAGTCTGCAGAAGTCATAATAGCCGGCATGAATAAAGTGTCTTTTTTTTATTAATCATTATCCAGTTGTTGTTTAGATCATGACTAATATTTAACCATTTAACCGTGTAGAATATTTCGTGAAGGATTACGTTAAGGTCCCTGTTTTTGTTGTCAATAGGATGCTGAAGTTCAATGGGCACACCTGATTTTACGAATTCGAAAGTTACAAACATTTTTTTAATATAATAAAAATGTACGCGCCTTATAAATATAACAAAGCTGCAAAGTATACTACAGGGCCTTATTATTACGAAAAAGCAGTCGACCTAACCAAGCTGACAATAGCTGTGGCAGCCAACGTCCATTTCGAAACTATCCCCCATAATATTTTTGATCATTACCTCAACCCAGACATTACGAGCGACTTTTTAGCTAACCAATGGCTAAACAATGGGGGTATGCAGTTCTTTCAGAATCAAATTAATTTTGCCGTGTCATGCGCTACAACTGGTTGCGGAGTTTCTTACGTTCATCACCTTAATCACCCAGATCCCATGTTGAAGTCTATTTATCTGTTCCATTTGTATTATCAAGTGAGGCGGGTGTTGTCTGAACTTCAGGCTCCGTTACCTACTGACAAAAACTTTAATCCCTTTAACAACGGCTTTGACAAAAAAGCGTATCAAAGGTTGTGCAATGAATTCGGAATTGATACTAAAACAGACTTCAGACAAAAACTAGACCTCAATCACGGAATGGGAACTTTATTTAGATACGCTGTAGGTAATTTATACACGGGGCCTTACGTACCTGGATTTACATCATTTAACCACAACAGCCAGGTTCCTTTACTGTATATCAGACAAAAACAAAGTACAGCATACAGCACTTTTATATTGGACACATCAAACGGATTTACTCAAAGTGGGGTGGAAAGGCTGAATGAATCTATTCGTACGTATGCGTGGTGCATTCTGGGGTCTCAAGCAGAAACACGAAGTAATATCATTGGGGAAGGAACTAGCTTCGATGCACAAAAGCAGTTTCTAGCCAACATTGAAGATTCTATTAATTCGGCAGTAGATTTGCCCGCGAGTATTAAAAGATATCAGGACACTTTAAAGTATGCTAGATCGAAAGTAGATTACGTAATAGGTTTAGGACTGTATATGTTGCCTTCAGACCTTCAGCTTAGGATAGGAACTATATCAAACTACAACAACAATATAGTGATTGCCGACCCTCAGTTTCATATAGGCTACAATCCTACAATAAATACAGTGAATACAGTGAATACAGCAAATACGGTATTTACTGCTAGGCCTAATAATGAACCTTTAAGTTCGCCACCACTTCCGAGCCTACCAAGCCTACCAAGCTTGCCGGACCTGCAAATGCCGGTAATTGATCATGGGGTTTCACGTCTAGCGCTTACAGGGGGTTTATTGTTTGCTGGGTTAATTGGGATTTACTATTTTAAGTAACCAGAGTAATATTATTATAAACAAAGACCACAGATGCTCAGACGCCCAAACCACAACTTTAGAAGCAGTATTAAATATCCATGAAAATACAGAACCTAATATTCCTGGAAGTGCGTCTACAAGTTTGTCACCTAAGCGTTTCAATAAGTTAGCTATGCTTTGTAACGTCTTTTTAATCCAGTCTTTAACCGGACTGCCGCCAGGTCCACCAGGTACGCCAGGTCCGCCACCAATGCCTACGGTTCTAGTCAGTGCTAAGACTAGTGTGCTTATTGTCATCCCAACAGCTGTAAGAATGCTAAATATTGTAACACCTTGCTCTCTGAACAGTGTTTGAATTCTTTCTGCAAGTGTAGTGTCTTCGTGTAAAATTTTATGCACCGTTTCTTTTATTCTGGCGAAATTAGTTATTAATTTTTCTCTGTTTATGGATAAGGCTTCTAGCCTTGCCGCGCGTTCTGTGTAAAGGTCTGCGAGCCTTTTTTGAATCATCTTTTTTACCTCAATGCTTAAGTTCGCGTCATCAGCTTCTGCTAGTTTATTTTTTTGTTTTTCTATATGTTTGTCGAGCTCACCGAGCTTGGCTAAATTCATCATTGTCTCCCCTCTCACAGATTGTAAAGCTTTATCTAAGCCCTGAAGTTCACGCAGTGGCAATAATGGCGTGTCGTTGATAGTTTCCATAACCTGATCAATATTGGTGTCCTCATTTGTTGGCAAGGTTGTTAACTCTTTATTTACTTCTAATGCAGAACTAGTTAAGTTAGTTAAGTCTTGTAGTTCTATTTCTGAACTTAACGATGCATCTATTCGTTGAAGTGAAGCTACTGCTTGGCGATGCAACGCTGGCACTCTATTATCGGAAAGCCCCAATGATCGTATTACAGTCACTGGGAGTTTAGTTTTCAAAGTAGACCACGCATAAAATTTATCAGGATTCTTTAACATAGTTAACTGTACTCTCACTTTTTTACCGGATACACTAGTGTTTATAAACAAGTGATTATTTTTGTCTAGTTCGAAGTCGCTGGGACTAACATAATCAGGTAACTCGCGCCCGATGTAATTGTAAAATTTATTGATTTTTCTGGCTTTTTGGGTTTCAGTTACTTGACGTAATTCTTCTCCTATACTTAGCCTTGTTTGGCTCATGTCGTCTCCTACCATAGAAAGAAGTCTGCTGGTTGTGTCAACGTTGAGGTCTTCATTAGGCTCATTTGGTTTAAACACTTCATCAAGAGCTTCACCACCTGTTGCCATTTTTAAATATAATTTTTTTTAATCACACTAAAAATGCAAAGCTACGGAAACTTGTTAGACCCTACACGCCGATTGAGGACGCCTTTAGGCATTAAAGGTGAGAAAAGCACAATAATTATTACAAACAATCCAAGCAGCATAGAGCCTAATCAGCTACTGACCATAAGATTTCCAAATTTAGGTCCTGATGATGTAATAGTTCCGGGCAGTCCTAAATTGGGATTTAAAATTAGTCTAAATTCTGACGATGATCCTAACAGAACCATAGTCAACAATCTAGGCAGAGCTATAATTAAAAGAATGGTTATTAAACTTGATGGGCGAGAAATCCAAAGTATCGATGACGCCGGTGTTTTGTTTTGTTACACAGATCTGTGGCTGAGTAAATATGAAAGGGAAGATTTAGTTGGTCAGGGGATTCAAGCCGCCAATGTGGCAAAACTTCGAATCAAAGCTGGCGATGCTGTCGTTTCTAACAAAGGTGAAAATGCATTAGCTGCTGTATACAAAAACAGGTTTTATTTTCCACTCGATTTTGAACTGCTACACAGTCATCTGCCATTTCATCAAGGTTCATTTAACGATAGGCTGTCTTACGAAATTATTTTCAATGATTATTCTCAAGTGATAATTAGTTCTGACAATGATGCTAGTTATACAATTACAGACATCGCGCTTGAATACGAAGTGGTCACTCACGCTGAACTCAGTAGGATGATCAGGGGCCAATATGACAAACTAGCAATTTATTATGATAGGATCGTTCGCTACAGACAATTTAATAAAGATTTATTAGATGCACTCTGGACCATCAACATAAATTCACCTGCTCGAAGTTTTAAAGGTGTACTGTTGTTGTTTGTGAAAGAATCTAATTACAATCGTGACAGCGAAAATTTTATCAATCCTAATATTTCAAAAGCGTCTGTTGTGATTGAAGGTAAACCTAATCAATTATTCGCTAATGGAATGATGGGATTTCAACAGTTTGATGAGATTAGGAAAATCTTGGGTGGAGGTAGATTACGGACTGACACTGTGGATTTGATTTCTAAAGATCTTCATTTGCATGACACAAGACTGCAAGATTATCTGGTGAATAAATTTGCGTTGTGGTTAGACTTTCGAACCATACCCACCAACGAACTTCATGGATCTGGAAGAAGAATTGAAAACGGAACAGATGGTATAACAATTGAATTGCATAGGGAAGCAAGTGCTAGGTCAGAATCAGTTACAGTATACATGTATATAATTATGGATGCTCAGCTAAACATTGAAAATGGAAGATTAAAAGATTTAGTATATTAAAAATGACCTCTTTGTTACCTCGTGATCCTCATTGCGGAATGATCGTTGGTATGACGTCATGCGGAAAGACTGTCTTTGTTCTGGATTTGTTAGAAAAATATTACGCAGGACACTTTGATTATATAGTAATTTTTTGCCCAACTATTCAATATAATAAAACCTACTTAGATCGTAAGTATGTCTGGACAGATGAAAATATCTTTGTTGTAAATACCAATGGCAAGCTCAATGAGTATTTAACATATTTTTATAACCTGTTTGAGAATGAGGGTAATACGTTATTCTTAATCGATGATTGCAGTGCAGAAAAAGATATTGTATTAAAACGGAACATATTGAGCAAGCTGGCTTTCAGTGGACGCCATGTGAAAATTAGTGTCTGGTTAATCACGCAGAAATTTAATTCAATATTAAAGGATTTTAGAGAACAAGTAAAATTCGTGTGCCTGTTTTATTGCAAAGACCGTGACAGCTTTGATAACTGTTTAAAAGAAAATGACGTAATTGAATCAAAAGAGGAAAGAATTAAATTAAAAGAACAGCTAAAAAAAGGCAAGCACTTAAAATTATTATTAAAAACTGACCAACCAACTGGCTATACAATACTTATGTAAGTAAGTAAGTTCTTTTATAATTTAATTATTGTAAGTTATAAGTTTTTTTAAAAGTCGACTTAATTAAGTTAGATGTAAGTAAGTAAGTTCTTTTATAATTTAATTATTGTAAGTTATAAGTTTTTTTAAAAGTCGACTTAATTAAGTTAGATGTAAGTCACTAAGTCAAAAAAAAAAAAAAAAGGTTGAAGGTAAGTAATAGTGGTGATGATTATAGTTCATTTATCTTAATGGCTCTGTGTCTGGCGGAACAATCTGAAGTTCTTCTTTTACAAAATTTCTTTGTGGTGTTCTACGATCACTTCTCGGTCTTAAATAATATACGGGCGGATCAGTAGATAATGCTCTGTCAACTTCATAAACGCTTAATGACCAAATTGGGTCTGTAGCTCGCCTTCTAGTGTCATTAGCAACTTCTCCAGGCTGATAAAGGTATCTAACAGTTTTGTTCATCAAAGTTAGATCCGGCTGACCAGGCTTTGAAACGGTAACAACAATCTGTTTCTTTTTAATAGCCTCAACTGGTTTTAATCCTGTAACTCTGGTTGGTTCTGAATTCATTTCCCTTAAAACTCGAGGCAGCCTAACAACCCATTCTGTATTAGTGGTTTCAGTAAAGAGTTCCTTTGAATACTGATAAGTGAATAATCTTTCTGCCAGTTGCCGATTAAAGTTTTCTACAATACCCTGTGATCTGTGCAATCCAACAACTCCTCTTCTAACAGTTACATTATGTTTTAACAAAAGCTGGTTAACAGCTCCTTTGAATTCAGACCCTTCATCGCATTGAATAAGTCTAGGGAACCTTAGAGGCCCTCTTGAATAAATTGCATTTAAGGCTTGAGCGACCTCAGCAGAATTTTTAGTCCTAAGAGCATGAGCGTCTTTAAACCTGGTAGCTATATCAATAACAGTAAGGGCATACCTGTATTTCTTTCTATATATTTTGTCATGAGGAAGATATAACAAATCTATTTGATGCGTGTCATTTGGTCTAAAGTTTTCAAATTTTGGTCTTATTATTTTCTTCGGGGGTGGAAGATAAATTTGCCATACAGCTTGCTTGGATAACCATTGTTTAACTGTGTTTGCTGACAAGCCAGTCTTTTCTACTAGTTTATTAACTGCCGTCATCCCTTTCCAATATCCGGATTGAGAATAATATAATCTAGACAAACGCGAAGTCATATTTTATTTAGATTTATATTTTTGTTTAACGAGGTAATAAACTACTGTTATTCCAAACACAATTAAAATTAATTCTCCGGTCTCTGACATTGTAGGTGCAATGTTAGGTGTGTAGTAATCGGATAACACTGGTTGCTTTAATGAAGGTAGTGTTGTGCCAGTGAATAAATAATATTGGTGCAAAGCTTCATCAACGTCTTCGAATGTTTTATCAGCATGACCTTCTTCTTTCAATCTTGTATTAACAAAATCAAGCTGCATTAGTCTGTTTTTCTCGTATTCGGCCTGATCTTGTTGTAATTTTTCCATTGCTAAGTTATGCCGTTTTGATTCTTCTTTACTGTCCAGTTTTGAAAACAAATAATTTGATCCTGAAAAGGCTAAGGCATTTACAGCAGCAGAACCAAGCACCATTGCAGCACCAGCCATTTTTTAATTTAGTTTTTTATTTTATTTGTACTTAAAATGAATTGTGATGACTTGTTAATGCAAGAAGCTATTAATGTTACAGTTACAGGTGTTGACAATGAGAAAAGAGACAGGCTGGTTGCATTAGTAGCTTCCGGAAAGTCAAAGTATTATCTCGGTGTTGACTTAACACCTGAACAAGTACAAAGACTGAGGCCTGAAGAGATAATTATATTACATAATAAATATGATAAAGTTCTCGGCGCTTTAATGGTTAAAAGTTTAGGGCGTTCGATTGTGAAGTTATATACCAAAGCTGTGTCGACCTTTGTTACTTTAGATTGTGAGAATGATTTATTTGATGATTTGATTAAAGATCCAGTTATTGTTAATGGGATTAGTGAGGCATCAAGAAATTTGTATTATAAGTTTGGAAGCTTGTTGACCCCATTTTCAGCCGGGCTAATTACTTTTCAACACATAAATTTCTCTGCTATTAAAAATGGACTCTTCCAATCCGGAGATGGAGAAGGAGACGGAGGTGAAGAATTCAGAGAATCAACAGAACCCAGTGACAGTCACTAAACAAAAGAGTCTGGGAAGAATTGCAGCTGGAAAGAAGTTAGCAGAATTTAACAGGTTACATAGATGGAACAGACAAACAAAAGCAAACATATTAGGAAAAAAGGAATCACCAAAAGAAGAAACAATAATGCAACAAACATTAACAACAAATAAAGAAGAACCAATACAACCAATACAACCAGTACAATCTTCAAATAACATATATTATTTATGTATAGCCGGTGTAGTGGGTGCAAGTGGGTACATAATATATAAATACCGCCAAGGAAAAAATAAACAGAAACCCCCAAAACCACTTGTAGAAAAAGAAATTGAATTATCTCCATCATTGAAGCCATCATTAGATGTGTTTTCAATGCAGTAATAATTTATTATTATTTTTTTATTATATATAAAAAATGAGTGTACCATATGAACAAACAATTGTTAATCTTGGATACCATAGTGTTGTCTTAGTGGGCTTAAATACAGCTTATGCCATGATTGCAAAATCTCTTTTAAAAATGAAACCTATTGAATTAGGAAAAATGGATCTTTCAGATGCTGGTAAACTGGTTGGTATCTTTTCATTATCGTTATTTACTCGGGACTATCTTGTTAAACAAAAGATCATTCCAGCAGATATTAATGTGTAATGTTATACAACCATAATGTAGAAGGGTTGTAATTTTTTTTGTTTTTTTTAACCAAAGACGCAAGATATACGAATATGTATTATATTTAGCAAATTGCGGATTCCCAGAGTGCTTTGGCACGCTTTTTAAAAAGCTCATAAAACAGCCATAAATTGCAATAAAAGGGTGTCAGAAAAACAAGGGCGGTCAGAGCCCATTATTACTATCTCTCTGGGGTGTGTCGTGCGCTTGTTTCAACATTTGTGTGTGGTTTGGTGGTTGCCTTGCATGTATGGTCATCCATCCAAGTACTAACCCTTCCCGATGATTCTTAACATAAAACACTGCTAGCGTGTGCCCTACACTACTGCTTTGTCCACTAAAATACACGTTTCAGTACCTCTGCATGTTATGCTGACGTGTCAAAACTTTTGGCTAAAAACCCATCGCAATGGAGAGGGAGTAAAATGGGTCACCTTCACCCTCAGGTAGCCTACACATACAGGGCCGGATCACTTACTCTTGGAGGGAGGGGTTCCAAAAATTTTTTACGGGGTTAGGGGTGACAAAAACGTGTCCGCTCGAGGAACTTGAGTAGAATGAGGAACGTTTTACTTACCACCAGTGTCAACTAAATTAAGAGCTTTAAAAAAACTCCATATATATTTTTTTTCTGACTGAGTGAGGTACATCGAATGGCCAGGGGGGAGGGGGGGGTTCCGGAACCCAGGAACCCCCCCCCCCCAGATCCGGCCCTGCATACTGATTCCGGCAACTTGGCCCTAGCAAAAGTCAAGAACAGAGAGTTAGTAGGGACATGTGATGTTCCCTTCGTGACCAACACCCTGTGCACAGCAGTGACACCCTGACTGGCAAGCTCGACTCGGGTCTCTATCT
The DNA here is from genome assembly GCA_036898135.1 of Oncomelania hupensis. Taxonomy (NCBI): domain Eukaryota; kingdom Metazoa; phylum Mollusca; class Gastropoda; order Littorinimorpha; family Pomatiopsidae; genus Oncomelania; species Oncomelania hupensis. The sequence continues at coordinate 48,912,385 of CM072527.1, forward strand.
GCAGATCCGGACAGTGTATCACTCCTTTGGCGGAGTTTAGTGTTGCATGGACCAAAACCTTGATGTCTCAGTTCACAAACAGCCATCTGTCCCTCCTCAGAAGCGCATCCGATGCTATTTTAGTCAGGCATTCTACCAAGAAGGCCACAGGTCTCATCTGTTTAAAAAAATCTATTTAAACCCTTTAATGGAAATCACGTGAAAGCCCTTGTTGATAGCGAACATGACAATCTGGCCAACGTTCGATCAGGATCTTTCTCCCTCACCACCCCATGCACCCTCCACCTCCAATTCAAATGCCTCTCTCCGTGACTCGCTCTCACTGTCACTGTCTTTCTCTCCTCCCAAGGTCGGTATTTTTGTGGTTGCCATATTTTTAATTGTTTATTCATCCCCCTCCCCTGCTCCCCGGAGTCCAACAAGCAGTAAAATCCAGCAAGGAAACGTACCAGGGTTACAAGTAGGATATACACACAAACAAGCTTGCACTTTACAGCGAGCGTTGTGGCCAAGTGGGCTAAGTCGGGACTAACTTGCCTTGTCCACAGGCCAGAAACCAATGGCGCCTGACAGGTATGGGTTCGAGTAACTGTAGATTATAGTCACACGACACCGAAGCGTATAGGCGACTACTGGTCACATTATTCTGACACCAGCGAACCAGTTGATGGTAAGGGGAAAATAATATGGTCACACATTGGCCAATCCGGGATTCGAACCAGGTACCTTTCGGTTACTAGTAAGACGCTCTACCAACTGAGCTACCCGGCCCCTCTGTGGGTTCGATCCAGCATCGGGGCGAAATGTTTCTCCGAACATTATTTACTTTCGACTCGGGCAAAGTCTCGGGGGTTTTCTCAGGGTACTCCGGTTTGCTCCCCCAGCAAAATTTCAAAAATCACAACTAATGTTATTTAGGTTGGGTTTAGGAGCGCCACAGGCTGCGACTACGCTTTCCCCAGGGGAGGCGGCCCAGAATTTCCCTTGGAAAAGGGACAATAAGGTAAATGAAATGAAATGAAAACTTCCACTACGTCTTGCTCAGGTTTGACCCAATACCTAGCCGCTTGACTGACGCGAGCCACGCCAGCCTCCAGTCTAGGAGAAGTCTGGGCCGAAGAGGTGTGTTGGTTTGAAGGACCACAGTGACCTCCACCTCCAGGATTTCATTTTCCCCGGCATGGTTTGCTTTACACGGCAAAGGCAGGGAGCCAAAAGGCCAACAAACAAAAAAGATGTTTTTAAAATAAATAAAAAAAAATTAAAAAATAGTGAAAAGGGATTGATGGAAACATACAGGTGATTGACATATTGAAATAGTGAATACTGTAGACAACAGAAAAGGAAAAGCGAAGACAGGAATGCAGAGAGTGACAGAAAAGAGGAAGTGTAAAGCATTTAACTTCCAGAAAGTAATGGAACTATTTATACTGAAAGATCCCCCGGTATCCCCACCAGGGGAAGGTAGAGGAGAACTAGAATGTAGCTGCAAAGTATTGAGGTGATAAAACATGTTAAAAATAGACTCAACCATCGATCATGGATCATGTTATTATGTTGAAAATTAAAAGCGGTTGACAAAGGCGTATTAAATCTAAATCAAGGCCTTGATCTACTTTTGTGTGCTGTTGGTGAGGCTCTATATGAAAACTCTGAGCAAACACACGAACACACACAAACACACACCCACACACGCACACGCAACACACACACACACGCACACACACACACACATACACACACACAACACACACCTTGTAGAGGTTGTATCCTGCGCTCAAAGGCCCGACCAGCGTACGCCCATCCTGAGCAGTTACGACGTAAGAGCCTCCCCCTAGCCCCACACTGTGGACATCCGGCATGCGGAAGTTGGTCCGCACTCCGGCCACACGGACGTCAGTGGATGCTTCTCGCGGGAAACAGTTCCTGAGCACGCCCACATCCGTTGTCGTGCCTCCGATGTCGACCACAATAGCGTCCTTGACGCGGCACAGGAAGGCCGCACCTCGCATGCTGTTGGTGGGACCTGAAGCATAAGAGCATCACAAGGAATGCTTTCTATTATTATAGCTATTGTGCGGGACCGATGTGCATGACAGTTTATCTCTGCAGACAGAGGCATGACAATAGCTACCAGCACAGGCAAAGTCTGTAGTCCTAATTATCTTCAAACATTAGACTTAAGTTTCAAACAGATCTGACCAGACAGTCTGGAATGTTTCTCGCATCGGTATCATGACAACAACAACAACAACAACAACACCACCACCACCAACCACCACCACCTCCACCACCACCACCACCACCACCAACAACAACAACAACAACAACAACAACAACAACAACAATAATAATGATAATGATAATAATAATAATAATAATAATAATAATAATAATAATAATAATAATAATAATAATAATAATAATAATAATAATAATAATTGATGCCTTATTCCTAAATCAGACTTTAAGCGCGGCGATCTGTAGCCAACATGCACGCTCACAGACACCCCTCCATCCATAACACACATTCATCACTCAAACATGTGGTGTGAAATTTTAGAGCGACGGCATCCAAAACCATTATTGAAGGGAGGGAAAAAACCGGAGTACCCAGAGAAAACCCTCGGTGACCTGAAAGCCTCGTCCCTAAGTCACATAAGTTGTTCCCCTGCGGGGTTTGAAACCATGACCATCGGCATAGGAATCCAGTTTACTATCAAATGAGCTAGTAGGCCATCCCTAGATAATTAAAGGCCAACATTTTACGTGCCTCAGTGTCACAAAGAAAGGGGTTGGGGGGAATGAGGGTAAGCTCTTAACCTCTCGCACTGTATTGCCTCCCTTGTATAGGCCAATGTTGTGATGACATTCAAGAGATTAATGCTAGGAGTCACTAAATAATGAAAGACAGTCAAAGTGCAGACGAGGAAGAGGGTAGGCTACTAGTTGAGAAATTCAAAACAAGGGGGAAGTCAAGGTGATACAATTTCTAACTAGGCAATTTTATTAAATAGAATTAGGTCGTCTGTGTTGAGTAATCTAGGGGTGAGTCACTGGATATTGTCAATAATAGTTGGGAGTATCTTGGAGATATTCTGGGTGGGCGCTTTCAGGAGTACTAGGGCTACTGAGGACTGTTATCATCACTGAGCAGGAGGATATCTGGATTGTTCAGGCTAGTTGGCCAGAGTCTCTGCGATTTGTGATGCTCGTGGGGTGAGAACTTAGCTCGTTTTGCGAAGGGCGGTGGTTGGTCCAGGATAGTCTGGACGGTCAGTTCAGTTGATCGCGTGAGTTGCCAATGCGGGTCAGTCGGTCAGTTTCTTGAGTAATCGACCGATGGTGCAACTCTCTGGTGCAGGCAGGCACAGGCGTGGTTTTCAGCTTACGTTGCTAGCTGGCTGGAGAGTGATGAAACTGGGTGAAACGCTTCGCGTTGACTCCCTGGGTTGTCAGGGGCCTGCAGCGGGTCGGCGACTTATAGCTGGTACAGGGCCGGGGTATTCGCGCCTGTACAGGAGCCCGTCTTGACTAAGACGGGTCGAATCACAAGAGTACTGCCGTAGCTCAGAGGTCGCCGGCTGATGGGACGTGTCTAGGACAGGTTGTTGTGGCTTCGAAAAATTGAGGCTTGCGTCTGACGACGGATCTGGCTGTGTGCGCGGTTTTAACGGTGATCCCCGAGGGGCGGGGCTTAGGCGGATTAGCCAGCGTGCGTGGTAGGGATGACTGGATGTGTGGAAGGGATGACTGTGAGCAGCCTGCGTCAGAGGCTCGATTGTCCGCACGTCACACTCAGGATCAGGAGTGTCGGATAGCGCAGTGGTTGGAGGGCCGGGATGTCGGATAGCGCAGTGGTTGGAGGGCCGGGGTGTCGGATAGCGCAGTGCTTGGAGCACTCGCTACTGTGTCGCAAGTTAAGCACCGTCCAGTGCGGTTAGCACTTGGATGGGTGACCGCAAAATGTGAAGCGACAAATAACAACGCCCCCAGTTGACTCAACTGTGACTGAGTACCTACTCTCTTAAGGTAAGGTCGGCCCACCGCCGTAGCTCAATTAATAGAGCGTTTGCCTGACACACCGATGACCCAGGTTCGAATCCCGTGGTGGGCGATATAAAATGTGACCATTTTTACTGTCCATTTTAGCAGTATGATTGCTTTGGTGGTTCAGTGTTAAATTCAGGTCCCTACCCCTCTTTCCCTGGGATGGTTATCCCCGTCTGTCATATCGCCAATGGTGGGTGTAGACGTTAAACCTCAATGTTCATTCAAGGTGAGGTAAAGCACGCTGGCCCAAGATAAATGTAATCTCCAACATCACGCTCCCCTACGGTCACAAGGCTATGGGACTACCTTTACCTTTTTTACCAGGATCGACACGAAAAAAAGTGGAACAGGTCTAGAATCAATTCACACCAGTTAACTCCTTGTGAGAAAATCCCATAACCAGAGTTAAGAGCCTCCGATTTTATTTTTAAAGCATCCTACCTGAAGCGAAGGTGAAGACAGGGGTCTCCATGGCCTGTTCTTCGCCAATGACAGTCCCATCATTTTGGGTGAGGAATAAAGGACAGGTGATCCCTAGTTCATCCAGAGCAGTTCGGAATCCTGAGACTGTCCTCTTGCACAGGTCCTGTCATGACAAAAAGCTGAAGGTAAGAAGAAGAAAAAAAGATTTTAAAAGAAAGATGAGGAGGGTGAAAAAGGTGGTGGATAAAGAAGAACGATGAGGAGGAGCAAAGAAGAAGGAGAAGAAGAAAAAGAAGAAAAAGAAGAAGAAGAAGAAGAAGAAGAAGAAGAGGAAGAAGAAGAAGAAGAAGAAGAAGAAGAAGAAGAAGAAGAAGAAGATGATGATGATGATGATGATGATGATGATGATGATGATGATGATGATGATGATGATGATGATGATGATGATGATGATGATGATGAAGAAGAAGAAGAAGAATCACAGTTATCATCGTTGCCATCATCGATCATGAAAAATTAGTTTATAAATAAATAAATAAATAGAAGAGTGAAAATGAAATGTATGCGCAAGATTAAAAGTTTATTCAGATACGTTTCGATTCTTATTCGGTTCAGACTACTGTTTCAAACAATTTGACCATTGTGTACGCTTTAGCCCAGTTCTTTTCCTAGAACACAGCAGCTAGGGATTACAAACTGACTGAGATATTTTCCATTAATAAAAAGGACCACAAAGAAATGAATAATTGTTGTTTTTTACCATTAGTCATCATCATCATCATCATCATCATCATCATCATCATCATCATCATCATCATCATCATCATCATCATCATCATCATCATTATCATCATCATCATCATCATCATCATCATCATCATCATCAATGGAATACCTTTATGGTTTCATTTAAGATGGCAGCATTCTCTCTCTCAAGTAGCCCAATGTGTCCAATGGCGTGGGACAAGGTCACGCTAGCTTCAGGGTATAGCTCTTCTATTAGTTGTCTCACCTGCCGTACGTGAGATCATTACATATGAGACATAATAGAAAGGTTAAAACATCAAGTTAAAACTTAAAGTTGTACAATGATATGACACCATGTGTTTGTTTGCCTATTGGATCACATAAACCAAAACGTCACACCCAAATACACACAAACGCACTTACCACAACCCCTCCCCCCCCCCACACACACACATGACCGCACGCACGGACAAACACACAACTGTGTAGAAACGCCGTTGTGATGACTTTCATGAAACTCTACATAAATTACTTTGACATTTTTACAAATTTGTCAATTTTTTTAAGCTAACCCTAACCCTTAACCTAACCCTAAGCCTAACACAGCCCTAACCCTAACGGAACACTGTTTTGACGTCAAAATAATGGGGTCCGTCAAAAGAAAGTACGTAGAGGTTCAAGTGTATGTCAGAATAAAGGCGTTTCTACCTAGCCACAAACTCACACACTATACACAATGAATCACACCTTTTTAACAACAACAACAAAACGTAGAAACAATTTCGTGGAGCCTTTAAAACAACTGTTTTGTTTTGCCCATTAAATTAGGATATTAAACATTCTGAAAGAAAATAGGTATTAAAAGCCAGCAAACCATTCAAACGTGTTCCGTGTACCTACTTGTATTCTCACCTAATGTGAAATGCAGTGTAAAGGAAAAATCACGTAAGATGACCGTATCAGTCTGGAAAGAAAGGCTATAAATATAATAATTTGCCTCCAAAACGTTTTACATTGGAGAACAAGATGCTATCAATGATGTTGAGCCAAGGTGTCTAAAAGCAGCCTATTGTTTTCAAGTGTTGAGAATTGAAAAGATGGTGTTGGGATACTGTCATCTTGGTGGTGAGCGATTATTTACACAGAAAATTCAACTATATACTTATACAGACTACTAGCAATAAGATAAGATAAGATAAGATAAGATAAGATAAGATAAGATAAGATAAGATAAGATAAGATAAGATAAGATAAGATAAGATAAGATAAGATAAGATAAGATAAGAATATTTATTCACCAAGTAAAAACCTTAAAAAGATTTTGGTGTGGCATGGCGACAATGAAATACATCCTTTCTTGCACAGTCACACATGCATTCATCGTGTCATACACTTCATTGGCATTCAACATGCATACAGCACTAAAGGATAGGTAAACACAGTGTTAAACACTCTCAACATACATCAGTCATATATCACAAATTATGGAGTCACACACACACTGCAAGTAAAACAAAATACAGCAGTAAAACAATATAACATTAACAGCATCAAATAAAATGATGAGAATGATTAAGAATGTTAAGTTTCACATCAAAATCTACAAACACCACAACACCACCACACACACACACACACACACACACACACACACACGCGCACACACACATACACAACAGTATGTATTGAATAGCGTATTCCTATTGTACAAAGGTAGAACTCAAGCAATGGTTGTGAGTTTCCAGTTTATACAGATCATTCCATGGTTGGTGATGTACTGAGGACAGCATCTGGGAAGAAACTGTTTACATAAATGTAAAAAGGCTATATATATAAAATCAGACCTGTTCCTCTTGGTTAGTCCTGGTGGGAGCGAAGATGCCGCAGACGACAATACCTTTCACGCCTTTTGCTTTGATTTCTTCCACCACCTTCTTTATCTGCTCTTTGTCTACAGTTTCGATTGTTCGCCCGTCTACCCGGTAGCCTCCCTTGACAAAATGACTGGAGCCGAAGATGATGTCTTTCAAAGCTGAGGAGAGCATAATAAAATTCAATTCAATTCAACTGAGTTCAAATTAAAATTAAAAATAAAAATGACACACAAACGACCATTTTAGGCGGTATTTAGTTCCCTTCTGTGGCACCCCAATTACATGACAAAGAGCCCGGCCAGTCTGTCAAGGATCAGAAGAAGAAAAAAAAAAGACTAACTAAAAGGACCGACATCTGATTCTCCGATGCAGCTTGATCAGGGCTGGCAGTCATGAGTCTGTCTTCGGGAAAGAGTGAATGGCTTTGCATAATAGGCTACATCGTTTAGATCACGATTTATAACTATTATACTATACCTGTTTTCTGAATATGTTTAAGGCCAATATGAAATAATGTATTAACGGAGTAAATATTCACACTTAACAAACGAATAAATGAATGATAATATAAGAATTAATGGATGGATGAATGAATGAATGGATGAATGAATTGGCTACCTGGCGGAAAGTCGGAGAAGGGTGGCACGGCGACAGAGGTATTACCGCAAAGCCTGATGACGCTCACCCGACTCAGGGACTTCCTCTGGACGACGGCGTTGACGAAATGCGTCGTGCCGATGTTGACCTGGGTCACCACAACGTCCTCTCCCTTGCTGGCAGCTTGCCGCAGAACAGTCAGTACCGCATTGCGAACTCCTGAAATAGATAACCAGTAGAAGTTGAAGAGAAGAATCGAATGAATGCTTCTATCATTGACTTTTCTGCGTGGATTTCAGAGTTTTATAAGTAAGTCTCCTTCATTATCATCATCATCATCATCATCATCATCATCATCATCAACACCACCAACATTACCATCATCATCAATCATCACATCATCATCCTTCATTATCCGTCATTAATCATTATCGATCATTATCATCGACAGTCAATCATCATCATCATCATCATCACATCATCATCCTTCATTATCCGTCATCAATCATTACTGATCATCATCATCGATCACTCATCATCATCATCATCATCATCATCATCATCATCAATAACAACAACAACAACAATAACAACACACATCAAATTGTAAATTGAGCCCCTGAAACGAGTCAATACTAAGAAAAGAAGTGAAAAGGGGAACTTGATCTTGAGCTTGACCTTTTAGAAACAATCCACTTGAAATTGTTGCACAATGTAGTCTGCATTTGTACTTTTTGGTTCCATTCCACACAAGAAGAAACAAAATGATAAGCTCAGTTTGTGAACACTGTTTTTCGTCAGAATCAGTGACCTTGACGTTTGACCTTAACTGCATATCCAACATCCCCGCCTCCTACCCTCAAATTCCTGGAAAAAAATTAACGAGAATGCAAGTCTAACTGCAAGGGCTGACGGAACGATTTATTCTAGGCCTATTTTAAATCTGGATTATGCTGACTGATTAAGACAGCTTAGAGTCTTGATCGTCAGGTAAAATGTAGTACAAGCAAACCTTGAGCATGACTAACACATGGGAACCGTCGCTGTACAAGCCAAACTAGTCAATAATCTTACCAGTGGTGACGTCACTAGTAGTGAGATGCTTGTCCTCGGCTAGCACGCGGTGGTCTTGACCTTTGACCTTAGTGATGACGACAGCATCCGTGTTGGTCCCTCCCACATCCACACCAACCACCACGGGAATGGGTGTTGCCATGGCGACGTACACTGGTGCTCGTCCACTTCTGTTCGTCACTCAAAAGGTGTGACTGGAAAATAAAATAAATAGGCCCAGGATTGTGCTCAGTTGACTGTGCGTCAGACAATGCGGTTAAAGGCTGGCTGCACGTGGGCGCCTCAGCCAGTTTGAAGTATGGGCCAGCGCCTTGAGCAGCTCTTGAGCTGGAAAAGCGCTCTATAAGAAGAATTAAATAGAATCAATACATGGATTTAATAAATCAAATGAATTACAAAATTTATATTATTTGATTTATAAATAAATCAATAAAGTATAACATTTATTAATTAATTAGTAAGTCAATCAATTAACCCTTGATTGCTTATGACGAGATAAGTCGTCATACAATAGAGTGACGAAAAATGCCAATGACGTATACATATCTCGTCATCATTATTAAGATGTTTTTTCTGGATAGCTAAACCATCAGCAAAACAAAATACACATGACTGGAAAGATCAGAACATTAGCCGTTCAACACTTGTACATTTGGTATGATAACCCTTTAAATTGGCGTATGGCAGCACATGCCGGCAAAGCTGATCTATGCGCCAAACAGGGACATAGACGAAAGTCACGCAATACCACTCACCCATACATTAAAAAAATACGATGTGATTTCCTCCCCCTCTCTCATTATCTCATATTGGGACTAAAATTAAAACTAGTAAAATACAGTTTTTAACTCTTTCCCTGCCAGGCATGTTTCCACGTTGGTGCCAGACATTTCTCTGGCACCGGAAAGAAAGTTCAGTACCTTAGGCATTTAAGCTACTGTTCTTTCAATAATAGTTGTTAAATAGACATATTTCATATCAAATTAAAGGTAAAAGAGTGAAGAATAAGAAAAAAAACACAAAAATGTTAATTTGATTATGTTATTGAAATATGTGTTTTGAAAGCATGTAGATCTTTTTGAAATGATAAAATAAAATAAAAATATTTCAACATACCACAGTGATAAAACAAATCTGGAGGAATAATTCCAATCACTGAATCAGCTTCACACACCAGAAAGAAAACTTATTTAGGATCAAAATACACTTTACAGTTTGAAATTATATTGATTATTAGCACAGAGTTTGACACACTGTCGATTGAGCCCATCACTATGCTTAGTAAAATGCACAATAAACACTCTAAAAACGAATCAATTTGAAGAAAAAACACGCCTGTCGATCGAGAACGAAAGTAGAAAGAGTTATCTCTCTTTGGTTAAAATAAAACTTGGATTGGACTGCGCAAAAAACCGGAACGAAACGGAATACTGAAATCGACGATATATCGTCGATTGGCACAAACATGGCGGCTCAGATCGACGATATATCGTCGATTGGCAGGGAAAGAGTTAAATTTCCTTTTTCCAAATAGCATATTTGTGTAGAAAATTGAATGACCTTTCAGAAATGTATAAGTATTACCCAGTTATTTCTAATACTGTTCACGCTAGAATTGTTTTGGTGAGCCTAATTTTTTACAATCATGAGCCAAATTTTCCAGGCAAATGTTTGTAATCAGCGTAATTCTCAGAGAGAGAGAGAAAGAGAGAGAGAGAGAGAGAGAGAGAGAGAGAGAGAGAGAGAGAGAGAGAGAGAGAGAGAGAGAGAGAGAAAGAGACAGACAGACAGACAGAGAGGCAGAGACAGACAGAGAGAGACAGAGACACAGTGTCACAGAAGGCTAGTTTGGACCCATCATTAAGGCTTCACGCCTCAAACACTTCATCCTGCTTTGGCTTGGGTAAATTAAAGTCGCTACTTAGCAGACGACAGAAGTCAGGACTGTGCTAAGCATGTGTAAGCTAACTCTCGCTATGGTAGGCAATGACTTCATCCAGCTGACGTATAGCCACCACCGCTAGACGGCGCTCAGATATCACGAGATTTCGCGGGGGCTTTGTCTTTCCACAAGGCTAGGTAGTCATTCTTTGTCTGAACCTCACACGAGAAGGAGCAAACGCTCTGACAGATCTCTCTAGCAGTAGACTACGCAGGTGACGGGTGAAATTCATTCATCGCAGTATAGCCACAGCCTGACATTGTCAAATACGTAAATGATCAATCTTTTGTTTCATCGCGATTTATTGATAATATTGTTGGATTATGTTTGTGAAGTCTTGCAATGTTTTACCACTGTGAATGTTAGTCAAACTTTGCTTGACCGCGTGGCTGACCTGCGACCGGTTTTCGAAACCACGAGGTAGCCTCTACTGTCCAACTGTTGTTTCTCCTATGTGTATTATTGCAGACCAGTGGCTGTACCGGAGAATGTGTATATTGTTAATTGCTTCTCCATTTGTTTAGTTTAGCCAAGATGTATGTATATGTATAGGAATTATGTTGGAGAGTCCAGTGGACCATGGACATAGAAGTTGACATAGAAGAGGGCTGGTTCTGCTATCAGTGAGACGCTCTGCACACCCTTAGTAAACAAGGCGTTGCAGAAACTCGTCTTATGTTTTGCAGACGAGCAGGCTTGTTGGTCTGATGCAGGAGATAGACCACTGAGAGTCAACCCTGACATTTGGCCCTCAGTGGAACATCGAGCACTGAGCAGACCACTGAGAGTCAACCCTGACATTTGGCCCTCAGTGGAACATCGAGCACTGAGCTCTGATAGCCCAATAGTCAACAACCAAGGAGGAGACACCATCACCACACTTCAACGAATCAGCTAAGAGCAAGGCAAAAAGCACTAACACTGATCTAGAAGGACTGTGCAGTAGTCCACTCTCCTGAAAACCGACATTAGGCCAACCAGAACAAATAGCCCAATGATGAGACAATAGCTTGTTTGTTTGTTTGTTTATTTTACGTCTTTTCACTTAAAAGTGATTTTAGACAACATTAACAACAGTAAATTAAAATACAACTAAAACATAAATAAATTAGACAGGCAACAATCACTTATACTATTCATAATATTCAAAGCATAGAGACTACATACAAAAAAAGGCAAAAAAGGCGAGATAAAACAATCCTCCGTGAAGAGGTATAGTTAGATTTAGAGACAATAGCAAATATCAAGAACAGTAGCAGCCTAGACCCACCAAGGAGCGAACTATTTGAAGTGAATTTGGATATTTAAGTTAGTATAGTGTTTAGAGAATGATGTATAGAGTAGAGGAAATAAATGTGTGATATTTACTGTTAACAAGTGGCTGGACTACCTATGTTTCATAGTCGTGCGAGAGCTAGTGTGTCAGTGAATCTTTTACCATTTTTTCTATATCTCTATACCCCTATCCGCACACAGACCGGGTTAAACATATAAATGTATTAAGATTAGTCATAGGTTGATTATACTAGCTGATCTCCGCAGACGAAAGACGAGTGGGTAATAGCATTCCATTGTGCAGAGCCCAGCAACAATAGACCCACCGTCACACAGAGACAGACAGACAGAAAGAGACAGAGAGTTCAGACTGTAAAACTTTAATGCATAACACACAAGTGATGATTGCAAAAAGAAGTAGTATTCATACAGACAAATTCTAACCAACAGAAAATGGAAACAAAATTGTGCGCTTTCATGGAAATTGCAAATTGAACACATTCGCTAGCTACAGTAAAGGGACCAGTTTGACCACTTCTCTTCAAAAGCTCCTTTTAACATTCACAGTGAGTGTTGCCCACTGAAAAAAATAAGCTTACAACAAAAAAATAAAATAAAATAAAATAGAATAAACTCTTTGAAAAGCATAGTTGTGTGTTGTTTTTTTAAATGAATAAATTCTGTAGTTTTTCAAAAGCTAGCCAACATTCTAAGAGCTCAAAATACTATCTACCAAAGCCGGTAAAGAGACAGAACCCATACAACTTTGTTGCTCGTAAGGTTTCTCGTTTTAGGTTCATAAAATATACTTGCCCTACGCCACAAACTAAAGACTCACACTTGGAGTCGCTTGGTTCAATCACCAAAACAGGAAAAATAAATCTCTGTCAGAACCAAAATGGAAAATTCTAAATTAAGCGTTGGTTTGAGCGACGAAAGTCAACTTTATCATCGTTTAATGTAAAACAATGCGAATTTTAGGGCAAAACCGTTTTTGCCAAAAGTTAACGAAGCCAAAGACTTTAAATAAACTTCACTTCAAACACTTAATTCAAGCTCGCAACCTATATACAATGCGTTTGTGCTTTCACTTTCTTTAAAGGGGAATGTTACATAGTTCTGGGTTTGCTCATAATGTCACGTATGTTCCAACCACGTCTTCGTGATCAAAATCTGGTCCTTAAGTTATGCTTGACAGCCGGGTTTGCCACTTTAGGAAAAACAATTTCGCCAATGTAACGATTTCTGACTCTTCTTGACTTCTTAGAAAAGCACAATCATACCATAGCATGGCTGTTTACATTATCAACCTGCTGACTGTAACGTTGCCTCACCGGCGCTTTTATCTGGACACTCATTCAGAATATGTGGTTGCCTATGCATCTGAATCTATCTATCACTGCGGCGGTCAGCCGACCAGCAAGTTCCACTGCGGCGGTCACTTTACTTACATCTAGGCTTAGCTCACATTTGCTCCTAGGAGGCGTTCAGACCCCAGCTGCTATTGCTTTTGGATTCCGGGGGTGGCCGTCGCTTTAGCGATTGGTGAGTCGCATTTGGATTTTGGTGACCTGGGAGTTCCCGTTGCTTCTGCGGACTTGGAAGATCCAGAGTCGACGATCCACTCAACTGAGCGCCGGCGGAGGATCGTCGCAAGGCGCCGCACCTCTTAGCTGTTTACCGGTTACTCTACGCCCTGGCTGCATCCCTTCTGTACTACTGGGCGGCGCTGGCGTTCACCTACATCACAAGACTTCCTCGTAAGTCTTACGGGTCCATTTCAGAGTCTTCACTGAGACGACCCACCTTCCACACTTTTGCGCGTCTGCCTCTACATTTTGTTGTCGCCTAGCTCATGCGCACACCTCCTTCAGTCAACAACATGAAGACTTCTTATCTTCACTTGATTTCTTATTTCAACACATTGTCGTATCTCTGTCCCATAATACGCTCAGGTGTCCGTGGACATTAATCTAAATAACAACAACAACAGACGCGTCACAGGCATAGGCGCTCGCGTGTCCAGATACAAGCGCTTATGCATTGCCTAACTGATACAAGGGCCTATACATTGCCTGACTGATATTAGTATAAGCTAGGCAATCGAAGGCAACATGCACTTCTATGATCTTCAATGATAGGCCTACCAAAACCAGATCCGATCTACTGCTCTCAATCTGAAAGTAACGATGCCTGTGCATTGAATTGAGACCAAAAATTATAAATCATAAGCCTACCTCTTCTGTCTATATTAAAATTGTCCAAAATTGCTGCGGCAGTGTGATCAGAAAGGTTCAGTCTTCTTTTCATAGCAGTGTGGGGTAAGAGTGTTTCATACAACTTGGGTCTACTGCGAAAATCGTCTTTACACCTTTTCTTCCTATGTTGTCGTTGTGCAGACCGGGTTGCTTATAATACAGCTAGGTCATTGTAACATGGACTATAGGGCTTACAACTAACAAAAAGCATAGCATGAAGCGTAGCATAGCAGAACATTCGTCTCAATGTTGTCGCTTTTGCTGTTTGTTGTACCTCAGATAAAAAATAATTTAAAAAAAAAAGACTCGCAATATCGTCATGCATAAATCATTAAATGAGAAAAACATTCATCTCCTTAAAAGAGATCATATTATTTATAACCTATCTTAACAGTTTTCTGCTCTGCTATAACAAAATCTCGCACTTCTTGCTTTCAACAGTCTAATGACCATAATAATATTTTATTCAATATACATAGTTTGCTCACATATTCGAAAGTGGGTCTACATACTTACGCACTATCAAAATAGGCGTAATCACTATAGATTGATACAGCTTTTGGTCACTTGATGACAACGCTCAGAAATCAGACAGGAAAAGAACCCGTTGTCACACCGTATCTTACGACTTTAGTAGACTACTTATTTTGATAACACTATTATGTAAGTTAAATAAAGGCCTACCGAAAGTTTTGCCGGTAAATCTGTGCATTTACATCTACATATACACACCTCGTATAGTTCTTGCAGCAACCCTAGATTATAACTTTAGGCCCACTATTACACATCCTACATACAACCAAACACCATACACACACCTTACAAGATATAAAACTTTAGGTCTGCAATTACAAATTTAAACATACACGCACTCACACACACACACAGAGCTATAGCCTAATGAATTACATTTCAAACATACTCACTGCTTCCTTGCTTTGACTAGAGCAACTGGCATAATTATTCTACAATCAACAATGAAGGTGGAAACCTTCCCACCCTTGCAATACGAAAAATCTACGGCCTCTATAGCTGACAAATTATTATCCGACTTGGTCTTGACCTCGAGTGAAAATTATAGCCTATCCTACCTTGTTCCCAGCTGCTCTCTGTAACCCATGACCTTCTGATAACTTTAATGTGAGTGTGTGTGTATGTGTGAGCGCTAAGGATAAACACACGCATGCATGCGCGCTCGCACACACACACACACACTCACACACACACACACACACACACATGTAAAAACGCGGTTGTTATGACATTCATGAAACGCCACATACATTGTTTTGACATGTGTTTAAAATTTCTTAATCTTTTGAAGCTAACCTAACCCGAATCCTTAACCTAACTCTAACACAGCCCTAACCCTAACGGAACATTGTTTTGACATAAGTAGAGTCTAAGGAGTGACCCTTTTGTGTTGTCCTACTTGGGAAGGCTACTGGCGAAATGTATACACCCACTCCCCCCCGTTTCACCATCACTCTTCATCATGTTCCTACCTTACAGTACAGAAGTTCAGCATGAACTGTACTAGGTTGATCAAAATTGTACACTACACACATGTAGCGAAGTGGGTTTTCATAGAATTTCTTTTATCAAGTGCTATTGTTAAAATGTTCATGCTTGTACTGGAGCATCGATAGCTGTCCACAGTTATCAATATTTCAAGATGCAACACACTTATTTACAGTAAATGTGAAAGAGTAGTTCAGAGATGGAGAAAGGGAGAGCGAAAAAAGGGAGAGGGAAAGAAGAGGAGAGGGGAGGGGTGTGTGAGAGAGAATAAACAAATCCCTGCACACATGGTCGCATACACAGGAAAAAATAAGTTAAGTGGACAGAAGGGAAAGGTAACTGCTTGAGTTGAAAGCGTAGTGAGAGACAATTGTCTCAGTAGGCCTTTTTCTTTTGTGATGCCCGATATTTTTACAGTGTTATCAGTCGATTTTCTTCTTTATACTGAAGGCGAACAATAGCGTGTCTGTGATATAGTATTAATTTGTAGTTCTAAGAATTGTGATAAGATACAAATGTGTAATCCATTTTTAACACTATAGCGAGGTATTATAGACCTCCCTTATTATAAAGTCAATGTGTTGTTTCTAGGCTTTTTTTTTTTTAAAATAAGGTGAGGGTATAATGTTTGCTTGTGATGTGAATATGGGATGTGAATCTGCATGATCTTTGATTACTTGATTGTACAAGATTAATAAAGATATTGTACTGTATTATATTGTATTGTATTGCATAGAAAAATTGAGAGAGAGAGAGAGAGAGAGAGAGAGAGAGAGAGAGAGAGAGAGAGAGAGAGAGAGAGAGAGAGAGAGAGAGTATGTGTACCACCAGAGAGGTAAAGATACCAACGAACAACAAAATAAGTGCCAACATATTATTATTAGTAAAGATAACTGAAATTTCCAAATTCTTTATTTGTGAAAAACAGCAAAATAAAAAAAAAAAAAAATCCACACATGATACTGTAATTATTTTCAACTACATTCTAAAAACAGTGTAGAGAAAATATATGAACTTTAAAAAAAAACAACAGTCTTTTAACACATCCAACAATCCCTTTTATTTTTGTTAAAAAACAAGATGTGGAGCCTGCCAGTTCTGTATAAAAATGGGTTTTAAAAAGTGCAAGACGCATGAAACAATCTGACCAATGCATATAACGGCAGTGTTTGATTTCATTTTGAATGCAAACATACTGTTCTACAATTGTAAAATACTGCTGACCAGAATCATAACAGTACGCCACACACAATTCATAACATACAAACAGAACACTGTTAAAATAGAGTGAAATACTTCAATGGACCCCAATTCAAAGGCTTTATTTACATTTGGCAAAAACATGTGGACCTTAAAATGTGCATGGTTTGTTACATTACACATAGATAAAGTGGGCTTTTGTTGTTCAAACCAAATTCTGAAGCTTGAATTTTCCAGTTTTGTTCTGTCATGGATTTCCCCTGTTTAACGGTACACCAATACAACAGTTGCATGACCTTGACTATTTTGAAATGAACCGCATGATTTCAAGAATGTGTCTTTGGTGCTTGAGGAACAAGGTCTATTGTATCCACCTGAAATGAAAAATCTTATCGAAAAACTGTTTATAGCTTCTGCTTTTTACTTGCTTTTGTAGATGCTATTTTCTGCTCAAGAGGTGTGGCTAATTAGTTAATTCATTGCTTACAGGGTCCAGCGGACTGCAAAGAGCCGAATCAGGACCACAAAATCAAGACCACAACTTCGCTGAAAGAGGACTTGCCCCTGATCCGCATAAAAGATCTAGTGATAACACTGAAGGCACTCCACCAGCCGGTCACTTTACAATATAGACGCAGGGGACGCTGAGGCTATACTCTAATTTATCGAACCCCCGTTTACAAAAACAAAATAGAATATAAACATCATTATAAAATATCAACAAAACACATACATATAAAATGGCTACATTGCCAAATAATATCATCATAGGAAGCCCCAGTGACCACCTGGCAGAAAGTGTCCAATATTCAAGCTGATCCAACAGACCTCACACACAAATGAGGAGTTTTGTCCCGGAAGAGTTTTCAAGAAAAAAGGTAGGTGACTAGTCTAGCGAAGAAGAAGATAGTATAGTAGATTGATAGAACAGAGTAGGAATGAGAAAGAATAAATGAGAAAGACAGCGACAGTGGGAATTTAAAACACTAAAATTCCAGAAAGTGGGGATACTATTTATACTGAAACATCCGTTACCCCCCCCCCGGGGGAGCGGTGTGCCTAGCAAATGCTAGTAATAGGCACAAAAACTACCCAATTTATTGATTTTCTAAATAACTATACTTTCAAACAAGTTTTTTGTTGTTGTAATTCTTATTTATTATCAGTGTGTCATTGCTCATTGTGAACGTTAAAAGGATCTGGTCAAAGTAGGTCATATATATATATGAAACACCATATTCACACACACACACACTATATATATATATATATGTATGTATTTTTACATTAATTTCAAATTGTTTAAATCTGGAAAACTTTCTTTCAGAATGAGAAAGTTATTTAACACCTTACAATTCACATTTCTGCATACATGCGACTCTTGAAAACAAATCTCGCTCTCCTAACATTATTCTAAGTATAATTTGTCATTTTACAGAAACAATTCACTGCAAAATTAGTGTAAACACTCTAACTCATGTACATGGCATACCATAAAAACAGTGAAATAGTCAAAAAGATAAAAATGTAAATGCATCATACAATTATTTTCCTGGTGGTATAATTTAGAAATAAATCTTTTAAAAAACAACAACAACAACAACAACAACAAAAAAGGTTAAACACCAAGGTAATTACTGTCTACATATGAGAGACAAGAGTTCAACATTGAGTATACTTGTGACTGTGAGTATTAACAATATTTGTACAAATCAATATAAATGAATATTGCATTAAATTAAAAAAAAAATAAAATAGAAAACAAACAGAAAATCAATAGTGATCTAAAAATTTCATACTTTACACAAGGTCAATTTCATGATGTAAACAAATGTCCCACTCTGACATTGGTCAAAACTTTTACAATTGGTACAATTGATACTAGATAGGTACCGTATAACAATAAACTGAATCAGTTACAGCACCAACAACTAGAAATGTCTGACCCAATCAATAAACAACATGTCAATGTTACAACATATGGCATGCCATTTGAAATGTAATGCAGAAAACAACAAAAACTAAAACTTTATCAATATAATCAACATTACAATTTTTTACAACAGTATAAACTACTACTATTAACTTTGATCATAAACGATCACCCCATTTTATTTAAAATTAAAGTTGCATTTTTTTTTAAATTAGTTAAGTGTCAACAATTCATTAGTCTTAATAATATACTATATTACTATACAAATTGATCAATTATTCGAGTGTCACAAAGATAATTCTGTCAACTCAATCAGTGCTGTTGAAAATGACATTTTTTCAGCTCTCATAATCATAGTCCAGGGTTAGAAATTAACTTTTCTTACAAGAGTGCCCTTTGGATGCCATACTTGAAACTTTTGGGTGCCACTAAAAAGAGTTAAGTGCCTAAAGACAAATAATCTAAAATACACGAGTGACCTTCTAGGAGATTCCCTCCAGTTATAGCTAACTAAACAGTTAAACAAACAAACAAATAATGTGCTTTTGGTTCTACTAAAATTATATACTTGTGACACTTGAAACAGAAAAAGAATTTTATAATATCAGAGTAACAATACAAACAACAACAAAGACTCAATGCTCAATATCTGAAAAGAACTTAAATTTTTAGTTGAAATAACATGGACATTAATAAAAATAAAAAATGAAAAAAAGCAATGCCAAATAAAGACACTTTTTTCAGCTTTTTTGCTTGAATGTTTTCATACAAAAATTTTTTAAATTTCTATTTTAATGATTTGCTGCACTTTACAATCTTTTTCATGTTTTGTCTGGCAGGCGTGGGGTAGCAACTCACTCCCTTACAGGTCACTGAATAAATTACTGGCCAATCAGAAAGCTCGTCTTTCATGCATAAAGGGAGATTATTCCCACCCCATCGCAACCAAAAGCGATTGGAGAAAATAAGAATGGGACGTGCAACGGAATATTTCTGTTGCTGTCACTCTAAAGTTTTCCTCTGATCTTTAATTACGATGTCAACTATTCAAAGGGAGCTTCAATGAGTTAACTTTCTTTTAGGATTTTACACGCGCCTGTTGGGCTCACCGTCAACTAAGATCTGGGTGCCCAAACAGGAAATAAGGCTTCTTGGATGCTCATGCTCATGCTCATGCCAAATTCTAACGCTGATAGCCTCCAGGTTCATGATACTGATAACATTCTCCCAGTAGGCAACAACAACAACAACAACAACAAAATTAGTCTAATGGAATGAAGATCATCAATGTTAATCTCAAGGTGTCACATGTTTGAGGGGTGAGATGGAACTAAAACTAATTGCTCAAGAACATTAAAATAAGATGAAGGAAAAGAAAAACAAACTTTTTTGTCAGCCTTTGGCTTTGAGTGCTCGGTAAGAGAAGAAAAAGGTGAGCCGCAACCGGGCCCGGCTGAAGAAACTCAAACTGATGAAAAGACTTTCCACGCAAAGTGTATATTACGTAGGCCTATGTTGGTGTACCCCCTACAAAACTGAAAGGGGTTTAAAAATCCCCTTATGTTTGCAATGAGGGTATGAAAACCCCCACATGTTTTGGTCGAGGGTATAAATACCTCTAGCTTAAAAACTTTCTCCATCACTGACATTTGTACAATATATCTATCATCTACCACAAAGGCTTGACAGAACTGAACGGCACAGCATTCTGCTCCACAAACAGCAGAAAATCACTGGCTTGCCTTTTGATCACCTTCAGCAGTGAGATGCAGTCATCTTCAGCAGTGTGGGCAACATCAGGATACTGGCCAAACTTTCGCTTATATATTTCTCCCAGCCTGTACGACAGCTTCACTTCACTCTGGCTGGGCGCCATGGCGGTTGTGGTGTGGGCCATGCCGAAACCTGGAGTTGACATACTACTAGCTTTAGAACTCTGAGGTTCCAGGGAAAACGTTTTTGGCATGGAAGACTTTGCCAGCGAAGCCACAGACATACTGACTGAAAATTTTGTCGGTGTGTAGGATGACTCTATATTCGTTTCTTCCAAAAAACCAAAGTCGTTAAAGTCTGGCTTCTCAAAGTTGAAGTTTTGCCTCTTGTTGGATAAGTCTACTGGGTTAAAGTGAAAAGGCGTAGTGCTATTTGACTGAGAGATGGATGTGGTGCTGGAATGACTGGTACTGCTGGCTGCTGAAGATGCCACAGAAGTTCTAGTACTGCTGGCTGCTGAAGATGCCACAGAAGTTCTAGTACTGCTGGATGCTGAAGATGCCACAGAGGTTCTAGTGCTGCTGGATGCTGAAGATGCCACAGAGGTTCTAGTGCTGCTGGATGCTGAAGATGCCACAGAGGTTCTAGTGCTGCTGACTACTGAGGATCCCACAGACTTCCTGGCTACTGTGTCTTCAAACAGACGTCGTGCCACTTTCTCCTTGTCAGATGTGCTTGTGGGCTCTGGCTGGTTCTTCTTTACAAACTGTTCAGCTGCATTATTGTTTGATGTTTGGTCTGTGGGTTTGACTGGTGTTGTTTCCTGCATCGCCTGCAAGTTAGTGACATGGTCCACCTCGACAGAAGACAGTAGAGTGTCACAAGCAGCAATCAACTCAGCATCTGTTATGCTCTTCTGAGAGTCAGATGCAGCAATCGACCCAGCACCTGTAATACTCTTCTGAGAGTCAAAATTGCAGTCCATTTTAGCAACTTTTGGAGACACCTCCATCTCGTCTTCTGATGAGCGCTTCACAGTGGGCTTTTCCGATGAAGCAGGGCTCTTGTTGAAGTTTGCTTTGCTATTATCTGTTGAACAATTTGTTGATGTGTTATTCTGGCTATGGTTAGCATTACCAACAGCACTGCACTCTGATGGTGCAGCAGCCTCTTTGTTATTTATTACTGCTGCAGAATCTGATGCCAAAACGGCACTTGCAATTGTCGTATCTGCAGAAACTAAAGCTGACTTTGACAATAAAGGTGAACTAGACAGTGAAGCATAATCAGTGGAGGAATTTGAATTAGCAATGTTCTTGAGATGTTCCGCCTCAGCATACTTCCGCAAAAGCCAATCAGGCCGAGGGGCCAGACCATCGAGAACCCTGAACGCTTCTAGAGAATCTGCACAAAAAATGTCTGCCTCATCAGCAAACCCAAATTCAGCTTTCATCAGCTCAGATCGCATGAGGGGAAAGTCGAAGTCATGACCGTTGTGTGCTATCAGGCAGATAGGTTTGGGCTGCATAGACAAGAAACCGCAGATCAGTTGTACTTGGTCTTTGAAACACCCCATTTGCTCCAAGCTGTCATTGTACAGTCCTGCACGCAAATAATTAATACTATTACTATTATAGCAATGTTAATAATAATTAATACTATACATCTTTGACACACACAAACACAAATTTAATCAAACAAACACTAAAAAGCAGCAACTGACATAGAACAAGTGAAATAAATGAAAATTATTGTCATAGACCAAGATGATTATAGTGATATAACAACTTATAATGATAAAACTGTGGCAAACATAATGATCCCTATTCCGTCAATTTAACACCAGTCTGCAGAAAATGTAAAAAGTGCAAATCAGTAAATAGTAAAGGCCATAGTCAATTACTTTCGTCTTCAATCCGCTATTCAGCTACACGCAGTCGGCAGAGCTACAATTATGGACTGCAAGTGTAATTTATGAATTAAGATATAATCTAGACTTAGCTCTACTAGCTAGGCGCTTACAATACAAGAATACAGAACAACATTAAAGTCTATAAAAATGAGCGAGGAAAACTCATGAACTATTAGCAGTAAGCTTATATAAAAACGAATGACTCTCAAACTAACACACGCACGCACTCACACACTCACGCATACACACGTGACCTTTGACTTTGCAGATTTGTTTCAATCATCTCAATAAGTGGAAGGAAAATTTGAGTTTAAATAGAAGATTTAAAGGACAGAGTTGAAGATGAATTTCTAAGAGAAAGAGGCAGTTTGTTCCAGACCTAGGAGGGCCATGACAAGAGAAAACATGTTTACCATAAAATATGATTTCGTATGCACAGGTGGAACTGCAAACAGATGAGTGTCAGACTCAGATGAAGTTGTCTAGAAGTAGAAGTATGTGAAAAAGGTCAGCAATCTATTGAGGGGCAGTGGAGTTAAGGAAGACAAAACTTTATGCTGGATACGCCGCTTTACAGGAAACCAGTGAAGGGACAGAAAAAGAGGAGTAATATGGTCAAATTTAATTGAGCGGAATATTAACCACACAGTATGATTTTGGACCGTTTAAATATTCTGAATGAAATATGAATCAACTGTTAATTTAATATAACCTCCTCAATGTTGTTAGGCATAATCAAAAGAGCATTCACATACTTGGAAAAAGAAACGTTTTTAAAATTGTATAAAGCTTTTGTAAGACCTCATGCTAACGTTGTTTGGAGTCCATATTTGAAAAGGCAGTCTGTAGCCATAGAAAAAATTCAACGACTAGCCACAAAACTATTATCTGAGTGTCGTGACATGACATATGAAGAGAGATGAAGGTTTCTGGGCCTTCACTCTCTGAAAGGACGTAGGATCAGGGGTGATTTAATTCAGACTGTATTCAAAATAATTAATAATGTAGAGGATGTTAATACTAATACTTTTTTCTTACTTGATCAATCTAATAGAACTAGGAAGTGTGAAGGTAACATTTTCATAAAATATTGTAGAACTAACCAACGAAAATTTTCATTTGCACATAGAGTAGCTAATTATTGGAATTCTTTACCAACAAATCTTAAATTTGCACCATCTGTAAATAGTTTAAAAAACCACATAGACACTGATTCCAAATTTCAAAATTTATTCTATCAATACGACTAGAAAAGATTATTTCAAATTACTGCATGCAAATCATATTGTAAACTATATAATATACCATAAACAATGAGGGGACGTCTTTATAAGCCGTGAGGCTTTAGGCAGCGATGCCTGTCCTACATCCACTACTACTACTACTACTACTATGTACATGATGTACAATGCAATGACTAGACCATCTAAATAAACCAAAGAAACAGATTTTCATTGTGAAATAGTGTATAAGTATAACCACCTGTCAACCTGCTTGCACCAGGGTCAATTTGGCACTGGGGATTGAAGCACAACAGTAGTTTATTGACCACTCTTAATGGACAGTGAGACAGAAGTTCTCCAGTCTGGATGGCATACATGCACAGTTCAGTAAATCTCGTGTGCCTGCTCTGTAAACCGGTTGCCTCTGCATCCAAAATAACCAAAGTAGAGAATTTTATACCTATTTGTCTGCTAGAATTGTGCGCACCACCGGAAGTTCCAGTTTCAACTGCATTCATATCCATGATCTTTTGATGAGACAGGAATAAAAATTAATGTAACAACAGTTTAAAGATATGTTGCAAGTAGAAACTAATTGAAATGCTATAAGTATAAATCTTGGTCTATCTAGAAAAAAACAACAGAGTGTTTATAACTCAACAACACACTAACTCCACATGATTCGGGATTTATAGTCACAGACTCACACAACATCGGAGCGACTACAGTATTCTGACACCACCGAACCAGTTGTTGATGGTAATTGCAAAATAATATGGTCACACTTTGGCCAATCCGGGATTCGAACCAGGTACCTTTACTAGTAAGCCAATCTACCCATGGACCATGAGTCTACCAACTGAGCTAACCCGGCCCACAGGCTGTGAAGTCTCGTACTCGTAGGCCTCAGTATGGATGCCTTACACATTTTCACAAATGTTGGCTTATGTTTTAGACCTGATTAGTGTGTCAGAAAAAGTAGTGTAAAAAATGCTGAATATATATAATAATAATATATAATATATAGAATTAATCTAAGTATTCATGTAAATAA
Organism: Oncomelania hupensis; assembly: GCA_036898135.1. Taxonomy (NCBI): domain Eukaryota; kingdom Metazoa; phylum Mollusca; class Gastropoda; order Littorinimorpha; family Pomatiopsidae; genus Oncomelania; species Oncomelania hupensis. The sequence goes on from CM072527.1 coordinate 48,937,184, forward strand.
AGGAAAATTACTATTTTAAAACAGCAAGTATTGTCAAGTCATTATTCTAATCTACTTTTTTTTTATACCACGTGGTACCAGTTGCTGTTCTATCAAATGGAGAATTATTCGATAAGAGACTAATTTCAGTATATTCTACATGTTTTGGGGCACGGAGTTTTAGCAGTATGACTTACATATAATAAAAAACATTGTTTTGCAGTGTTCCTCACCTGCGATTGCATATTTTTAAATCTGAGGTCAAGTGAAAATACTTTAGCCTAGTCGACTCGATTAGCCCATACGTTTAATAGACTTTTGTGAAGGTCGTAAGTTGATGCGGCATCATCCAACTCCTGTAAAATCTTAATTTAAGGTAAGCTAGATGTCTTTCTTTTTATTTTTGTTGAGTTTCTATAGAAAAACTGAAGTTATTTGTACAGTGTAGGAAGATAGATGTGTGATAATTTTGTTGATTTGCACTTGTGAATGTTAGGAATGTACTACGGAATGATCTCTCGTCTGCTCGCAAAGTGGCGGCTGATGATTCATCTTCTCAGCGAATTTTCGCCGGGTGCATTGACATCAGCATACTGCAACAGTTGGCTTCGGAATGAATCCTTTGATTTTTTTGTTTGGCCTTCCTCGTTTATCTGTATGTCAGATATTCCTGCAATTTGGAAAACGAAATTTATATTCTTCCCTCGGCTTCTTTGAATATCATTCACTCAGAAAGCCTACCCCGGAAATAATAAGGTCAGCCGAGTCCTCCGAGGTACGTTTTGCGTGACTAGGCGGGGTCAGTGCCTGGGATATCTCATAGTATGGTCATAGGTCCCCTGTCTATTATAGTACTCCCTAATAGATCAGATTGCATAATTAAAAGCACCACCCATTATCCTCTTGAGTCTGCCCTTGATAACTCATAAGGCAGTAACACTAATAGTATACTATTTTTTGGTATAATTTGTAGTTGAGACAGACTACTGGCTATTTAAATTACATTTATTATTTTTAATACCTCAGGTCTCAGACATAGGAACTAAATGTGAAGTTTCAAACAATTCGTACAAAAGGAAAACAAATGTAAACACTGTAATTGTAAACAGTCAGTTACCTATCCTATCCCATAACTCGAAGGTCGTTGGGGCACCACAGATTATCGTTTAACCAGCATACTCCATCTTTCTCTGTCCTCAGCAACCCTCATGGCTTTGCCCAGTGTCAAGCCAGTCCATTCTCGAATGTTGTTGTACCACCTCTTTTCTGTCTCCCTCTTCTTCTGCATCCTTGCACCGTGCCTTGCACAAGTTGCAGGATGGTCTTTGCAAGGCCTGATGCTCAGATGATTTGGCCTTACCATCTTCTAAACAGTTTGAAACCTGACATTATCACATACCTGTCAAGGGTTTTTGGGGTTGTGGTGTAGCAATTTATCAGAAAAACCATAGCAAATGGAGGTTTGGTGTAGCACTAATGTGAATCACGCGATTCGCAACAAAACTGGAAACTTCTGCATCCAATATAAACACACACATCCAATGTGTTTTCAAATTTATTGTAAAATCTTGTTAATGCACAACACTTTAGCTATTACCATTATCATTATCATTATAAACATTTTCAAATTTCTTGTACGTTTCTCAAAATAAAAGTGAAAATGCAAAAAAAAATGAGAGAGAAAAGAAATCGGTAGGAAAATCTCCTATTTTGTCTCAAGACCAGGTTCAGCATCACATCATTTACATGGCTTCCATGTAGATCTAAACTTTCCTAGCACTGGTAAGGAAAACAATTTTTTTAATACATCAGTAGACTCAATGAACTAAACTTTATTGAGTCTACTTTCTTTGGACTTCTCCACTAGGCCTTCAAAATTCTTATCGGTTTCCCATTCAGGCAGGTGCCTTCCTGGTCGTTTTTTTTTTTTAGGTGGAGGCTTTGCCATTTTCTTTGTTTAACTACGTCTGTGTCTCTCCCTCACAAAGACTTATCGTAGACTGAAGTTCTGAACGAACACGTGTTGCGGAAGTGCGGTGCTTTTACTAAGTGTCTTTAAACCGGACTCGACCGGAACAGACTACTTTCGCGCGAAAACCCCCTTGGTTAAAAAGTATTTTCGTCACTTTTGAAAAATTGCGTAGCAGCTTTGTGATACGCCGTAGCAATGGGAAAATGTTTAAAATGCGTAGCGCTACGCAAAAATCCGTAGCACTTGACAGGTATGTTATCATAGGCACAGAGACTTGGCTGGATCCATCCATATCTAATGCAGAGATAAATTTCCCAGATCTATACACAGTGTACAGGAGAGATAGAGAGGAGCGCAGCGGAGGAGGAGTCCTTATCGCACTGCGAGGCAACTTGGACAGCTACATCGCTTAGAACTGGAAATTGATGACTGTGAGCTGCTTTGGGTGCGTGTGAAGCTCAAAGGCAGACGAACGTTGTATGTGGGTGCATATTACCGCCCGGACGTAACGGACGAACGCAGCCTCATCAAGCTTGGGACATCCCTTCAAAGATCATCTGCACTTCAGAATGCCTACCTACTCATACTTAGGGGGCGACTTCAACTTCCCTGGCTGGGACTGGGAGAAAGAGACACTGAAACCTGGAACACCATGCACCCGACTGCGCAATGACTTCCTTGGCATGATCCATAATTAATGGGCTTGAACAACTAGTCAAGGAACCCTCCAGAGAGGATAATACCCTAGACTTGTTCCTTACTAACTGCCCTCAGTTGGTTCCACGCATAGAGGTGGTACCAGGGTTGTCAGACCACAGTATCCCATACTGCGAATTTGCCCTGACGCTACAGAAGAAAAAGCAAGTCCAACGCAAGATCCCGCTGTATGCAAAAGCAGATTGGGTCAACCTGAGAGAAGCAGCAAAGGACCTTAGTAGGCTTAGTTCCCGCCTCCAGCAGATGCAGAGATCCGCTTCTACCGAAGAGCTTTGGTTAAAACTCAAAACTACTCTCATGGACGCATTGCAGACTTACATCCCCCACAAGACAGCGAGGGTAAAAACCAGCCACCCATGGGTTACACCTGGCATCAGGCGTCTCATAAACAGAAGAGACAGTATACAGGCAAATGAAGAAGACTGGCACTGAGGAACTCAAGAAAGAGGTGAAAAACCTCAGACGCATGATACAGCGCCAAATGCGGAGCTACTGGAGCTACCTCAATGAAACCTTATTGAATAGCACCGACTCTTACCAAGCAGGCAAGAACAAGCGCTTCTGGACATACATTAAAAACCAGAAATCCTCCAATATAGGCGTTGCTCCATTGAAGAGAGACGGCCAGCTGACCTCTGACCCAAAGGTACAGGCAGAGATTCTGAATGAACAGTTCCAGTCAGCCTTCAGCGACGGAGCACACAGAAGAACAGTTACAGAAGAAAACAGGCATGATCAGCCAAGGTTGCCCCATGATGGATAACATTATTACAGTGAGGGGAGTGAGGAAGCTTATGGCCAACCTTAACCCACATAAAGCAACAGGACCAGATTGCATCGGCCCCTGTATATTAAAAGAACTGTCAGAGGAGCTGGCTCCGGCGATGACCATTATTTTCCAGTCCTCCATGCAGAGCTGCCTACTGTTCCGGAATTTCCGTATTTTGTTACAGAAATTTGAAAAAATGATTGAGTGTTCCGGAATATACGTAAATTGGTTATTGTGTTACAGAAATTAGGGACAATAAGCTTTGTTATGTCATATGAGAAAGACAAATATTATAGCAGACGAAATATGTCCAGGGAAATAACTTGTGATTGTCCCCTGAGAATGCAGGAGTTATTTTCCTTTCATCCTTTATGTTGGGCAAAAAATGGTGACTAACGAACTGAGTACGAAAATTCGAGCAAGACTCTGATTAAATCATTGGGGAGGAAGCTAGGGTATAAGTATTTCTTGAAAAACATGAAAACAAGCTAAAATCAACTATAGTTCAAGACTTCTACAATGATGTCATTTCGTTCTACCGAGCCATTTCATACTTACAAAGAAAACTTCCTCTGTCTGACCCTCTTCTTCGACATACGAATACTAATACGATCACTTTATTATCTCGATCAAAGAGAAATTCACACGTGGTGCCACATATAAATGTTACAAGACGATAAAGGACAGTATAACAACAATGAACAGTAAACAGCAAAACAGGATAAAAAAATAAGGAAATCGGAAATTCAGTAAGGAAATTTGAATTTTTTACTTAAGATAGTAAGAAAATTGAGATTTGTGGGTAGGCAGACCTGTCCATGAAGACCGGCATTGTGCCATCAGACTGGAGGGATGCACATGTCACACTGATCTTTAAGAAGGGAGAACAGTACAACCCCGCCAATTACATACCGGTCGGTCTCACCTGTGTGTCTTGTAAGATGATGGAACACATCCTGGTCAGCGCTGTGATGCAGCATTTTGACGACCACCAAGTACTTACCGACAACCAACACGGCTTTCGCAGAGGGAGATCATGTGAGACGCAACTCTTGGAGTTCGCAGAGGAACTGACAAGCAGCATGGAGAGTGGCAGGCAGACAGACGTCCTCATCATGGACTTCGCCAAGGCATTTGATCAGGTGAACCACAGCCTATTACTCCACAAGCTCCGATGCTATGGTGTCCAAGGCCCCGCTCTCACCTGGATCTCCAGCTTCCTCAGTGATACTGATAGGCGCCAAGCAGTCGTTGTTAATGGCAGCCGCTCCGACTTCGTTTCTGTGCGATCTGGGGTACCTCAAGGATCAGTACTCGGACCCTGCTTGTTTCTAGCATATATATCAACGACATGCCAGACAAGCTGACCGCACTGATGAGACTATTCGCAGATGACACAGCAGTATACAGGGTGGTGTCCAACATATCGGACCAGAACCAGCTACAACGAGACCTCCATTGCCTTGAGGAGTGGGAGATGAGCTGGAACATGATGTTCCACCCTGCCAAGTGCAACACCCTGCTTATCACTAGGAGCAGGCGCCCACTCAGCACAGCTTACCAACTCCACAACCAGACCCCGGGGCTGAGATTTAGCAAGCCAGGCTAAGGAGCCAGCTGGGAAGCTAACCTGGGAAGTTGAAGTTGCCAAAATATTTCTCAGGTTGCCAGACCCTTTGATTGAAAGCACGGTCATTTTTTTAAAAACTGTATAACTATTGCAGCTAATAAACAAGATAAATTTCAACAACAACACGGTTTCATTTTTTAAAACAAGCACTGTATAATTTATTCATCATCGACATCCTCCTCCTCAATGTTCCAAAACTTGAAGGAGCTTGGGTGTGCCTTCTTCAGGCCAGCTAAGTCATCATCTGCTCATGTTTTTTTTAAAATTGAATCGAGTTTAAACAAATTTGTGCCGATTACAAACGGCTGCTGCTGCTGTTTGTACGTTGTCACCCATTTTCGACAGGGTGCACAGTGCATCTCTTTTTTGTCGTCATTGTAAACAAGCCATGCTTTCTCCTCCCCTGTGTCTGTCTTTTTCCAACCAGGCACCCACTTCCGATCTCGCTTCTCTTCTTCGTATTTCTTATTCTGCTGTTTTTTTTTCTTCTTCGGACTTTTTTTTTTTTGCTGGAGGCTCCGAGACACCGCTTAAAAAGCGCCACATCGTTCGAGATTGACAAAAGACTGAGAATGGGGAATATCGAAAGTACGGCAAGTCTCGCGTGACTCATCAAGGAAGTCAGAGACTCGTTCTGATACACGCAAGGAAGCAAGAAGGCTAGGATCTCGCAGGGCAGTAGCGTTTCGCGGCGAGGGAAAGAAGAAAGTCTCGCGAGAAAAGGCTATTTTTTAGCTAGTCCAACGCAGGCCGCTTGAGGAGTAGAAAATTCCACTTAGAGTGCAGTTGTACACTTTAACAAGCTATCGTTTTTTATTTAAACAATATTTTATATTACTTTATGAAGAAAAGTTGTATATAAATGGCAAAATAAATAAGTAGTGTTACTTTTGTTATTATATGCGAGTTTATTGATGAGAAAATGCTGATAGACTGGGCTAAAATGCTCCCCGCTTGAGGTTGCTAGTCATGGCACCATTTTGTTTGGCTTACCGGATGTGGGTACCTATTTTTAAACTGGAATTCCAAGCTCAATTTTGATTGGATTGCCTTGATATTTGGTGACCAATCAGAGGACATCTTGCTGAACACTTTGGTATATGTTTCTTTTGAATGCGATTGATGGAAGTGATAAAAATGGAGGTAAGAAAATTTGCCTTTTTTCGTTTTACAAGTTAGGTTGTTGTTTTAATTATTTTCATATTGAAACATACACCCCTACAATCTGTAATGTTTTCTCTGTAAAATGGTGTTAATCTTTTTATAAAATATTGCGATTTAACTTTGGAATAACAATTTGAAGTAGGGTACCATTTCAAGCACACAACGATCTCTAGGCTTAGCCAGTCTCAGTACTGTAGGCTGCCATTGTGCACTACAAACTTATAATAGGCCTTATTTAATTTTAAATGGGTCAGTTTAACGTTATAGAAGTAAATTTTGCTGTCTTTTTTCATGGTTATAATTTACTGTGAAGAAAATTTTAAATAATTTTAAGTTAGCAAACCTTAAATAATTAATAATGGCTGTGTTTTGGTCTATCAACATTAAACAATCATGCTGAGTTGGCCTAGTCCATTGTAAGCTGCCTCCCCTGTAGTGCGCTATTTATAGACGGTATCTTCATCTTTACTTATGCGCTGGGCTTGTGGAAAACTTACTGCAAGGTAGATCGGCTTGAAAGTATCTAGGCTAGAATAGGCCTACTGGAATCTCAGTACAATTTTTGTTTGCAGTTTGCATTCATTTTAATTTTTTATGAGAATTTCTTCAATACATCTACTTAAATTCAATATGTTTTACTTGTAGCTAATAAATTATAAACTTTTGAGTGTATACTTAAATTTTTTTTTAATTTTATTTTTGTGGCTGCTTTCTAGTTTCTTTTACAAATCTTTACCTCTTGATCATTGAGATTTTTTATTTTATTTATTTGTTCAGGTTCTAAGTTTGATTTATTTATTTTATTATTATTTTATTTTTGTTGTTGTAAATTAGCCCACATTATTATACTGAGTGTACTACTACTAGTCTTTTGTTGTTTATTATTTTTTCGGCCTTTTCTAAATTGGTCTGTTTATTAATATAATAATAATGATCTTCAATTGTGTGTACTTAGGGATTTTGGGTTTTAATTTCAACTGTATTCTATTTCTAAACAAAGTTTATGCAGAGATGCTGAAAGTGAAATGATTTATTTCATTTTAATTACTTATTTATTTCATATTTATTTATTTATTTATTTATTTTTAATTTCATTTATTTATTTACTTCTTTTTTTTTCACACAGGTTCCTGATCACTTGCGTGGGCAACCGCTTATTGAATACATTGAAAACCTACAGGTTACTGGCAGGGTTACTGTAACAACTGGTCTAGCACTGAGAATTTATAAAGCTGGAAAGCAGACACAGGCAACATCTCGTGCAATTACCCTTATATTGAAGTTGCAAAGATACCAAGAAGATATTAATCCATCAGTAATAAAAAATGTCAGGCTTACATTGGAGCGCATTGGAACAAAAATACTGGCCATGCACAGCTCAAAGAGAAAAGAATTGGAAATACTGCCGCTGCAGTATTTTGAGAGGACTGTTGATTTCACCCCTGCTCCACAGCCTGTTTTGCCTGAACCTGCCGCAATGCCTGTGTTGGCCGAATCTGCCCCACTGCCTGTTTTGGTCGAACGTGCCTCACTGCCAGTTTTGGCCGAACCTGCCCCACTGCCTGTTTTGGATGAACTTTCCATGCAGCCTTCTGTTTGCTATCCTGGCCCCTTCATTAGTGTAAATGGTGGAACAACACTTTCATCACATCCCACCAGTAAAAGGTTGAAGCCCATTACTACGCCTACTAAAGCAGCAAACAGGAACATAGCCAAGTCTCTGAATCACTTAAAAGTTCTAAGTTCAGAGAAACAAAAACTGGAGAAACGGGTTCAAGAGTTGAAAGAAAAGAAGATGCAGCATTCATTAATCAGAAATTATGGACATTATGCTGTTCGAAATGTAAATAAGAGAGAGAGTCGATTGAAGATTAGCAAGAATAAGCTGGAGGCAGATAATGAGGAGTTGAGGCAAGCTTTTTCCAGAGAACAGCTTAAGACTGAGCTTGCACAAAAAAGGTTAGATGATGCAATTCATCTTGTGCAGATAAAAGATAGAATTATTGCAGGCAAGCAAAAAACAATTATCAGGATGCAGAAGGCAGCATTTGCTGCACGAAATAGACAAGCAAAGAAACAGAAGAGGAAGGCTGATGCAAACACTCCGAAGAAAGAAAAATCTGGGATGGATCACCTTTTGCAATTAGATATAGACATCGAGACTCGGGATTTCAATGGTTCATTCCTTCCTTTTGTGAAAGAGTGTGTGCTTGAACTGTTGTCTTATGAAGTGTCATGTGGAAATGTTAAATATGTTATCAGAAGTGTATTGAAACATTTTGTTAAAAAAGATGTGCCATTGACTGACTTGCCTAGCAAGCAAACTGTTATTAACATTAGTGATGCAGGGCATTATCTTCTGCATACAATGTATGCTGAAGAATTAGACAAGGTTAATCACTTTGGATTACAAAAAGATGGCACAACCAGACAAAAACAAAAGATACTGACATCTACTATAAAGCTAAGCACTGGTCAAGAGCTACCTTTAGGTTTCACTCATGTTGCCAGTGAAACTGGCGAAAACATAGCAAAAGTCATCACTAGGAAAATAGAGGAAGTAACAGAAACCACATCTAATGAAGACTTCCATACAAATGTTATTCAGAAACTAACCTGGTTGATGAGTGACAGGGCAGCCAATGAGGCTAAGGCTGAAATTTTGCAAGAATGGGCTAATGAATGCAGAAAAACAGCTGAGACAGATGGTCAAGCAAGCATCATCCATAGCCTCCATTGCATGAGTCATGTCTTGCTTGGATTCCTTTACCATGCGAAGGACCCGGCAATATCCAAGTTGGAGGCTGAATTGAAAGAAAAAAACATCAAGCTTGGGCGAGATGCCAGCTCTCAATTTTTTAAATGGAAATCAGAGTTCCCACCTCATCGCCTTACAAGATTGGCCTGTGACATTTTAGGTCCCGTGGGTGATGAGAAGAATGGTATAAGAGACAGATGGCTTGCACAATGCCGAATTCTAAAGAGGAAGAGTCTCATTCCATCTTATAGGGACAATCGCTTCAATGCAGCATTTGAAGGGGCTGCTTGTGTGCTTCATCACAAGAATGACATTCTGCAGCTGATGGAAAAGCTTCAAAAGCCTAATGCCAAAGTAAAATCAGTTCATCTCGACTTCCTTGATCCTGGTGTCTGTTCCATGCTGCAGGCCTATGCAATCTTGTATGTAAAGATAACAGGCCCCTACTGGGACCTATCAACTAGCCAGAAGGTCAACTATTTTGATCTGGCACATTATGTCCAACCTCTGGCTGATAAGCTGCATGGCTGGATTCAGCAACCAGAAACTGTTCTTTTAGACAATGACCCTGCCTTTCCCAACTTTCCCCCAAATGAAGCTAGCCCTCTATGGACAGCTGCAACATCTCCACCACCTGATCCCATTTTGTTTGAGCGAACAGTCAAGTGCATTCTTGAAGGCATGCAGAAATGTGTGCGTCTACAGCTGAAGGACTTTCTCTCAGGAGGAAAGTACAGCAGACCTTCTAGTGCAGAAGCGGCAGCTTCTGTTCAAGCAAGCGGACTTAACAACTTGGCTTGTGAGAGGCTGTTTGGGAGTTTAGATGCAAGCCAGAAAAAACGGCGCAATGCAACTCTTCACTACCACAGCTCCCATATCATGCTGAAGGCAAACAAAGGCCTTGTTCATTGGATGTCATCAAAATCTTCTGATGAACGCCAGCAGCTTTGGACAACAGCAGGACTTGCTGGTCGCAAACTACGACGAAAACACACAAAAGAAGAGCTTGAAGAACTGAGAAAGAAGGAAGAAGATTTAGAAGTGACAGCTGCAAAAAAGAAGAAAACAGTAGCAAAAGAACAATCAAAAGCTGCTAAAAAGAAGGCGGATGCAAAATCACTACTGCCGTCTCTGCCTGAAAAACAACCTGAAAAACATGACTGGGTGGCAGTAGGCTACGAAAACGGCTGGTATCCCGGCAACATCACAGAAGTTGCAGGAGAGACTGAGGTTCAAGTGGATTTTATGCATCCAGCATCACTGCCAGGACAGTTCAAATATCCCACCCCTCGTGATGTTGCTTCTATTAACCCTGTCTTCATCTTTGCTTGCCCAATAGAAGCTCCAGTCCCAAGATCAGGAGGCAGACTGTACACTCTGGCTGGTTTTTCGCTGCTGCAAAAACTGTATATATCATTTGCTCAACAAAGAAAGTGGATAAATTGAACTCAGTGAGTGGCAAGAACACATTGTTAGAACAATCATGGTGGTGTTACTCACTGCGGTATATATATATATATATATTTTTTTTAATTAACCTAAAAACATTAAATGATATTTATTCGTTATCTAAATTATGATGTTTTATAATTATTTTATCATGTAATTTGAACAAAATACTAAAGATATAAGCAAATTATGACAATATAAAATATTTCCCTTCAAAGAGTGTTAAATTCTGAACAATTTAATATAAAAATGTTTAAAATCCTCCATAAAGTATGAGAGCTACATTTAATTAAAGTTTCGACCAATCGGAACAAAGGACCGATTGTTATGCAAATTTATGCATAATAAAATACATTTATATCACATAAACCACTTGTGATAATGCTGTCTTGTAATTTGTTTTCTTTCCATTGGCTTTTACATTTTTTTAAAAATAATTTTCAAATTATTTTGATAAAAATATGCAAATTTTATGCAAATTAGGTCAGTCTGGTGCGTCTGATCGAATTTTTAAATGCGCCATCGTAATCGGCATGATTTTTTTACTTAAAAGTGCATCAATTTATTATTATAATATGATTTGTATCAATTTTATGTTAAAAAGTATGGATTTTTTTCTCATTGAATGGTGCCATTGGCTGGGAGCATAATTCCTATGATTCTGATGTTCTTAAAATTCTACAAAAAAGCCTTATTTTTCGACCTTCAAAAGCCCATAACTTTTTTCTTTTCTGGCCGATTTTCAAAATTCAAACTGTTTTGTGATTGTGAAACTCTAAACTATTTAGAAAAAAGTAAACCTGCTCCTCAAAATGTCAAACAAAAAACCATGTGGACTAGCTATATTTTTACTTCGCAAATCCCTCGCTTTGCTAGCGTTACCTAACTTCCTAGCATGCATCGGAACGCCGTTCCACGGGTCTCCGTTGCTGACTGCAGAAGCGGTTGGCGCGTGTTTTGTTTTACATTGCAAGTCAAATGTCCGTGTACAGGTACAGAATCTCTACCACTGGCGGTATTTTCAAGTCGCCAGCCGGGCGAATGGTACCCCAAATCGAGCTCGCCACACACTATTTTTAGGGGCCGTTGGCGAACGTTAAAGCTCAGCCCTGGACCCTTGAGACAGTTTCCTCAGCAAAATATTTGGGGGTTACCATCCGACGCGATATGAGCTGGGATGAACACACTGACAGCATTACCAATAAAGCCAACAAAACCTTGGGTTTTCTTAGAAGGAACGTCAAGATCAACTCTGCGGCTATAAAAGAACAAGCGTACAAGGCATTTGTCAGGCCCATACTAGAGTATGCTTCGACGGTATGGGATCCTCACACTCAGAAGTCCATTGACAGGCTGGAGGCCATACAGAGATGGGCTGCACGTTTTTCCTCAATAGATACCACAACACTTCAAGTGTGAATCAGATGTTGGATTCGCTGGGGTGGTCGTCTTCGGAATTGCGCAGGAAGACATCTCGCCTATCGATGTTATACGAAATCAACAGAGGACTGGTGCACTGTCCCTCCATCCTCAGTAAGCTGATACCACTGTCTCTCTGCCAACGCAGAGGCCATGACAGCCAATTTAGCCGCATCACCTGCTGAACTGAGTACCATTCATCCTCTTTCCTACCCCATATTATAAAAGACTGGAATGCTCTTCCCCAGGAGGTAGTGGAGGCCAAAACTGTTGATGCTTTTGCATCAAGAACCTCCCACCGACCAGAATAGACAGTTAATCAACAACACTACAACTCCTCCTCCCCCCCCCCTCCCAAATCCCTCTGTCACTAATCAGATCTGGACTGTCCATGAACTAGGAGAACGGCCTTTTGTGAAACATGTGCAAAGCCCTCATACAGTCATAGTGACAGTATACTATAATCAACAAGTATGATTGTGGGGGCCTAAGGACAAGACAAGATGAGTTTCTGTTTCTTCACTGAGCTTGTAAGTGCGCTATATAAGAGGAAATCTCTTTCTTTCACCACTGTGAGCATGTCATCGTGTTGTCCAATAAATGGCTTGTGTGATGGTTTGTCGGATTTCGTTGTTGGTGATGTGCTGGATATAGGAAATGCCCAGCAGTTCTGTATCACCTCATCTCCATGCTTTGTATTCTTCGTTGTAGATCTGCTGTGAGGGTCCATGTTTTGCAAGCGTATTGCACTATTGGAAGATGGAAATGACAAGGGAGCTTAGCTACATTTCATGTTATTAATTGGTTAAATTTAGCGGTATGCCATCTTATCTTATGTATGCATTTTCATTACATGGTGACGTGTGTACATCAACGTGTATGAGACATCCATGCTCCCTGGTGTACACTTGAGCATGCACATACACATGAACTACAGCTATATTATCACTGTTTTGTGAGTGAACTTGGACAGTACTTTCTATAATAATAGTTTCTCCCTTGTTTCCGTTTTTTAGTATTAGAATGCAATGATGTGTTAAACTGCAGTTCGAGTTTAAAATTTAAATCCATCAGAGTGCTGTTTATTTATCTAGTTTACTGTCCCATCTGAAGTTCGAAAGCGGAAGACTCAGAGAGGGGATGGAAGGAATGGTTGAACACTTGAGATAGAGGCTGCATAATTCTATTGATTGGTCGGAATTGGCGAGCAGCAGCCAGAACTGCTATTGCTGTCTGATGCAGAGGAGCTGTACACTTGCTGTGTTGAGAGGACCTTCCTGGCACTGTGCGCCAGACAGCTTTATTGATTTCTGAGTAATTTTTTATTTGGCCCAAGCCCTCTTCTACACTGTGAAGGCATGTGTAGCATTTTTTGTCCTGACATCATTGATCATGTACTGCTGCTATTGCACATTGTAATGTTAATAAAGTAGTAAATAATTAGTTGTGAATGTACTGTAAATTTTGAATGGAAATTGCTTTAACGGCAATGTGCATTCACGTTCGAGTATTTCGCCAACTAAATGTGTGGTGTATTGACGCTGGGAATTAAAAACTTTGTGTGTGTGTTTATGTGCATTGCACAGGGTCTCAGAATGTGCAGAATCTGTTTGTGGGAATAGGTGTGCTGACAAGTTAAGGACCTCTCCCTTTCACCACTAATGTCTATCTATCTCTTTTTCTTTTCTCACAAACTTGCTAAAACGAGGCAATCTATTTTTATGTTGAATACCCCACCGCTTGTTATTATAAGCAGCCAGTGCTAATGGAGGCTAGGTTCCATCGGGCCAAACTCTCATTGGCTGATTGTGTCAGTGCTGCCGGATGATTTTGTTTGGTTTATTTTCGGACTATTGATTTTAATATTAAAAGGAATTCACATTCAGAAAAGATTTTGGTGATTGTTAGAATGTTACTGCTTATTATTACCAACACTGAATTTCTAACAGACTAGTTCTATACTTCAACATTGGTAATAGATAATTAGTGGGTGTTGATGTTGGTGCGAGTACTAGTTAATGAATCATTTTTGACATTTTCTCTTGGGAAAAACATCTCCACGGTCAGACAAGGACTTTGGGGATTGTTACTGCGTATTACAAAGATTGAATTTCTAACAGACTAGTTCTATACTTAAAATTGGTAATAGATAATTAGTGGATGTCGATGTTGGTACTAGTAAATCTTAATTAATCATTAATTACTTTTCAGTTTTCTCTTGGAAAAAATCATTCGAGCTGGGAGCATTTTTAAAAACCAAATATCTTTTTTAGAACAAAATGGCGTTGTTGGGATTATTATTTTGTTAAACTGTGCAATACAGAGACAGCAGCACTATATGTGTTTGTGCATTGATGTTGGGCTGTCCGTTTCTTGAGGAACACCCTGACTTGTTTCTGCTGTTGATTGCTTTGTTGACTTTGGCCTATGTTCTCATCTATGGCTTGTACTGTCTCATTGTCTTTCTTCTGTTTCTGCAAAATAGAAATCAAGGTATGTGCACTGCAATTTGTAGAACTTAGCAACAGTATTTCATTGAATCATTCCCATTTTGACTCTGTTTTCTTCCTTTTCTTTTCTGTTTTTCCCCTTCCCCTCCTCATGCTGTGCTACTCCTCCCTCTTTCATTTATTCTGTAGCCAGTAGCAAATGTTGTACTGTAGGATTTTGTTGCAGCTATAGAAGTGTGATGCAACTAGAAAAAAGATTAAGTAATGTTTGGAATTATGTATTGTTTGACATTTTATGTAACTACTTATTTCCTGCCCTCCAGCACCCCCACCCAAAGTCAACATGGACCAGTGTAAATTATGGATAGCACATCTTTGATCTCTTTGTGATTGTACTTTATGTATTTAAATTTTAAAGAACAATCGTTATGTGAATTATATATTTAAGGTTAAATGTTGCCTATTAATGGAAGTTGAAACATTGTTAGAAAGAAACAATTTTTACAGGACTGGTGCATTTTATTGCCGCATTTTATTGAGCAAGATCTAATAAATTTGTGATAAGGACAAAAATAGATAACATGCCTGACATAGTATATAACTATATTGACTTTTTTAAAATAAAGTTTTTAATTATAATCACAAAATAATGATACTTGTGCTTCGCAATTAATACTTAATATTTGGACTAAATTAGTAAACTGGAAATGTGTGTAGGCAAAAAGTGTGTGTTGTAGTTCATGGTACTTTGCATTCAATGTTTACAATTTAGTAGGATGTGTATCAGACCAACAGACAGACTGGTGGGTCTTTCTGTTCTGGAATCTCATCAGTATCAGGGTGAAATTACCCCTTGCCCTTATTGAAGATGGCTCACTAGGGACTACACCCTCTCTCTGTGAAGAGGTGTGTGTCTGTAACTGTTGGCCTGGTGCCAAAGCAGACTAGTGCTGGCAGCTCTGACCACAGATGCTGTCTAGGCTTACAGTGAACATTATTCTCAGCAGCTTGGGTTTACACTGTCTATATTGGTTGCAGAAGCCGCACAGACTTAAGAGGTTTGATGGATAAATTACATGTATTTATTCAATATATTCCTCTGGACTTGGTTCAAACTGAGTTAAGACATAATCATAATGAGAGTTTGTATTTCTCTGCAGACTTTGGCAGAGAGAGATGCAGTGTGGAATGTGTTTTGCTATCCCGTCTTATGCTATCCCGTAACTGGAAAGTCTTAGGGAACCACAGATGATCGTTTTTAACCAGTGTACGCCATCTTTCTCTGTCTTCAGCAACCCTCATGGGTTGACCGTTCGCTCAGTGTCAAGCCAGTCCACTCTCGAATGTTGTCCTCCCACATATTTTTCTGTCTCCTTCTGCCTCCTTGCACCATGCCTTAGAAGATGGTCTTTGCAAGGCCTGATGCTCTGGTGACGTGGCTATACCATCAGAATTTCAGTTTTTTTCTCCTATCCTAATTCCAATCCTATCCCGTAACTTGGAGGTCGTAGGGGCACCACAGATGGTCGTTTAACCAGCATACTCCATCTTTCCCTGACCTCAGCAACCCTGATTGTTTCGCTCAGTGTCAAAGCAGTCCATTCTCGAATGTTGTTCTCCCACCTCATTTTCGGTCTCCCTCTTCTTCTACCTCCTTGCACTGTTCCTTGCAGGATGGTCTTTGCAAGACCTGATGATCTGGGGACGTTTTTTCACCACTGTGAGCATATCATTGTGTTATCCAATGGCTTGTATGATGGTCTGTCGGACTCCATCGTTAGTGTTTTGCTATACTGCTCTCATAGACATAGTGTTTAGCATTTTGCAAATGTGTATTGTGTGTATTATGTTGGCGCTACAATGGATATCTCTGCAGCATTAGTTGACAAAATGGCATTTACTAGAAAGGCTCTATAAATAATACATTATTAACCTATCTAGTAGAACAGTATTGCTGTTAGTCATTCTTTTTTAATCATCCATTGTAAAGTCACGCTATCAACAGTTTTCCAGCAAATATGTTTGTGAATAATTTGTTCTATGTAGCTATGATTATGAACTTGCCATTATGACTGCGAGATCTATACAATAATATACAATATAACTTTATTGTCTGATGTTCATCACATACAGAAATTTGTCTTTGTCTATAACTTTCGTCTTCTCATCTATTTTCTTCTTCAGGCCCTTATGAAAAGGAATGTGGTCAACTCGGCTGAGAGTGAAAATGGGTTTAACTGAAGAAGAGTGTGAGCGGTTAGGGGGCCGGCCATTGTAGTCTTGATTTGATTTGTTTTCCATGATGGGAAACACTTGTGAGTGATTTGTGAAGGGATTCTGAGAGATTGTGTAAGAAACTAATCCCATAATCTGCATGATTTGTTCAACTAGCATGTGACTGAGAGTTGAGTCTACGTTTTGATTAGATTGAAAGTGATTAATAACATTCAGGGTTATATTATTAGCCGCTGTATGTTTTTACTTCTTCTGTATTTTTTCCACAGTTGTCAGTAATTTAGTTGGCCCTGGCTACTTCATTCCGGTAATTTATTATGAGTATGACGTGTAGTAAGTTGTATCTTTCATTTTAACTTAACACCCAGTAAAGACCTAAATATTTATCATTGATGGTTTCTTGTACCATTGATTGGATACAAAGTCTGTAGAGTAGATTGAATAAATCTCTAACTTTGTGAGAGTGAAAAACTAAAAAACGTCAGTCTCATGCAACTTGCAAGTTTTTTTTTCTTCTTTTTGTGTTTCAGTTCTGAGCCCAAGATCTGATTCTCCAGACAGCGAAGATGGCTTCCAACAACCCCCCAGGAGTGGGGGAGGGTCAGCCCCGAGAGATCAAAGTTCTGGAGACTGCTGAGGACATCCAGCAGCGCCGTGACGAAGTGCTGCAGCGTTATGCGGCCTTCAAACAGGCATGCAGCGACCGCAAGGCTCTGCTGGAGGACTCCAGGCGCTACCAGTATTTCAAGCGTGATGCTGATGAGCTGGAGAGCTGGATTCTGGAGAAGCTGCAGACCGCCTCTGATGAGAGCTACAAGGACCCCACTAACCTGCAGGTATGGGTTTGGTTTATCATTAAAATTTAAATCCTCGGCTGTGAGAGAAATGGACCTTACTTCCATTTGTCTTAGTAACAGGTTAATGAATTGCAATGGATTATTAGTGTATATATAATTTGTTGGCCCCTTTGGACTGCAAGCCCAAGGCAAATTTATAATATTTATCACTATCGGACAATTGTAGTGTATCTTGCCATATTGTAGAGAGAAAAACTGTCTTGAATGATCAAGATTTGTTTTCAATACTGTCATATGTAGAAATAATATGACTAGCCATTTATTGTCGCTATGCAGATCAGTGGTCCATTATGTAACGCAAGTGTGCTTTGTAGATGATGTAGGTTGGATCTGACCAGCAAACTATTGTGTGTCTGATGGAACTGATAGTAGTAGGAGAATCATTTCATGTCTGCTGTGTGATTTCAGGCCAAGATCCAGAAACATCAAGCATTTGAGGCCGAGGTTGCGGCCCACTCCAACGCCATCCAGGCCTTGGACGAGACAGGAACTGAGATGATCAGTCAGGATCATTTTGCTTCTGAAACTATCAGGGTTCGTGGTGGATAATAATACTAATATAAAAAAAAAAAAATTCAAAGTCATCCCAATGTCACAGTTGTTTTTTTTGCCTAAAAAAATAGTATGCGATTGTATTTGGAGCCAGAGGTTAATGTTATCAACGTCAAGAGCATAGAAAGATCAAAGTCAGTATTACTTTGCATTTTAATGCAACCATTTCATTTTGTTTTTTCTGGGCACTCATTTTCATGTTAAATGTTGAGTTCCCTAAGGAGTATGCAAGTCATATGGGCTTTGCCCTTCTAGTTATTATTGAGTAGGAGGAACTGATATCTAGGGTTAGGGAACTTTTAAAATACTTGTTCATAATCATAGTGATAGGTTTCGCATGTCCTTATGTACTCTTTCCATATGTGAATGTGAGGCAAACCATCCTGCTAGGATTAGTCTAGTTTGTTTGGAAAAACACAGTACGGAGAATGAATTGTGGATTGTGGTGTTGTTACAGGAACGCCTGGATGAGCTGCACCGTCTGTGGAACCTGTTGCTGTCCAAGCTGCAAGACAAGGGCCTCAAGTTGCAGCAGGCTCTGCGTCTTGTGCAGTTCATGCGGGAGTGCCGTGAAGTCATGTTCTGGATTGCTGACAAGGTAACAGACTTTTGTTCAGTGTGCTTTGTACTTGATGACGACAGGATTAGTTTTTATTGCGCAATGACACGTTACCATATACTACAAAAAAGCGTGTACATATATGTGTATTCTTTATTTAGCTGTATGCATGAGCATAGTATGTGTGTGTGAGCGAATGCGTATGTTGCATATTATTTTTGTTGTTGTGTGTAACAAATGACGAGGCAAATGTTCACTATTTTTTGTGAATAAAGATTTGTTAAACTGATTTAACACCTTTATTGGTGTATGTCATTGATGGTGTCATGTTCTGATTACTGAAAAAAGCAGCACTAATTTGTTTTGTCTGTTGTACTTTATTTCTTACCAAGTGAGTTTTTAGTTTTGTTCTTAAGCAAGACTAATTATTTTCTTGATTTACTGCAAGATTATATGTTTATAAACAGCTTTATATATATTAAAAAAAACAAAAAAACATGTGATTTAAAACTTTGAGATTTACTGTTTCATATTTATAGCTTGAAAACATAGAAGCAAATCCCAACCATTAATATTATGTATCAAATATGTTTGAATACTAATTATTGCCACTGCATTACTTGTGTACTTGTGCAGGTTTAACAGTCATTGTATGTATTCTTTTTGTGCAGGAAGCTTTCGTAACGTCCGATGAGTTTGGGCAAGATCTGGAGCATGTGGAAGTGCTGCAGAAGAAATTTGATGAATTCCAAAAGGTAAATTGATAATTGTATAATTCTAACGATTTTTAAAATCATAGATTTCTATGGATTCTCAGGTGTTTATTTATTTTATTTTTTTAAAAAAGAAATATTGTAATTTCCAAAGCATTCCCTTTGATTAGGGGAGGGGATAAAAGGCTTATTTATCATGATTTTGAAATAAATTCAGATTATGGATGTGAACATTTACTCTGTTGCCACTTGTCACATTTTAATTGTAAATTGACTGTTGGACTGTGTGATGCATACAAAATACTGATGTAAGAATATTGTATTGGGAAAAAAAATGCATGACACGTTCTGTAAGATATATGTTAATAATAACATGATTCTGGCTGCGCTCTCTCTCTCTCTCTCTCTCTCTCTCTCTCTCTCTCTCTCTCTCTCTCTCTCTCTCTCTCTCTCTTTCTCTCTCTTTCTCTCTCTCTCTCTCTCTCTCTCTCTCTCTCTCTCTCTCTCTCTCTCTCTCTCTCTCTCTCTCCCTCTCTCTCTCTCTGCTTTTCCCCCAAATCATCAATCAGGCTTTGTTAATCTAACAATGTTAAGAAATGGTTACAAACATGTGAAAGGAGAGAGAACAAGTGGTGTTTAAATGTCGCCCGATATATCCCAACCTAAAATAAGGTTTTGGGCAGAGCAACTGTAGTGTAAAGTTGATGATTTTCTGCAGAAACGCTCCAGCATTGAAACCCCTAACTTTCAGAGTGCCACTCTTCTGCTAGTATGCAATATGGTTAGTGTTAAGAAAAGGTTTGTTTTGTAGATGTATTGCTATTTATTTTTAGGATTGCTGTTTCATGCTTGCTGTGTAATTTTGTGTGTGTAGGATCTGCAAAACCATGAGGACAAGGTTGGTGAGGTCAACACATTGGCTGAGCAGCTGATCAGTGACGGTCACCCCGAGGAGGACACCATCAGGCAGAAACAGGAGGAGGTCAACGAGGCATGGAAGCGTCTACGCCAACTGTCCCTCCTCCGCCAGGAGCGTCTGTACGGCGCTCACGAGATTCAGCGCTTCAACCGGTTAGTCTCGTCTCATATCTGAATGAGTTTGAAGAATCTTGTTCTGCATTTGTTACCTTATATATAGGTGCGCATGGCTGTACTGAAAGCCGGATTCCAGCTTTTCGATATGCGTTCCAGCGCAGGTACATGCTTATAGTTGTTTTTTTCCCCTCATGTTCTTTTGAAAAAAAGAAAGAGCTGTTGTATTCAACACAGCATTTTAGAAGAAGAATTTTGTGTTATACATAGTATATCAAGCATAGTGTTGAACACATATGTTTTTCATGAATTTTAATGAACATTCCCATGATGTTTTTTTTTTTAACCAGTGATGCTGACGAAACAATTGCCTGGATCCAAGAGAAGGATGCTGTCCTGTCATCAGACGACTATGGACGTGACTTGGCCAGTGTGCAGGCCCTGCAGCGCAAACACGAGGGTGTGGAGCGTGACCTGGCTGCCTTGGAGGAAAAGGTCAGTTAGTCAGCTAGTATGGTGTCACCAACTTTTTGTAATTTTGTGGGCTGTCTTATTGTGTTGTTTTGTTTTTTGTTTTTTTTTAACACTTCTAAAACCTGTGGACATATTTCCTCAGGCATAGTGTTTCAACATGCTAAGTAGAAGTTTTTTAAAATTTTGGATCCTTGAAAATACATTTATATCATATTAGGCTTGTAGGTGTACATTTTGGTGTCCGAGCAATAATTTTAGAATTATTTAGGGAGCATTATGTAGATGAGTGGATGTTGTAGCTAAATATTGGTCCGTGCAATAGTTTTGGGATTATTTAGGGAGCATTATGTAGATGAGTGGATGTTGTAGCTAAATATTGGTCCGTGCAATAGTTTTGGGATTATTTAGGGAGCATTATGTAGATGAGTGGATGTTGTAGCTAAATATTGGTCCGTGCAATAGTTTTGGGATTATTTAGGGAGCATTATGTAGATGAGTGGATGTTGTAGCTAAATATTGGTCCGTGCAATAGTTTAGGGATTATTTAGGGAGCATTGTGTAGATGAGTGGATGTTGTAGCTAAATATTGGTCCGTGCAATAGTTTTGGGATTATTTAGGGAGCATTATGTAGATGAGTGGATGTTGTAGCTAAAACTGTGGTGTCAGTGCAATAATTTTGGGATTATTTATGGAGCATTATGTAGATGAATGGATGTCGTAGCTAAATATTGGTGTCCGTGCAATAGTTTTGGGATTATTTAGGAAGCATTATGTAGAAGAGTGGATGTTGTAGCTAAAAATGTGGTGTCAGTGCAATAATTTTAGAATTATTTAGGAAGCATTATGTAGAAGAATGGATGTCGTAGCTAAATTTTGGTGTCCGTGCAATAGTTTTGGGATTATTTAGGAAGCATTATGTAGAAGAGTGGATGTTGTAGCTAAAAATGTGGTGTCAGTGCAATAATTTTAGAATTATTTAGGAAGCATTATGTAGAAGAGTGGATGTTGTAGCTAAAAATGTGGTGTCAGTGCAATAATTTTAGAATTATTTAGGAAGCATTATGTAGAAGAGTGGATGTTGTAGCTAAAAATGTGGTGTCAGTGCAATAATTTTAGAATTATTTAGGAAGCATTATGTAGAAGAATGGATGTTGTAGCTAAAAATGTGGTGTCAGTGCAATAATTTTAGGATTATTTAGGAAGCATTATGTAGAAGAGTGGATGTTGTAGCTAAAAATGTGGTGTCAGTGCAATAATTTTAGAATTATTTAGGAAGCATTATGTAGAAGAATGGATGTTGTAGCTAAAAATGTGGTGTCAGTGCAATAATTTTAGGATTATTTAGGAAGCATTATGTAGAAGAGTGGATGTTGTAGCTAAAAATGTGGTGTCAGTGCAATAATTTTAGGATTATTTAGGAAGCATTATGTAGAAGAGTGGATGTTGTAGCTAAAAATGTGGTGTCAGTGCAATAATTTTAGGATTATTTAGGAAGCATTAGGTAGAAGAGTGGATGTTGTTGCTGTTTTAAGTTTGAATTTTCCTCTTCTCCAACAAATATGATTTAAGTAAGCTGGTGATGATCACCAGGTGCACTTGATTCATTCATTACTCTTTGTATTTAATGTATATTCTTCTTTGTAACTTTTTCTTTTTTATAAGTAGCACAATTTTCTTTGAAATGGATATGTAGTTTACGCCTAATTTTAGGTGAGTGACGTCTTTACATTTTAGTTTTGAAAATCTCAATAATTATTTGTGTTTTCAGCTGAGACCATTTATAGCTGCAATTTGTGAACAAAATGTTGCGTGTGTATTTGTGCAGGTGAACGCTTTGGGCCATGAGGCCGCGAGACTGCAGTCCAGTCACCCTGACCAAGCAGAGCAGATCAACTCCAAGCAGTCGGAAATGGAGCAGAACTGGGCGGAGCTCAGAAACAAGGTGGGTTTCAGCATAGCTGCCAACCCTCCCGATTTTTTCGGGAGTTTCCCGATTTTTTAAAAATTCCCGAATCTCCGGTTTTGTGTACATTTCTCCCGATTTTAATATTTTCAAGCTTTGTTTTAAAATTCGAAGCATTTTGGCGTACCGTGTGGTGTCAAGCGCCTATAGTTGAGAGCCTACCGCTATACTGTACCGCTAAGCTTTCGGGGACCCACAGCCAGTCTTGATTACGCATGCGCATGAGCAGCAAATTTCCGTCCATTTGTTTTTGTTCCGGTTTGCCATGGTCCGGAGCAACTTAGCGATTGTCTGGTATTTTTTTATTTTCAAACAAATCATGCCTCCAAATAAGCAGAAGTGGTTTGTTAAGTTTAATCCCGACAACAAGCGTTCCTTTCCTTATATTGAGGAATCGAGAAAGGGTGAACACTTTGCCTTTTGCAAAATGTGCCGGGCAGACGTAAACATCGGTCATGGTGATGGTGGCAAAAAAGACATCAGTCTGCACGAAAAAAGTAAGAAACACCAAGAAAATCAGCGGAGTGGTTAAGAAGAAGAATGAGATGGTTACCTCAGAAACCGCAGAAACTGAAAGCCTGTGACACTGCCTTCTGTCTCCTCAACATACAAAGTTTTGTAAACCTCAGACTGCTGACATTACCACCTAATATATGAGAAGACTAAGACACAGTTCAGTTTTTTTTATTATTTTTTTATTTTTTGTAGTTTCTGCTCTTATAAGTTTGACAGCAATAAATGAGAAGTCTGAAAACACTTTTTTTAAACATCTGCTTTATTTGTGAATTATTAATTCTGCACTTGAACAAGACAACAGCACCCTGGGTTGTGCGAGTATTGCCCCCATCTCTCTCCCTCCCTCCTAAATGTTATAATTGTATTATTTTATATGTAATATTAGGTTTTTTATATTATTATTATTATTATTATTATTATTATTATTATTATTATTATTATTATTATATTCGTTTAAATATTATATCATATGTTAATTGTTATGTTTATTAGCAATGCCGCATGCAGCATAGAAGTGCGGTGAAAACTACCGATTTTTCCACTTCACTCAGAAAAGTGATCTAAACACCTATTTATTTTAAATAAACATTGTCATATTATAGCTTAAATTAATCGTCACACTGTGCTTTACAATTCTACATAATTTTCTTTTTTGAAATATATATAATATATGAGTAATCGATGTGAGATTGCCGAAGTTTGATCGAAAAACGAGTTTAGCAGAATGGACTTACGAGAGTCGCACTTGCGATATTCCGATGACTTGCGCATGCGCTAAATTTATTCACATCCATGTTATTTTTGGCAACCAAACAGAGGCTTTGTTCCGGGATTTCCCGCAGGTTTTATTTTCTCTCTACGTTGAATAGTGCGAGTGCAACAAGTTGTTAAAGTTTTCTTCGATTTTTTCAAAAATGGCATCCTTTTCACCCGCGGAAATTGTCATCGCACATGCGGAATAAGTAATTATTTATTACTGTCTACTTTTTTATTGATTATATGTAAAAACAAACGAGCCTTGAGTTAAAAACTTTGAAAGTTTGTGTCAGATTTTGAATCGTGGCTTCGACAAGGCGAGGTACCGCATGCTTTGGGTGACGCAGTCACGCTACGATTAAACTCCGTGATACGGTGCCACTCAGGCCTTCTATTAATAGTTCACTTTTTGGGCTCAATTTTTCCTAACTTAAATGCACATATCTTTGGAACTAATAAACATATTTTAAAAATTCAAAGTGATTCTTGTTCACACAAAACAGATCTATTCAATGGCATTTAATTTGATACCAATATTACAATAATAAAAATTCATGTGGTATTGCTATGTTTATTTTCTGTCCGCGGGCTGTCATGTGTAAAGTGTGTCTCGGCAACTCAGGAATTTTGTTGGCCCCGGGTTGGCAGCTATGGTTTCAGTACATACATGCTGGGGTTTTAGACATGTGATTGAATAAAGGAATGATTAATTCAATTGTGCAATCATGTTTTAAAGTAGTCACACAAAAGAGGTTTAAAAATACACCAATATAATACCAAAAAAAAAGTCTTTGTGTTCTTTCGTTTGTTTCTTCGTTACCTGCATTTAATGCCTGTCCACTAACATGATTTTAGGATGTTCAGTATGAAAGGAGTAACTTGGAGGTGGGAGTGGGTGGAGGATGGCCTGTGATAATAACGAAACCCAGTTTAATAGTGAAAACACTTTGGAATGGATTTATCTTAGTAAGGAAACAGTGTAATAGTGGAAACACTTTGGAATGGATTTATTTTAGTAAGGAAACACAGTGTAATAGTGGAAACACTTTAGAATGGATTTATCTTGGTAAGGAAAAACCGTGTAATATTGGAAACACTTTGGAATGGATTTATGTTTAGTAAGGAAAAACCACGTAAAAATAATGGAAACACTTAGGAATGGATTTATGTTAGTAAGGAAAAACTGTAATAGTGGAAACATTTTGGAATGGATTTATCTTAGTAAGAAAAAACCGCGTAATAGTGGAAACATTTTGGAATGGATTTATCGTAGCAAGGAAACAGAGTAATAGTGGAAACACTTTGGAATGGATTTATGTTAGTAAGGAAACAGTAATAGTGGAAACATTTTGGAATGGATTTATCTTAGTAAGAAAACACAGTGTAATAGTGGAAACACTTTGGAATGGATTTATCTTAGTAAGAAAACACAGAGTAATAGTGGAAACACTTTGGAATGGATTTATCTTAGTAAGAAAACACAGAGTAATAGTGGAAACACTTTGGAATGGATTTATCTTAGTAAGGAAACACAGTGTAATAGTGGAAACACTTTGCAATGGATTTATCTTAGTAAGGAAAAATCGTGTAATAGTGGAAACACTTTGCAATGGATTTATCTTAGTAAGAAAACAGTATTAGTGGAAACACTTTTGAATAGATTTATCTTAGTAAGGTAACAGTGTAATATTGGAAACGCTTTGGAATGGATTTATCTTAGTAAGGAGGCACAATGTAATAGTGAAAACACTTTGGAATGGATTTATCTTAGTAAGGAAACACAGTGTAATAGTGGAAACACTTTGCAATGGATTTATCTTAGTAAGGAAAAATCGTGTAATAGTGGAAACACTTTGCAATGGATTTATCTTAGTAAGAAAACAGTATTAGTGGAAACACTTTTGAATAGATTTATCTTAGTAAGGTAACAGTGTAATATTGGAAACGCTTTGGAATGGATTTATCTTAGTAAGGAGGCACAATGTAATAGTGAAAACACTTTTGAATGGACTTATCTTAGTAAGGAAACACAGTATAATATTGGAAACACTTTGGAACGGATTTGTCTTCTGTGGAAAATTGTACTATTATTAACTTTTTTCTTTTACAGGCGTCTGAACGCAAGTCTCGTTTGGACGAGTCTTACTATCTGCACCGTTTCTTGGCCGACTTTCGTGACCTCGTGTCCTGGATCAGCGACATGAAGGCCATCATTTCGGCTGATGAACTGGCCAAGGATGTGGCAGGGGCTGAAGCTCTTCTGGAGCGCCACCAGGAACACAAGGTAAATACGTTTGAATACATTGAGGTTCATAATTGTGACTAAATATGAAGTTGATAACAAAGAAGTCAAAGTATAGATATCTGAATACGTAGTTTAGTTCAAATTATGAGTAAATACATATGCAGTGATGACAAAAAACGTGCAGTACAGATTATCTGAATAAATTTCAATTAATAAATATACATGTGACTAAATATGAAGTGATAACAAAGAATGAAAAATATATGTATCAGAATACATTTCGGTTAATAAATACATGTGACTAAATATAAAGTGAGAACAAAGAAGGAAAAGAATATGTATCAGAATACCAGTGATGTTGCGCAGAAATTTTCAGCATAGGCCATTCAGTCACAAACCTTTAGGACATCTTAATAATCTTTCAGGAATCATTTTGAATTACAAAAATGTTGCAACTAATACCACCAGGGTTCGTACGCTCCTTGAACCTCCTTGAATCTCCTTGAATTTTCCATGTCTTGTTCAAGGGCCCTTGAATCTCCTTGAAAATAGCCAAATTGCCTCAACTCCTTGAAAACTCCTTGAAATTTCAACCAGTGTATCTATCCATTGCTTGACCTAGAGATTTTATTGTCAAGTTTTCAACAAAAAAAGCCATTGAGAAATAAAAATTAATAAAACAAAAATTATAATATTATTTGTGTTGTTCGACGATCGTAACTTTTGTCGTCTGCTAATGATAAGGGAAGTAACCTCCACTGCAAATTGTTCATTTCATTGGTGTCGCGCATGCGCAGTTCTCGGTACATTCGTTCTTCCGCTCATACAGAAAGTACGAAAACAGCGAAAAGGACCGCGACACCGCTCATATTCGATTACTGAAGGGATAAAAATGCCTGGAGGCGATTGTGTGTTGAATCTTTTGTGGTTATCGAAATCTGAATATGCAGGGTGGCTGCTTGAAAAGAAAAAGAACAAGCATGCATGTTTCTGCCGCTTCTGCCAGAAAATTATCGACGTGAAAGTGATGTGTTGGACCAGCTGTTCAGCACACACATGAAAGCAACAAAGGACTATCAAGATCGGGCCCTCAGGATCTTTGGGCTGTTGTGAGGCAACTGTTACTTTTGTCCCATGGACAAGCAAATGTGGAGAGAGGATTCTCAATCAACAAAGAGACCAGCACTGAAAATTTCTTCCAGCAGTCCTTGGTTGCTCGCCGACAAGTGCTGAACGGTATCAGGAAGATTGGTGGAATCGACAAGGTGGACATCACCAAGGAGCTGCTATTATCAGCATCTTCTGTAAGGAGAAAGTATCACGACTACCTTGATCAACAAAAGAAAGACCAGGAACAGGCACAAGCGGCAAAGAAGAGGAAGGCACAGGAAGACTGTTGCTGATTTAAGAGAAGAAAAAAAGGAAGAATGGAGAAGGATGCTCAGCACCTGACTCAAGAGGCAGACAAGCTTGCTGAACAAGCAGATAGAGGAAGGGTGCGCTGAGACTCTTGACTCAGTCAAATGCGCTGAGGAGCAAATCCAAGGAAATAAAGATCCAGTTGGAGAAGATTTCCCGTCAGATTAAGAGATGGAAAAACTGAAATAACTGAAAACTCATTCATCTGTATAAAGTGTATTAGCCGGTGGTGGTACCTCTTTCTGACTTTTTACAGTTCTCTAACTTGTGTTTAAGGACAACACTTCACAATTATTGTTTAAATGGGTATAGACTCTGTAATCTGCATCTTCATTATAACTGCAACTTCATCGACATGCAATATTTATGTGTGTAGATTTCATAATTAATATCAACATCAGTATCACCATCAGATTCATGACTGCAAACAATTTATGGATATCACTGGGTAAAAGATTTTATCCTTTATTTTGACTACTTGTCAATTCTTACGTACGTTTATAATTTTTCAAAACTCCTTGAATTTTTGGAAAAACTCTTTGAAATCTCCTTGAAAACTCCTTGAATTTTTTACAACAATTTGAGTATGAACCCTGACACACACAGAACCCTGACGAAAAAAGTTTCATGTACATTTATTAACAACAAAACAATATAAAACGATGAAATTAATAGAATCGATGGCTAATAAACTCTTCAACTGAACTGTGAACTTAGATGAATCCCTGATGCAAACACATAAAACAGAAACAAAAATATAATAAAACGTACTGGCATGACACCTGACATGACTAGTCATGTCGCTCAATCTCTGAAAACAGGCTACTAGGTTTACACTTTAACTCTTAGTCTCATGAAGCACGGTAAAGCGTGCCTAATTACCACCTACTTTTAGCACCTCTCTCCTGCTTAACGGAAACCCGTTACATTCGCGCATGCGCACTAGCTGATTCTAAAAGCAGGGTACTTCTTTCCTGTCAACTGCATTTGTGTTTACAGGCATGCTACTCTTCCGTGAATTCGCGGAAGTCCGCGAAAATGAAAAATTTGAAAATTGTAATTTCCGTGAAGTCCGAGAAAATCCGTGAAGTCCAAAAAATCCGGGTCCGATTGAATTCCAGGATTGCTTTCCGTGATCCGAGTTCTGTGAACATCGGAAGGCGTAAAAATCGTCTGCTACTTTCCCCATTTTAGCCTCTTCCTGTACATTGGACAAAGCTGCTTGCTGATTGGCCGCCGATTGCCGTTTCTACGCGAACCATTTCTTCTTCGGGTTATGCCGCCATTTAGGCATACCGCATGCCATTTAGGCAAAACTTGTGTGAATCGAATATCTGTGAAGGGTCTTTCAAGTTTTGTGAATCTATCCAGTGCTTGTAGATCCCGTGAAAGCCATCAGTCGCGATGTTTCGAAGCGACATAGTGGAACGAAACAAAGCTGGTGACTGGGACAAAGGGCTGAAAAACAAATGGAGGTGGGATTGGCAGAGCCGATCGTTTGAAGTGAAAGACGACAAAGGGAAAGTGAAGTACAATGAAACATATGGCGATCATATTGAGAAGATCAAGGAGCCGGACGATGCAAAAAAAGGCCCAGCTGAAGCACTACAAGAAACTGGCCAAATCAACTAAATAGCCTCATAGGACTGTTGGCTGATGCTTTGTAAATTTAATCAGTACAACTTATGTTAATCTGATGAATAAAAATTGATGCAACAACAACAAGCTTTGTAAATACTACTACCATGCTTATGATTGATATCGTACATGTGACCAAGGAATAAGTTGACAATATGAACTTGAATTGCCTCATAGGACTGTTGGCTAATGTTTTGTAAATTTGTTAATACTATACCATGCTCATGATTGATATCATACGTGTGACCAAGGAATAAGTTGACAATATGAACTTGAATTGTCTTCTTGAAAGACTTGAAGAAATAAACCAAGTTCATGAAATAGCCAAGTTTCTGCATTCTCAGGTATGATTTTCTTCTTAGTAAACTTTTTTTTTTTTTCCTGGAAAAAGTACTCCGAATGCGCCAGATTGCACAGATTTTAACGATTTTTTTCAAAAATTTTCCGGGTGGGCATGCCCCCCGGACCTTCTTAGCAGTCTCGCCGGCTATGCCGGCTCGCTTATCTGGCTGCGCCACATTTTCAGTGAAAACTCTTTTTTGGGAGTAGCATGCCTGGTTTACAACATGTGTTAATCGAAGTTTTTGTTTAGTTTTTGGTCGCGTTTTCGGGAGTGGGGATACCATAAAAATGGCAGAATCTGATTCCGACAATCAGTCTACATATGGGCAGTTGTGGCAGCAATTAGTAGATTAAAGGGCTGATCAGTTAGAGAATGACAATCAGAGTGATTTGTCAGTGTCTAGCGTGCTCACTAGCGATCTTTCCGACTTCAGATCGGACCTTTCATCATCCAAAGAATTGATACTTGTGAAATTACCTATAATCACAGGTAAAATAGCAGGTAACACAGACAGATACAGAACTAAAGCTTACTCAATACTTGCATAGTTACCAATTATCTACACACTAAGTCCCATGAAGCTTTGACCAACCGTTCAGTAGATATAGTATTTTAAACACATGCACCTATTTTTGGCTTGTTTTTGTCAAATCCTTACATGAAGGAGGAGATCAAAGTGCTGTTTTTCTATATGAGACCAAGAGTTAAACCTTTCTGAGTTTAGCCTTCTCCCACACAGACAGTGCTTTGTATGGGTCAATGCTTCCCTGATGCAGCTTGACTCTCAGGAGCATGTCCTGTTTTTCAGATGTTTTCAGATAAGTTTCGCTTTCTTTTTCGACGGCATTTCGAAAACGAGAAATGTTATTGCCGGATGCATGCCGTTCACAACAAGGGGAGTTACTCTAACTCTCTCTTATGATGCATGTGTCGTCTGCTTGGCGCTTCCGATACGCGATGTTTGACAATAACTCATAATATTTATATTTATCCGATAGGAAATTAATATGGCCAGAAGCAATAATAACGAAACAGACATGTGACAAGCAAACAAAAAACGGACAAAGAGTGGCCGATTGAGACGTAAAACCTTTGGACAGTGGGCCGATCAGAACATGACTCTTTCGGACATTTTAGAATTTTATCGGTGAATGGCAGATTTGCCGACGAAAACGACATCACTGGAATACATTTCAGTTAATAAATACATGTGACTAAATATGAAGTGAGAACAAAGAATGAAAAATATATGTATCAGAATACATTTCAGTTAATAAATACAGGTGACTAAATATGAAGTGATAACAAAGAAGGAAAAGTATATGTATCCAATGTCGATGTTGCTTGTTTTAAAAAAAAAAAAAAAAAATTGTAACGTGTTTTTATCTGTTTTTTCTTTCTCTGCGCGAAGCAAGTTCTCTAGTATGTTGTCAAATGTACTTGGCGCCAATAATAAGTTGAAGTTGAAGTAGAATACATTTCAGTTAATAAATATGAGTGTATAACATTGAAGTGATGATGTGAAACAGGATTGTGCAGGCTGGGGAACTCTCCTCGGATCTGCGATTTTCCGAGAAAAGAAACCGTCACTCCAAGAAAATTAAATAGAGGTCCGAGAAAAGAAATCGCCCCGAGAAAAAAAATAATCACAAAATGCAATCTATCCAAGTCCAAGTCTCAATCCATGTCAGTGTCCAGCTTTTTTTTTCTCGTCACTAAAAGTGCCGCCTGCGCCCGCTATTGTTACATCGAATTCACTTCCCAATAAAGCTTACTAGCATCACTTGACTACAGCGGGCGAAGGCGATGTTGAACGTTTGGCGGTTTACGTGAAGTTCAGTCCTTTTTCACTGTCCGCCATTGTTAGTTTATAATCATTATACTATCATGGTCAAGTTGTGTGTTTCACGTATTATTAACCGCGGAGACCCTTTTGAAGAAGGGGAAATCAACAACAAGTGGAAATGGGAATGGCTTGAAAAGATGGCGAAAGTGTAACTGCACTCCATGTCATGGGTAACTAATACTACTACTTATACTACTACTAATGATAATGTCCTTATGAACACATGATGAATATTATGAAAAACATCCACGTTTATCTCTCACAAAAAGCATTCTTTTTGGGTGTACATGCTATGAAACGTTCAGCTTCTGGGGGCTTCGCCCTGGACCTGACCAGGGGCCTTACGGGGGCCCCTGGTCCCCGGCCGGATTTCAGAGATTTTTGCTTTCGACTGTTCCCCAGCCTGATTGTGACCCTATTATTGTTTTGTGTTGTCTCCTCTGAATCCTGGTACTTTTCGGAATGAAATAAATGCTCATGTTGATTTTTTGATGCAGAGAAAATTACATGGGTCTTGCACGATTTGGTATGGCTTTTTCATTGTAGACTGACATTTCCGATGTGAACTCTTGGATGAATAATGTCTTACGGCTTTTGTCGGCCATTAGCCCTCCTCATATTGCTGTGCATTTAATGGCATGCAAGTAGAGGAGTGAAAAGAAATGCTGCTCCTATATTTTATTAATTGTTCTTTTCCAGCTCAAGAGGTGCTCAAGGCGTTGGCAGATACAGCCTTTTAACTCCAGCTGCATGAGGCGCTCACTTCTTTTGTAGGATGAGGCTCTTGCTTGAGTACTTGTGGCATTTTTTGGACCCCAAAAGTGAAACTAAATAAAATACCATTGTATTGTGTGTTGTTTTTTCAGGGGGAGATTGATGCACGTGAGGACAGCTTTGTGTCATGTGCTGATGCAGGAGAACGTCTGGTCACCTCTGACCATTACGCTGCTGATGAAGTCCGTGAAAAGGTAGACTTCCTATTCTTTTATTTTCTAGTGCTCAAGTTATTTTATGAGTTGTTTGTTAATTTTAAATTCTGTTTAAGCTTATTGGATGTGATTTTTACGGTTTGGAATGTATTGTTAGAAATTCTCCTTTTGTACACCTCTCTTTTTGTTTGAGCTTACTGTGACATGGAGCCCAATGTTTTGAGGAATCTTGAAACTGTAATTCTTGTTCTCTCTATATTACACAAACTTTTATGTATTCTTGGAATTTTTATTTAGTGATGAAATACTGATATTTACATTTCGTTAAGAATTACTGCTTTCTTTCTCTTTAAATTCTCTTTACTGTACCTATTTTTCCATGCTGCATTCTGCATAGGTAACTTTATATTTATTCTCAGAGCTTGTCTTTTTCTATACTGTGCATCAGTTACTTTCTACCTCTTGTGTTTTTGCAGTCTTTTTGTTCTTCCCTAACATGCTGCGCATTGATTTCTACTGTTATATCTTACAGCTGGATGTCCTGGAGATGGAGAAGAAGAGTCTGCTGGAGCTGTGGGAGGAACGTCGCATTCTGTACGAACAGTGCATGGACCTCCAGCTTTTCGTACGAGACACTGAGCAAGCTGACGCCTGGATGACCAAGCAAGAGGTAATAGACAAACTTGAGGTCATTGGTCTATGGGCGGTTTACTGATGGATTATTTTCTGAAGTGGTTGTTTCAGTGGAGAGCATGGCTGCCTGGTTTGTGGTTGGTTGAAGTGCAATACAGCACATACATGCTGTTGTTTCTTTACAGGCTTTCCTTGTCAACGAGGATCTTGGAGATTCTTTGGACTCTGTGGAAGCATTGAGCAAAAAGCATGACGATTTCGAAAAGTCTCTGGCTGCCCAGGAGGAGAAAATCAAGGTAGGACATTACATTTATTGTTCTTGTCTCATGGGTTGCTGGCGTGATGGAAATAGTAGATAGACATTTGTCCTAAGACATTTGTCCTAACAGAAATGCTTATAATGTTTTTGGTTTTTCACTACAATATTTTTGTCTCATCATAGATGTAATAGTTTTTGTCTTCTTTTCTTTGAAGGATATCACCATTATGATGTACATAATTCAGACGTGTGCATTCGCCACTTCATTTTCTCATATCTTACTGGCAGGCCCTGGACGAATTTGCCACCAAACTGATTGAGGGTGAGCATTACGCGTCGGACGATGTGGCCCAGCGTCGTGACCAGCTGCTTCGCCGCCGAAACCTGCTGTACGAGAAATCTTCACGCAGACGCCAGCAACTGGAGCTGTCGTACCAGTTCCAGATCTTTGAGCGTGACTGCGATGAAACCAAAGGCTGGATCAACGAGAAACTCAAGACCGCCTCAGATGAAAGTTATCTGGTATAGCGATATTCCTCAGTCCCTTGTTGAGCGCAGATAACGGTGGAGGAGGATGTGGAGAAAGTCATATGTTGTGGTACTAATGACGCTTTGGTACTATCGTTGCAGAAGTATTCGGAAAAACCATTGATAACGCAATCGGTGCCTTTTTGTAATGTTAAGCACTTGTATTGTTAATGCTCGCTCATTCATTCGCCTTTCTTGCAATGGTCAAATTAATTGGAAATCAAACATATGAAAATAGAATGGACTCCTGAAGCAACAATTGTCACTCCCTCGGTTTGGAATTTGTGTATCTAAATTAATTAAACCTCATCTAAATATGAATATTTCCAAGCAATGCAAGATCAAGGTTGCGTGCAAGAATGGAGGTAATTTTTAATTGTCTAGTTTGAGATGACTTTTTTATGATTTGTAGTAGATTCTGTTACTGTGAGAGGGTGTACAGGTACTTATTATTTGCCACAGAACAGTCCAGAGATTATTATATGTGGACATTTTTGCCTCTCTTTGTTGATATTTGGATGAAAAAGACAGTTTTTCATCTGGGTTTACCCAAGTACCATTAGATTAGACTAAATTATAAATAATTATTATTATTGGTAAATTAGTTTTATTTACTCATTACACGTTCACACGTTCACAGACATACATAAAGAAATAAAAGTAGACTCATTTCCAAAACGTGGTATACCAACAACCAAAAAATGCAATACCAATTCCGGACAGGAAGGAAGTAACTATTAATTTGAACTACTACGGCACGATAATACCAAAGCATAGTTAGTATCACCACAGTTGTGTAATGGACACTTTGATGGTCATGTCCCCCTAATACAACCTGTAATCTTATTAGGATGTGGTGATTCATTGGCATCACAATCTTTTGACATACGAATTTGTTCATGCAACTGCTAAACTGTGCAATGAAGTGGACATAGTCTGTGTTGATCGAATTTGTGGGGAAGGAGGGAGGGGGGGAAGCCACTTTGCTAAATGTTTTGTTGGACTTCACCCCCACTTTCTTCAAAGATTTATTTATTGGTACCACTTGCACACGCAATCAATTTCTTATCATGCAAAAGCGCAGTGAAGTAAAATAAACTAAACATGTGCAACTGTTGGAACAGTTAGCTTATGTATAAGATATACAACACTTTTTTCCTCAATAGCAAACCTTAGGTCCAATGATAGCACAATCTTCTTTCATCATGAGAAATGCTAACATGAACTTTCCTTGTCCAGGACCCCACCAACTTGCAGACCAAGTTGCAGAAGCACCAGAACTTTGATGCCGAGGTGGAGGCCAACAGGGGCCGTATCGAGTCGATCCGCATCTCTGGCAACGAGCTGATTGAAAATGACCACTACGCCAAGGATACCATCAGGTGAGTCGCGAGGAAAGAGAAGAAAGGAGAGAATAAGAAGATACTTAACAATAACAACAAAAGAAAAGAAAAGAAAATGTTTGGGAAAAACTTTTGATACTATTGTTCCATTCATACGGCAGCAAAGAATTCATCCATCCCTATGGCAGCAGGCTCATTGAAAATTACCACTAAAGCGACGGGACATTATCAGAAGAGTTGATGTATGGAGAGGCTCAGTCTTTAATGATCAATATGATAAATATTGAACCAGTATATGTCATTTGGAGGATCAAAATACAGTTGTTGTGTTCAGGACAGATTTGGGAGGTAAATTTGTGCCATGAGCAACTCTTTGTGCTAAAAGTACTGTATATAAGAACTGTATGCTGTTACATGTAGCTAAATTGCCTAGAAGACACATTTTTTATTTTTATATAAATAAATAAAAAAATTATTTGTATTCAGCAGAAGACGGTTTATGCTAATGCATTAACTTCAAAGTACTATGAGGCAGAAAACAGTGCTAAATGCATTAACTTTCTTTCTCTATTTACAGGGATCGAGTGGATGAAATTGAACGTTTGTGGAGGACTCTACTTTCTCAGACTGGGAAGAAGGGTAAGATTTAACATGCGATTTTAACTTGTGTTCAGTTCAGTTCAGGTGGGACTTGTGTAAGCCCAACAGCTTTTTAGTGTCCCAGTCAGTTTAGACAACCATATAATTATATTTTATGAGTTGCATTGCAGTTACATGGGAAGTAAATCACTCATCATATAATAATTTTGTAGCTTGTAAGAATTTTACCTGTTCAAAGAGGTTCGTAATTTAATTAATATTATTTGCGTTTTTAACAAGTGCTGGTAATTTGTTCCAAAAGGGCGCAACTCTGACACTGAAATAATTTTTACCTATGTTAGTTCGGCAGTGTAAAAAAATTTGTTTGTTAGTGGCATTTCTTGTTTTTTTCATGTAGCAAGGACAACATAAAATTATTTTTTTTACAAGTTTATATTCTTTTAAATTACATTTATACAGCTTTCTTTTCTGATCATTTTGCACTTAAAATTTTTGAAATAGGTAAAAAATTGTAGAAGTTATAGTAGTTTGAAATGTTGAAAATAAAGCCTTTTTTCGCGACCTATCTTAGAGAAACCTGCCTTATAAAAGGCAATTGTTGATGGACCAAATGTTTTGAGAAATTTTAGTGTTTATTTGATAAAAAATTTATTTTTAAAGATTACTTACAGAAACTTGGCATATATATGGAATGATGCATGGCGAATTCATTCATTGCATTATTCAAGAAAACACCTGAAGGTGTCATAAATGATTTAAAATTAAAAAAATTTTGCTTATTTTTCCCACCTGTTCATAGTTCTGTTAATTTTTTTTTTCCGGTGGCCCCTAGACCCAGCCAAACTTCAGAGATTTTTTTTCAAAGTTGTTCTGCAGCCTGACTCACTCTTCGAATGACGAGAAAAACATTATTTATGAACATAGAGTGAAATGGAATAGCTTCGAATACAGAAGACAAATGTAATTGAAGAATCATGTTCGCAAATGTTCAAATTGATGACCATTATTGTCCAGACAACGCTGATAACTCGCATGCGAGCAATGGTCCGGCGCGTTGTTGGCGGTTTATGCAAATTCCCTTCTGAAACGTCTTTGCACTTCAATGAGGTTTTCGGTCTTCCAATAACATTTTAAGACAAACTTCCTTTCTTCTAAGCTAAGTTGATTTCCTGCCATGCTGTGATTAATTAATTACACCTGCAATACAAAAAAGGCAGCATGTTAGCGACAGTTAAAGTGTGAGTACGATTTTTTGAGACACCCTGTATATATTCCAGGCAAACTGTACCTAGTATTTTGGGGGGCTGTTATTACACATAATTAATTTTTCATGTATTGTTGGCCGATTTGCAGGTGCCAAACTGACGGAAGCCTGCCAGCAACAGCAGTTCAATCGCAATGTGGAGGATGTGGAACGATGGCTGAACGACATCGAGGGCTCCCTCGTCTCTGAAGACTATGGCAAGGTAAGTTAACAGACGCATCCACCGCATTTTGTGTTGTGTCGGTGATAACTTGAAATTAAAATTGGGCTCAAGTTTGTGCAATTTGCTTCCATTTTGTGAAAAATCTTGTTCTCATAACAATTTGGACGTAATGTTTTTTTTCTAACATCCCTACTAATATGACTGAAATGGAAAAAAAGATGCCTTATTTCACTTCCCTTTTGCCATTACCAAATGGTTGTGTAAATGGCAATTTTTGTTCATAACTGATTGTTCAATTTTGATGACAATTTTTGATGTGGTGATTTAATCTGTTAATTGGGTATTGACATCAATTTTTAATGGACTTGACCCCTCCTTTGTTTTGATTGTTTTTCCCGTGGTTTTAATTGATGGATAACTTGAGAATGACTGACAGTTAGGATCCTTCCCCTGCCCCTCTCTACTCCCCCTTCATACCCCTTATCCCCTCTCCCCAGTTTTGAGCTTGTGTACCCCTTGAGCTGTGGACAAACTTCACAATGACTTCAGGTGGAAAGACTTGCATTTTTTAATGAACACAATTAATAAATACCATCAGGGAGTTTTTCATTTTGTGAGATTGTTGGATAACAATAATGCACCATCTGCGATTTGCACCGAGATGCA
This sequence comes from Oncomelania hupensis, assembly GCA_036898135.1. Taxonomy (NCBI): domain Eukaryota; kingdom Metazoa; phylum Mollusca; class Gastropoda; order Littorinimorpha; family Pomatiopsidae; genus Oncomelania; species Oncomelania hupensis. Next base: position 48,975,025 of record CM072527.1, read on the forward strand.
GACATGACGTCAGTATTTTGCATTATGTTTTTTATTTTTTTTAAAACGATTTTCATGTCTGTTGGTACTGTTTCATTTGGTCTTTGTTGGAGGAAACAAACCATATTACACACCCATAGTTGAAAATCTGAAGGGCTGGTTGATGCAAGAAATAGTGTCTTTAGGTTCTTCAGAATTTTTGCTCTAGAGTGCATCAGCATCAGTACCAACTATTGGATGTTGGATGTCCTCTCAGTTTTGCATCTTTGATTTGCTGATGTTGGCTTTGGTTGTGTGTTGTCACTATAATTATTTACACTTTTTCCCCAGTTTAGTTCAGATTTACACTGTCTTCAGTTTTGTCCCAATTGAATGCCATTTTCTTCTAATATTTCAATAAGAAATAAAGTTCCTTTTGAATAAATTGTTCAACTTTCATTATCTTATGGTTTGTTTGGCTTTTCTGCTAGCTCCGACAAGCTGTAAGTTGGACTCATTTTGTTTTGTTCTTTTTGTTTCCGTTTTGTCGTTATTGGCTTGTTTCCACATGTATTCTGCCACAGCGTTCAGCAAAAGCCGTTTTAGTAGTCGGGCTACCTTATTGACTGTAGATTTTCCATTCTCCCCTTAATTTGCTGTGTTTGGCTAGCTTGTGATGCTGCTAAGTTTTAGCAGTTGTGAAGGTAAGCTGGGTGCAGAAATGCTTGTTTTGCTTTTATGTTGTTTGTCCTGTGTTGTTGGTTTTATTGCTCACATGCATAGCAATGCCAGTCTCTATGTACACGCCCTCCCCACATCCATTCTCCCCCTCTCATACATCCCCCAATTTTTTCCTGATTTTTGCAAATCTGTGCGAGATGAGTCATAAATAGTTTCAACAGGATTTTCTTTTTTTAAATTCCATTCGTCTGTCTGCCCGACGTCTGGACGTGCAAAACTTCCAAGTGGATTAACATCTCAAAACCTACTTCCAACTATCAAAAGCAAACTTGCTAAGATGAAACCTCATAAATGAACCGTGAATAAATTACTTCACTTCAAGGTCAAGGTCACAGGGTCAGCAAAGGTCGAGGTTACAGGGTCGTCAACAAGTGTTGGTTCAAAAATGACAATTTTTCACAAAATGTCAATCTTTTCCTAAGTTATTAATATTGAACTTATGAATTTTTTGGTGTCAATGAGACACACATCCTATGCACTTATGGTCAACCTCACTCTAAGGTCAAGGTTACTGAAGTTGTCCAAAGTCATTCAGTATAGGTACTTTGAAATGACTTAACCCTAAACAATGAGAGATATAAAGTTCAAACTTGTTGTATTTATACATGATAGATTCATCTTTCATATATATTTGCTTTTGATCTTGAAGGTCAAGGTCAATTTAGGCCTGGCAAAAACAAACAAAAAATGTCATCGTACAGTGGAATGGCTCTATTTAAGTTAAATAGAGAGACATTCCACTGTACGATGACATTTTTTTGTTACATTTTAACCCATAGTATGTAACATTGGGTTATTTGCTCAGACATGCATGAGAGGTCATGTGAAGGTCAAGGTCACTGAAGGTCAGGGTCATACCAAGATAAGTTTTTTTGGCATCATACAGTTTTGCTGTAGTTTTTTGATATTTTGCATGAATGTATTTGGAGCCGAATGTCAAGGTCATCTCTAGGTCAAGAGCATAGAAAAATCAAAGTCTGTATTACTTTGCATTTTAATGCCACAGTTTCATGTTGTTGTTTTTCTGGGCACTCATTTTTATATTAAATATTGCAATTTCCGTAAGTAACATGTGAGTTATATGGGCTTTGCCCTTCTAGTTTTAAATCTGAGCCAGCTGTTTTTGTTTTTGTAAAGCCAGCTGATTTTTGTTAGGTTGAACCATGTTTTGTGTTTTTGTCAATAGCAAAGCAGAGGACCGAAGCTGGTGGGTAACTAAAAAAAAAACCAACAAAGCATCATCGCATGAGCAGAAAACTCTCAGTCTTAGTTTTATTTGCAATATGCCACTGACGTTGAACTGTTACTTGTTAGGGAGCATGGCCAGGTCTGAACAAGACGAGCACATCATCATTATAGTTTCTGTAGTCCAAAAAGATCTTCTGTAACCTCTTTTGTTCTTATTTTGTTACGCATGCTGAATGAATATTACATTTTTAAAAAAAAAAATTTTAAAAGAAGAATAAAAAGGAACAGAAAGAAAGACATTTTCAAATGATGTCAACAAGACAAAGATATGTTCAGATGAAAAAATAATTGTGTTAGATCATAGGCACTGTTATACATAAGAAGCAAAACACACACAACACACTCCTCAACCTTGCAGTTTTGTGTTTGCTGTAATTTTGTGAATGAATGGAGCCATACAAATTCAAAGTAATGGACCAGTTTTAATAATAAACTTTCCGTGTTTATCCTCCAATCACAGCCGTCCCCATTCTCCCATCCACTTTCACTCTCCCCAACCTTCTATCTTATGGCGACCTTGTACTAATCCCAGTCACTGTGTACTTACGTGTTTTGTGGTTATTATTCCATTTTTGGACAAATTCGTGTTGTAAATATGTTACATTTTCATTGGACAAATGCCACACAAACTTGGTAAAAAACGTTGGTCATTATCGATTTTGTAAACACGAATGTTTCTAGAAATAATTTAACATCAGAAACCTTGTTTTGAATTGGAAGAGAGCTGTTATTCTGTTGTAATGATCCAATGGATTCTGTGTAATGGTCAACTTGAATAATCAATGTTTCTAAAAATGGTTTCTCACTCACTGTCTTTTATTTTGAAGGCTTCCAGCAGTTTTACGCGCACCCCCTTCTCGCATCACAATATTGCATTTTAATACTGCCCATTCTTGATTAATTTGACCTGATTCCTGTCTCTGCATCCTTCCAGATATTTTGGTCGATCTTTCTAATCATATCCATCCAGATGTTTGTCTGTCCATTCCATCCAGTCTCAAGCATCCATCGGTGATTTTTTTTTTTTTAATTACAAAAGATATCGACTGTATGTAAGGTATTCACTGTTCTTTTTTTCATAAGCATAACTTGCATATTTTTGCATGTCGGTTTAAAATTCCAGAATAAAAAAAGTCTAGTAGTGATGGAACACTTTTTGTAACAAACCATTTTTAAAGAATACTGGATTAATCAAAAACTTGGTGCTCACAGCACCAACTAAAATATGGGCTCAGGGAGGGATGCGTCAGAATGTGTAATCAAATGTTCATTGCAGTGGGCTCCAAGGCAGAGAGAAAGGGAATGAATAAATACATACATCATGCTAGCTCTTGTTACAAATGGACGACAGTGTCAGCTGTCAAATAAATCAATCCTGCACGGTGTTTTCAGGGTGGAGAATTCTCCGCGAATCCGCGGATTTCCGCGGAAGGCATTTGCATTTCCGAGAAAAAAAAAAAGAGTTCCGAGTGTGAGAAGCTGAGGGCTACCCTTTACTGGGCATAGCGGCCAAAAGCGGCCGAAGGTATAAACAGGCAAAACGTCCAACAGCGTCCGTATCAACCATGTGGTTATATTCTCGCGTTGTTTGAAAGATTGCGAGACTTCCGGCAATTGACTTCCGGTTAAATTCTGTTGTGAAAACATTCGACTGCATTTCCACAAGTTTTCTCTGTGATGCGTTCGTTTTTTCGATTTTTTTTTTCAAATTTTCTTGTGTTTTTTGTTTTTTTTGTTTTGTTTCTTTTCTTTTTTTAAATCAAATTAATTAGCGCGCACACACCACCACCACGTTAATAGCCATCTATGGCTCCTGTGGTGTTTTCTGCCAACAACATCATCGGCAGTATCCAGATCCAGATCCAGATCCAGAAAATGGATGGTTTGGATTCTTCGACTGATGAAGGGGAGTTTACAGGCTTCCATTTATCAGACAGAGAGAAATGGACTTGGATTCGGAGGAAGAGATCGGTACTGAGTACTGACATTAGACTGATTAGTCATTAGACAGTTAGTGTCAGTAGTGTGCATTCATACGATCTTTCAGACTGGCATGAAAGTGAAGAAGAGGAGGGGGCTTGTTTGGACTTTTTAAAACTTTTTTTATTGTATACACATGGAGTAATCAAAAACAAGACATGACAAGAGAAGTATAAAAAGGTAGATAATCAAAAGAGATTTATTTCTGTTCATTTTGTATTTTATTTCATTTAAATCTGTACACTAGTCACTAATACCTAAGATGTAGTGTTTTTACTAACGTACCCCTAAATATCTCTAAAATTATAAAAATTCTTGCCTGTTTACAGCTAAAAAATAGACAAACGTGTGCCCAGTAAAATTTGAAATGTGGAGTTTGTGTGTAACAGTGGTGGACCTCAAACTTTGTTAGGCCTACAAATCAAGATTCTTAACTTTTTTGAAAGACATGTGCATAAAACATTCTTTTTTTTTTTGGTTGTTGTTGTTTCTATTCAGTTTACTTTGTGCTTTTTGCTTTCAGGAGAGGCCCTAACTTACTTTCAAAATAGCATAAATTCATTTTCCTCCAGGGGGCGAATACCGGGGCTTGGCCCCTGGGCCCCGGCCGGATTTCAGAGATTTCTTGATTCAGTTGTTCTCCACCCTGTGTTTTAGATTACATTTACACACATACCCACACACACAAAAAGTGTGCATGTGCCAGGAGTGTCAGTTACTCCCGCCATCCACATCTCCACCCTTTGTAAAATTCAGGTCAAGTAATCAGCAGTACTAAAAACAATTTTTAAATAAAGTTTAAAAAAACAACCAAAACAAATAAAATATTTTTAAAAAGAACCTGTTCATTTAAAAAATATTTTATTTGAAATCGTTTTTTAACGCTTTTATAGTATTGAGATGTAGAAGCATAGAAGCATCTTTAGTGCAGTCAAACGAATGTGGGTGTGGTGTGTTGATTGTGTAGAGAAGTGATGTTGTGTGTAATTAAGCAGGTCAGGTAGATGTGCAAGCTGTCATTTATGTTGTTGCTTCTTTGTTTCCTTTTTGGTTTGTTTTCACTGGGTTATGGTGTGTGTGTGTTTTGCCATCCTATCTCTTTAGTTTGTGCTGAAGTAATTCAGTGGAGCAAGTTAGTATTCTGTCATTAGTTGGGTTATGGGTATTTTTTTTATTATTTTTATTATTTATTTTATTTCATTAAAACTAAACTTGAAAGCATAAATTTGTATCTAGACCGCTTGCTTGCTTGGTTTGAATTTTTTGAATGATTTTTTAATTGCAGCTTCATAAACAGTATTTGGGCTTCCTGGGATAACACCTTATTATCGATATCTCAGCAGATAAATTCTATGTGGTGCCAACATAATACATTAGTATTGGAACAAGTTTTATGAAAAGACAGTGTAATGCAGATTAGCTAAATTGCGATGTTTCTGGTTAAAAGTGTATTCTTTTGTTAAAACTCTAGTGTAAGTAATAAAAGGCGAAGTCAGGTCAAGTCATGTCAAAAAATTCAATTATCTGAGACCCACAATATAAACAGTACAGTTTGATGTAGATCTTAATTGAAGCTTTCAAAACGTAGTGGCTTTTTGTTTGCAAGCTTTAGCTTCAGAGTAGTGGCGAAACAGTTTTCTTGGTAAGAAGACAAGAATATATATAAAATACTAATGATAACAGATGCTATATATGCAGCAATCTGTACCAGCATACATGCATATTAACTGGGCTAAATAAAGTTTAGGACCATGTGTATCTTTCTCCATACCCTGCTCAATGTTGCTGACATATAATGCAGAATGGATAGTCTTCTATTTGTAAAATAGATACCGTTTCGTCAGATTAATACGAAACAAGAAAAATGGAATGTTAATTTGTAGTGAACTATCTTGTTTTAAATTTTTTTTAGTACATCAGTCTGTAGGAGAAAATTTGTGACAGAGAAGTCTTGCATGTAGATGTGACTGATAGTTTGTTCTTTGTCAGATGTTTTTAGTCTGTGGGGTAAACTTGACACGCCACCTAAAAAGTCATCCTATTGGCAAATGTTAATGGATACATGTTGACTGCCCAGTCCTGTCTTGAACCCATGATTGCGCTTGCAACCCTGTATTGTTGCCTGTGATTACATGGGTTTTGGTTGTGCTTTGAATCTGAAAATGTTCATAAAATTCCATACATTTGTGAAAACTTGTATTTAGAATAATGGAAACAAGAAATTATGTTAGTTCTTCTTAGCTCTTTTTGTGGAATTTCTTTTAAAACTGTTTTGAATTATCTTAAGAAAGTAGGTTTGTTTGAAAAGACGTGATAATCAACTAATTTAAGTCTACTTCTTCTATTTTTGTTATCTCTTTATCAATCACCCATTATGTTCTCTCTGCCGGTGAAGAATATGCCAGGAAGCAATACAGATAACATGATTGATGTTTCATACTTTGTATCCTTAATAATCTATTAATAGATTTATTCATTTTGGTACAGTACTTTGTGTTTTTATGACTTTGTTAGTACATGCATTCATTTTGATACAGCTTCTTTGAGCCTACTACTACTACTACTACTACTACTACTACTACTACTACTACTACTACTACTACTTTCAGTCAGTTACTGCTATTACCACAGTACTTCTTGGCTTGACTTGTCCCACTGTGGAAGCCAGGTAAAGTCTGGTCATCATTCTACTAGATGTTTAGTGGTTTCTATAGGTTGTTGGTTATTAGTGTATTGTATTGAACTCACATCCGTTGTGTCTTGCAGGATTTGACAAGCGTTCAGAACATGCAGAAGAGACACGGTCTTCTGGAGGCTGACGTTGTTGCCCATCAGGTAAGAGATTCCATTACTAGGGGCAAAGACTGTGAATCTCAAAATATTGTTCATCATTTTGAGTTTCTATGCGAGGATGATTACATCAGTGTCATTGAGCTGTCTATATTTTACATCCGCAGTGAAAAGAATATGCACAATCCCCAAAAAACAAAAAAAAGAAATTAGTGGGACTGGGTTCAAGATGGGGAGGATGGTCAGGTCAACTTATTGTGTGTAACAAAGACAAATTTTATTAGTTCAAATTAAGAAATATTAGTAATATTGCCTGATAATCTTTATAAAGCCTAGAGTCTATTTGATTGAAGCAAACTCAGATCATGAATAATAAATATGATGTTACGCTAACAATCATGTTTTCATTTTCTTTCAGGACCGAATGGAATCGCTGAACAGCCAGGCCACCCTGTTTGCCACGGGTGACCACTTTGACAAGGACAAGATCAACCAGAAGGCGGTGGAGGTGCGCGATCGCTATGAGAAGCTGAAGGCCCCCATGCATGCCAAGAAACAGAAGCTGACCGAGGCCCAGAGCCTGCAGCAGTTCCTGCGCGATGTGGAGGATGAAGAGGACTGGATCCGTGAGAAAGAGCCCATTGCTGCCTCCACTAACAGAGGTTTGTCAGAGTTTGAAGAGTAATGACTTGTGCTAATGTGAGTTCATATTGTAAAACTCCTTGTTCCAAACAAGAGCTAATGTTGGCTACAGTGTTTTATTAGCGCGTGTGATCGTTTCACTTTGCTGCAGTCCACTGCCTCCACTAACAGAGGTTTGTCAGAGTTTGAAGAGTAATGACTTGTGCTAATGTGAGTTCATATTGTAAAACTCCTTGTTCCAAACAAGAGATAATGTCGGCTACAGTGTTTTATTAGCCTGTGTGATCGTTTCACTTTGCTGCAGTCCACTGCCTCCACTAACAGAGGTTTGTCAGAGTTTGAAGAGTAATGACTTGTGCTAATGTGAGTTCATATTGTAAAACTCCTTGTTCCAAACAAGAGCTAATGTTGGCTACAGTGTTTTATTAGCTGGTGTGATCGTTTCACTTTGCTGCAGTCCGACTTTGGCAGCATTGCTTTGCCGTTATTGCTACAGCTAACCTGAGGGTGGGTTATTACAAACAATGCAAGCGGGGATTTGCTTATGTCCAATAACTTTTGTTTCACGAAGCCTTGGTAAGTAGGTTTTGTGGTAAGTTTATACATTGTCTGTGTATGTTATAGGACGAGACCTGATCGGTGTTCAGAACTTGATGAAGAAACACCAGGCACTGTATACATTGTCTGTGTATGTTATAGGACCAGACCTGATCGGTGTTCAGAACTTGATGAAGAAACACCAGGCACTGTATACATTGTCTGTGTATGTTATAGGACGAGACCTGATCGGTGTTCAGAACTTGATGAAGAAACACCAGGCACTGTATACATTGTCTGTGTATGTTATAGGACGAGACCTGATCGGTGTTCAGAACTTGATGAAGAAACACCAGGCACTGCATACATTGTCTGTGTATGTTATAGGACGAGACCTGATCGGTGTTCAGAACTTGATGAAGAAACACCAGGCACTGCATACATTGTCTGTGTATGTTATAGGACGAGACCTGATCGGTGTTCAGAACTTGATGAAGAAACACCAGGCACTGCATACATTGTCTGTGTATGTTATAGGACGAGACCTGATCGGTGTTCAGAACTTGATGAAGAAACACCAGGCACTGCATACATTGTCTGTGTATGTTATAGGACGAGACCTGATCGGTGTTCAGAACTTGATGAAGACACACCAGGCACTGTATACATTGTCTGTGTATGTTATAGGACGAGACCTGATCGGTGTTCAGAACTTGATGAAGAAACACCAGGCACTGCATACATTGTCTGTGTATGTTATAGGACGAGACCTGATCGGTGTTCAGAACTTGATGAAGAAACACCAGGCACTGTATACATTGTCTGTGTATGTTATAGGACGAGACCTGATCGGTGTTCAGAACTTGATGAAGAAACACCAGGCACTGTGTACATTGTCTGTGTATGTTATAGGACGAGACCTGATCGGTGTTCAGAACTTGATGAAGAAACACCAGGCACTGTGTACATTGTCTGTGTATGTTATAGGACGAGACCTGATCGGTGTTCAGAACTTGATGAAGAAACACCAGGCACTGCATACATTGTCTGTGTATGTTATAGGACGAGACCTGATCGGTGTTCAGAACTTGATGAAGAAACACCAGGCACTGCATACATTGTCTGTGTATGTTATAGGACGAGACCTGATCGGTGTTCAGAACTTGATGAAGAAACACCAGGCACTGCATACATTGTCTGTGTATGTTATAGGACGAGACCTGATCGGTGTTCAGATCTTGATGAAGAAACACCAGGCACTGTATACATTGTCTGTGTATGTTATAGGACGAGACCTGATCGGTGTTCAGAACTTGATGAAGAAACACCAGGCACTGCAGGCGGAGATAACTGGCCACGAACCACGCATCCACAATGTCTGCACTACTGGAGGGCAACTGCTCAAGGAGGGTCACTTTGCCCACGACACCATCAAGGGCAAGATCCAGGACTTGCAGGACCGCTGGCAGCAGCTCAAGGCAAGTTGCACAATATCTGTGCTTTATCCTGTGGTTTCAAAGTTTTTGGGGTTATGATATGGTTTCAAAGTTGTTGGGTTATGTTTGAAAGTTGTTGCTCAAAGAGAGTTGCGTAAGTTTTGTGTGTGATGCTGCTGTTTACAAGCCTGCTCACCCCCCCCCCTCCCCACCCCACCTTCACCCCCCTCAACTCCTCACCCCCCTCACCCCCTTTCCTCCCTTCCTCTCTCTTTATTGATGAGGAAAGCTTTACATCTGTCCCCTGCCCCTGTGAAGCAAACATTTCTTAAATGTGTTTAATGGGCAGAAGCACACGGATAGGGCGGACTAGTCCCGTTTTATTCATCGACAGTGTTTAGGTTGTAAGCTTAGCCACTCCAAGACCAAGTTTTTGACACTTTATCTTGATGTATCTCACAGGACAAGGCGAATCAGCGTAAGCAGGACCTTGAGGACTCTCTGCAGGCCCAGCAGTATTTTGCTGATGCCAACGAGGCTGAGACCTGGATGAGGGAGAAAGAGCCCATCGCCGCCAACACCGACTACGGCAGAGATGAAGACTCTGCTGAGGTAAGACACTACACACCGTTTTGTGGCAAATTTGATTGCAGTTAAATTTTGTGATAGACTAATGGTTGATTTTCTTCTTATTCAGCGCTGCAACCATGCCCTTCGGCATGAGAAATGTATGCTCTTTATAAATTATTCTTTCGTTCATTCCTTTATTGAAAACAAAAGTTGAGATTCCTTGAGGTATTTTTTTTTAAAAAATTCTTTGTCATAGGATTGACCTTTTAGTTTGGATTTTATCATTTTTAGAGTGTATTTTTCATTTCGTCCTAAAAAAACAACTACGATACTATTGTGTTTGTTTTAGGCACTGCTGAAGAAGCACGAGGCTTTCATGGCTGATCTGGAGGCATACCGCAGTGTCATTGAAGGTCTGCGAGACCAGGCTCAAGCTTGCAAGGTATTGAACTCTTCCCTTAGACAGAGAAATGGAATAAAATTAAAATGTTGGCCAAGAAATATTATTAAAGGTGTTTTGTGTCATAGACTATTCAACTCAATGCATTAACATTGAAGGTCATGGAAGAATGTAAGTTGATAAAACTAAATAAGAAATATTGCATGCTACATTTTGACGCCATAAATCTGTTTATACAACAAGGCTCTTAATTTGTAGGTAACATCTAAAAAATATGCATTTGGTGTGCTTTGTAAAGTGACATTTCTGCTACTAAAGTGTAATAAAAAAAACCAAACTTGTTTGTAGCGAAGTAAAACGCACACACAAGTAACCTCTTCTGTGAGGGAATGCTTGTGAGAAAAATGGTGAAATGTGGATCATTTCAGAAATGTTAAAAAAAAAAATTAAAACCACTGAAAGTAGTCTATTTTCCAATTTATTTTGAGCAGACTATTTGATTTATTGTTTTACTGAGTGATATGGATTTGTTTTTGTCTTACATCAGCAACAAGAGGCCCCTGTGGTGGATGACCTTGGCACGGAGAAGGTGGCGGCCCTGTACGACTACACGGAGAAATCTCCTCGTGAGATCTCCATGAAAAAGGGGGATGTCCTAACGCTTCTCAACAGCGCCAACAAGGTTAGCAAAAACTAAAAACATGGAAGGACAAAAAAGTATTGTTAAATCTTATAAAAGTGTGGGAAAAGTTGTCTGTATGTTAATGGACGCGATTCATTTCAATTGGTAATATTCATCACAAAAGCTGCCAGAACTCTAACAACTCGCCCGACATCCTTAATGTGTCTTTGAGACATAGACTTGTACTGGATATTAGATTGGATGTACTGTGGAAAAGCAGTACAGAAATTCTGATTTTGGAAATCAGCGTTATCTTCTCTTTCTGTGTGTATGCATATTTGTCACAGAAATTTACATTTTGAATTTTGAAATAAATGTCAAGTTTTCTTGGTAGTTAAAATGTCAAAATAATACAGAAATTTTAAAAATTTGAATTTTGAAATGTATGTCCACTTTTCTGTGTGCATGCATAAGTGTCAAAAGAATACAGAAAATAACAGTTTGAATTTTGAAATTAATGTCCACTTTTCTGTATACATGCATAGAAGTCAAAAGCGTAAAGAAATTAAAATTTTGAATTTTGAAATTAACCCTTTGAACCCTGGGGCCCCACCCCCTGCCCATGCCCATCCCCTGGGCTCCCCGGAGAAAAATGGCATTTTTAGCATGCTGTTAGTAAAACAACGAAAACATAACCAAAGTGTTAGACAACCCAAAGTACTTCAAATGTCATCTCTTCATCTTCATTATCATCCCACAATTGATCGATTACTTCCTGAGTTGTGTACAGTCGCTTAGCGACGCTTCCTTGATTTGTAGACCTTCGTTTCATGACGCAAAATTGAGAAAAAAACCGTCACAAAAACACGCACTGTGCTGCACTAGAGCGCTGACATTTTGCTTTACCTTATTCCCAATAACCCTCAATAACCCTATTCCAAACAGCAAGTACTAGAAAGAACAGTAAGCTGTGTACGGACCGTAAGATTAACGGTAAGGTTACGAGACCGATTTTTCGGTCTTTCGGGGCACAGCTGTTTAAGGGCTAGACCGATATATCGGTCTTTTGGGTTCCACGGGTTAATGTCTACTGTTCTTGTTTGTGTGCCTGAATAGATGTCAAAAGTGTGTAGGAAATTCCAAAGGAACATGTCCATTTTGTGTTGTGTGACTGCAGGACTGGTGGAAGGTAGAGGTGAACGATCGACAGGGTTTTGTGCCAGCAGCCTACGTGAAGAGACTGGACCCCAGTCTGTCGGCCAGTCGCAACAACCTTATGGATGAGTTCACCATCTCGGTCCGTCAGAACCAGATTGAGACCCAGTGAGTACAAAAGTTAATTAATTGAATAATTTTTATTTAAAAAAATTCTTGACTATGTGAGGAGTCTGTACCTTATCCAGGTCGGATAGTTTGAACGTCTTTCTCATGTGTTCACTATCTCAGTCAGGTAGACAGATTGAGATCCATTATATTTGTTTATAATTCATTTTGTGACCATGTTTCATGCATGTAAGTGGATTGTAAGCAATCATTTAAGATATCCAGTCCAAGTTGTTTGACTCGCCTGCGTACAGCAAGGTACTCGAGACTACATTATCGCCCCAAAATACGTGATTTCCAGATTTTTTGAAACTGTGCTAATAGGCCAAATGTTGAGTATATCCTTCTCCCAATTTCCTCAAAAAGAAGTATGATTGAATATGTGTCTCACATCCATTTGTTGATGAGTTCATTTAATTTGAATTTAGTTATGGAACACTGTTGAAGTTGATTGTGAATGCTTTGGTTTGGAGATAAAAAAAGGAACTTAAGATCCAGATATATAACTGTGTAGGTTTTGCACAGCAGCTCAATTCCTATGTGAGCAGCACTCTTAGGTTCTCCCACATTTTGCTGGCTGAGGGCTATTTATAGCTTGCCTACACCCTCCCTTTCAGTGAAAGGACAGGAAAGAAGAGCACTGGCAAAGCTATTTATAGCTAGCCTGGCTGAACTAGCTTCAAAACCTAAAAGCTTTGGTTGAGCCGGTGTGTTTGAAGCCTTTGCAGGTGTGAAGTAGAAAATCGTCACGGCAGTGGTTTTGTGTTTACAACAGGTACGCCAACCTCATCGATCTGGCTAACCAGCGTCGGGAGAATGTGAAGGAGTCGTGCAAAGCTTACCAACTGGTGCGTGAGGCAGCGGAGTTGGCTGCCTGGATCACGGAGAAAGAGAACCTCATGCTCGGAGATGAGGTCGGAGAGGACCTGGAGCAGGTGGAGGAGATGCAAAAGAAGTTTGACGACTTCCAGAAGGTTTGGAATGTTTGCTACATTTTTTTGTGTCAAATTTTTAAGTAGTCATACAATACAATACAATACAATACACAGGGTTGCCAACCACTACGGAATTTCCAGAGTTTACTCCGGAAATGAATACGCGGCTACGGAGCTACGCAAATCGAAAATTTACTACGGAAAGTCAATTTTCGACGATAGTATTACAGTTTTAACGAGTTTTATTGAGCGCCTGTGCCTCCCGTAGCACCTCAAGGTCACGGTCATTCGGTTTACGTGCACGGTGTAATAGATCACGCTCCCAGTGCATGTTAGGAAATTCGACCAATCACCGTGAAGTGGTTTTGCAAACGGCCAATCGGTGCACAAAACCTCGACCTTTGTGAGACACTTTCGTTTCCGGGTCACGTTCTACAGCGCGAGAAGAAAAGTTTGTGTGCAGCGTATTTTGAATCCATGATGCCAAAAAGAAAGAAAACTAGCGATGAAAGCCCAGAAAAAAAGTAGAGGACAGCAAATCAAGAGTACGGGAAAGAGTATTCTGAAAAATTTCCGTGCATCACTGAGTCATCGAGATCACACGATGTGACGCGACACGTGAATGGCAACCGTCACAAAAGTCGTTGCCCTGATCCAGAAAAGAGTGTACCTGTTCAGTCGGTAGCCACCTTCTTCAAGCCCGATATGGATCTCTCAATAATTCGTGCGGAAACACTCTTCATGACCTTTGTTGCAGACTGTGCATGCATGTCTTCGTTTAAAAAAAATGCGAGGACGAATGGCTACGGAAAATGTCATAAAACTACTGAAATTCAGAATTTTTACTACTGAAAACTTTTTGGGGGGTTGGCAACTCTGAATACAGTACAGTACAGTACAATACGACTTTGTCTCACATGAAGTAATTACAATGAATACACAAGAAAGGGCAGATTCAAACGCTTTTGAAGTATGACTTTAGTACTCTCCAACAAGTTAATGCAATGAAACCCTCTATGTACATTTTCTCATATCTTTTCATATTCATTACTTTGTATATTTTATATGTTGACATCCTTTCATCAGAGCATGGAATTCTCCGCGTTTCCGCGATTTTCCGCGGTACAGGACCTTGCTTTTCGCGGAAATCTGTTAAGTTTCCGCGGAAAAAAAAATCTGTATGGAGGTGTGACAGCTAAACGATTTTTTTCTTGTTCTGATCCAGTGAATCTCTAAACGGGTTGCCGATCTCAAAAAGAGCGATTCTCACTGGTGTAGCTGGGTAGCTTTAGTTTTCAAAGATGGCGGAATTGTGAATCGTGGTGAGGTTTTCGTGGATGATACTGCAAGAAATGGGTGGAGGTGGGCTTGGTTAGAAGTAAAAGTCGGAGAAGAACTGCTTTCATTTCACATTAGAAAGCTACAGCAATGCAGCCTGGAGAGTGAATGAGAAGAGAAATGAGAAAAACCGGGAGACAAAGAGCAAGAAAGCAGAAGAGCTCAACGTTACACTTAAAAAAAAAACTACCATCCAAAAGAAAGGCAACAGAAACTATTGAGTCTGCAAATGAGAGAGCAAGGCAAAAGCATCAGAAATCTCTTGCAGTGTCATCTTCCTGCTTTGCTCCTGTGGAATCAACAAATCTAGAGCTTGAACAATCAACCAGCTAGATCCAGTCATCTTTCGTGTAAACAGATTGTGCTCATGCTGCCAGCCAGTCACCAGTCCCCACAAAAAAGAAGCAGAGTTCATTGCTCATTTTTCAAATAAACTGGAATTCACACACATAAACTGTGTGTATAGATATATTGTTAAAATGCTCTTTATTTTATTTATGAATAAATTCATTAAAATGTATTTCCAGTCAAGTGTAATCAAATTATTTTGAACTCTATACAACCTTTTTGATAATTCGGTGACCAGAGAAAGAAAAATCCTTGTTTTCACCTGTATAATCAGATCTTATTGAAGAAAACGTTAATAAATAAATATTTTTAAAATAATTTTTTAAAGGAAAAAAGGGCAACATTTTTATGGGGTTAAACTGCTAAGTTTCTCTCTAAAATGCACCAGATTGAACAGAATTTAATATATATATTTTAAAAATTTTCCGGGGGAGCATGCCCCCGGACCCCCCTAGGGGAGATGGTATTTCCTCTTTTTTTAACAGGGGTAATTCCATGCTCTGTTTCATTGTGTGTTTTTATTTAACGTGATAAGATATATAACCCCATTTGTATCCTTTGTGCAAACCCAGTTAAATGTAGTTTTATTTATTCTTCAGGATCTGAAGGCCAACGAGGCTCGCCTGCAAGAGCTGAATTGCATCGCTGACCGCCTTACCGCAATGGGTCACACCGAGGCTGCTGAGAAGATCCGTGAACAGATCACTGTAAGCCCTTTGTTTTTGTAAAACTAGCTTTATAATTCATTCTACCATGTTAATGACTATGTTACACGAAGTTTTTACTACCCTGTAACTCAATTCTCTTACATCTAAATGTGAAAAGTACAAAACTGCACGAAGAATAACATCTGTGAAAGATAAAAGGTTTGGAATGAATGTTAGCGTTGGAGCTGATGAGAGTGATGTATCTATGTGCAGCAACTGAACCAGCGCTGGGTGACTCTGCAGCAAGTGTCAGCAGAGAGGGCTCAGACTCTGGGCAGCGCCTTTGAGGTGCAGCGATACCACAGGTCAGTAGTTCAAACTTTTAAATCACTGTGCGCATAGATTTTGACCTTCAAGAACAATAGGCCTAAAGAGCTATGTGCACAGTTTTGATCTTCTCCTGTGCTATTTTTTTTATGTGAAATAGTAGGTCCCTACATAGCTATGTGACCTACTGTGTTCTTCCACAAAGCATTTACTGAGCGTTACATTGTGTTGTGCTTGCTGCTGCGAACAGAGAGGTGGACGAGACCAAGGATTGGATCAGCGAGAAGGACAATGCCCTCAACAACGACAACTATGGCCATGACCTGGCTAGCGTGCAGGCTCTGCAGCGTAAACACGAAGGTCTGGAACGTGATCTGGCCGCTCTGGGAGAGAAGGTCAGTGTTTTCTGCTACTAGAAACAGAAGCAGACTAAACAAACAACCGACCCAAATTCGTTGTAATACATTACATTTCAGTCTTGATTTGATTTACTGCTTTAATGACTGTCCAGAAGTCCACAACTATAACAATAATATTAAAATTAATAATAAGGATATTTGTATACTGGAGTCAAGAACACTTGACAATTAAAAGAGAATCTAAATATATAATGTGATGTGTTATTGTTAAGGAGCTTGTGTGACAAGAAACGGTCCTTATAAATATATTGTTATTTGTAAGACACAAGACATAAGAATAGTTATTCACCAAGTAAAAACGTTAAAAGGATTTTGGTGTGGCATGGTGACAATGAAATACATCCTTTCTTGCACAGCCTCACATGCATTCATCGTGTCATACACTTCATTGGCATTCAGCATGTATACCGCACTAAAGGATAGGTAAACACAGTGTTAAACATACCTCAGTCATATATCACAAGTTATGGAGTCACACACACTGCAAGTAAGACAAAATACAGCAGTAAAACAATATAACAGCATTAAAGTTTGAAATGTTTAAAGTTATTTACTTGTTTGTTGGTTCATTTTTCCCTGACAGCGAGGGAGAGGAAATGGGCACCGCCCTCGTTATACTAGCCTAGAGAAAAGGGAGGTCCCAAACGTCCCTCTCCCCAACGACCGAAGGTTAGGGGGGACAACTTTACCTTTATTCCCTGATTTACTGTGTTGTATGTTGTTTCAGGTACGAGACCTGGACAGCAATGCCCAGCGTTTGATGCAGACCCATCCTGACCAGGCCGAGAGCATTTATGAACACCAGACTGAGATCAACCAGATGTGGAACAGTCTCACCATCAAGGTATTGACACCATTGGATTTGCTTGGGGACAAGTACCTGGGGAAAAATCAGTCACTAGGATTTAGAAGCTTGTGAATCTGAATGTCCAGTTTAGCTCTCTGCAGACTTTTTCGCTGAATGATATCAACAGAGAGGGTTAGAGCTAAAGTTTGAAGCTTGAGTTTGGTATAGGATAATGGCGAATGTTACAAACCCCTATCTCACTCTTAATGAAATTCATTCCCTATTCTTAACAGCAGGCTCTTTTTCGCTTCCAAATATTAGTGGTGGGATGGAAGCAAACAGGAGCATTGCACAGTAACTTTGTTGTTATGTCTCACTGTCTGATCTCCATTTCAGGCCGATGCGCGTAAAGGCAAGCTGCTGGACTCCTACGACCTTCAGCGCTTTCTGTCCGACTACCGCGACCTTACGTCCTGGATTAACAGCATGATGGCGCTGGTGTCCAATGACGAACTGGCCAAGGACGTGACTGGCGCAGAAGCTCTGTTGGAGAGGCATCAGGTAATCTCCCTTTCCTTTTGCTGTTTGTCATGGTGGTGGTGGTGGTGGTGATGAGAAGGTAGATGGTGGGGAATAAAACAGAAAGAGAGGCATGATGGTGACAATGACAATGATAAATGAGGGATGAATAATGGTGCTGTTGAGAATGATGATGGGGTATCATTTGGGAAGGGGTGATTGTGAGAATAGTAGTAGTGGTGATTAAGAGAATAATATGTGGAGGATGAGTGATGACATTGGAAACGGAGAGAATGGGTGGCAACAATAATGGCCATATCCAGCATCAGCAATGTTAGGAGTTATAACAAATGGGTAATACAGCAATTATTCTGTTTTGATCACCTATATGGAATGCATCTTATGCTTTTTGCTTTATTCTGAGTCTCTATGTTACATTATTGTGTATTGTATTGAAGTTTGTGTGAGAGGCAACCTTGTTTTACGTGAAATGGGGAGAGCATGTAACATTAGTTGAATCAACACAGTGAATTGAATTTGACCTATAGTTTTAGCAGCTGTTATGCACCCAACACCTATTTCAGATGTTCAGTTCAGAAATCGTCAGCCACTACGGAATCTCGCCCTTGGCAGAAGATGGGGAAGAAGAAGAGGTGATGATCGTACGCAGGTTGCTAGCATGAGTTGTGTTGTAGGTTTGACGTAAACTGACAGCGTGTGAGCATGGTTCTACTCAACTCGGATTGCAAGCAAGTTCAGACTCCTCGCGAGTTCAGACTCCTTGCAAGTTCAGACTCGATATGAGTTAAAGATTCCTTGCTATTGAGGTTCTTAATGAGTTCATATGAATTGCTGCCTGCAAAATTCTCAACTTGGAATGTGGTATTCATGTTGCTGTGCGCGACAGCCAGCATTGTGGATGTAAAAGTTTAGACTAGCAAGTTGAACGGTGATTGAAAAAAATAATACAGTAACTGAGTAGGCAGGGTTTCCCAGTGAGTATGTCCTGTAAACCAGGTAAAATCATTAATGTAAAAACTAAACGTTCTTGTAACACCTTTATTAACCAATTGAAATACGTGCAAAGTGAAAAAATGCAGTTTTGCAGCAGCAAGAGTTTGCTTGCGATGTAATTTCGGGTTTTTCTGGGGTATTCAGTCATTCCATGTTTAGGGAATCTAGAACCAAATGCATAACTGAATCAATCACGATTATGGGGAACTGAGTTATGCACAATAACTTACTGATTGCATTGATGGGGGGAAAAAAAAAAAAATGAATAAATTCTGATCCCAAGGAAACAGACATTGAAATGTAATTTTTGCCTGTCAGGACAATATGGTTGGAAAACTGGCATGTTTGTAGGGTGAGGTATCTGAAAATGTTTGGGTGTGAATTATGCTGTTTTCTAGAAAGACGAAAGCATCTTTTTGAGTTGTGATGAGACGTATGATGGTTTTATTGGTGATTGTGAGTGGCTTAACCCCAGTTATTATTTGGTTATGATTGTTACTGTTCCCTCATTATCAATTTTTTAGTTTGGTGAAAGATTATACTGCCAGTTTCTTTGTTTCTGTCTTTTTTCCCCGTAGATGTCTTTTAGATGTTGATTTATGTTCTTTAGATGAGGAGAAACCTGAAGGGCTTTATTACTTTAGTCTGTTGGGGAATATGTGATGACTTATGAAATCTTAACCAATTTTGAGACAATTTTCAATTTGTATCGTTTGGTCCATCATTTTTAGTTTTTTTAGTTTTATTTATTGATATATATATATATATATATTTTATTTATTTATTTATTTATTTATTGATTTTTTGCATGACTGCAGTTGGAGAGAGAGAAAAAGCATGTTCATTGATTTTGTTTGTTCTCTTTTTTTTTGTTTTGATGTTAACATTCTGGAATGTTTATTTAGTTAGTACAGTGTGTATTCCCTTTCTCACATGAGAGTGTTAATGGTTTTTTTTCCGTTTTCTTTGTTGAGTTGGCTTATGGTTTGCAGCTTTTGAAAAATATAAAAGGCAAAATCCTATCAGCTCTATTTTTCTAACTTGATTGCTGCAAGTTTCGCTGTTGTTGTTTTGAGTGTAGATTCAGACTTTAAAATACCGGTTGACAAGTTTCGGCTGTGGTTTGCATCGTATTATATCATTCGTAAATTAACCCTAGCATGCCAAACAATTTCTTTAGTATAGATGGTCCAGTTTTCTATCACAATTTCATACAAGGTTATTATTACTTGTCATACACGTAGTAATGAGAGATTTGTGTTTTTAACGTATTATTTGGTAGCTTTTCTGTGCGTAAATTAAAACCTTAGTTTCTGGTATGCAATAAACACTTTTATACTGACTTCTAAAGGTTCCAGAATGTTGTGTTTTGTATTTATTCAATTTGATTCATTTTGTCATATTTTAGAGAAGAAAAATATCTTGTCATAAAAAAATTTGATTTTATTAGAGTGTTCATTTGTAGTTAGTTTTCTCAACAACTTTTGAGTTATTTATGATTTGTTAATAGTTGTGTGTGTGAGAAAGGGCAGGATGTAAAATAAGTGCACAGTTTATATTCGTAAAATAGGCACACAGTTTCTTTTCATTGGTATTTAACGTGCTGTTTGGTATAAATTTGTGTCATTTTGTTCAGGCACATCTCGGTTACCATTGTATGTGATGTGATTTATGTTAAGCTTGCACAGTGTAAAGCTTTTGAAAGACATCTTCTGTTCAACAGCAGTATTTGTTGTAAATTATACGTTTTGTTTATTTCGCCGCCCTGTGTACATCATACTTGAGTTTATATGAATTGAGTTTTAGTTTATTTTGCTGCTGGTGTTTGTTTTTTAAAAATCAAGTTTCTTTGTTACTTTTCGCTTTGGTTAAGCAGACAGTTTTGGGTGCAATGTACAAGGGTTGGAGGGTCCTTTACTCGTTTTGCCTGGAACTAAAACAATGCTTCTGCTTGGAAGGGACGTGAAATTTCAGACACACTTTTGGTTCTGTGCAACAAAGCCCTCTTCCTTGCCCCCCATCACTTTCTGACAGGAATGAGTGTGTTAGGGGAGGGGATGTGTGTGTATGTTGAATCCTATGTGATGAATAAACAATTGATCTGCTTTCTATATCTTAGCCTTATTAGCGTGAGGCCAGAAGTGTAATGGAATGGTTTTGGTAATGTGTTTTGACAGGAGCACCGTACAGAGATCGACGCCCGTGCTGGCACATTCCAGGCCTTTGAACTGCTGGGCCAGCAATTGCTGCAGAACCAGCACTATGCCAGCGACGATGTCCAGGAAAAACTGGAAGAACTTGCCAAGGCTAGAGAGGATTTGGAACAGTGAGTACATTCTTCCACATTTTCATGCAAATTCTTCTTGTCTTTATTGTTTCCACAGAATCGTTGTCATTGTCATCATCAGTTTCATCATCATCTTCATCATCATTGTCGTCGTCATCATCACCACCATCATCACCACCACCACCACCATCATCATCATCATTCTCAATAGCCATACAAGGTGTCATCAATGTCCTCATTATCTACTAAATGCATAATAATCTTTCCATTTATTTATTATTATTTTTGACATTTTATTCAGTTCAGTTCAGTTATATATTAATTTTACCTCTGTTCATTCAATATTACTTTGCATTTTAACTCTTAATCTCATATAGCAAAACAGCACTTTGATCTTCTCCCTCATGTAAGGATTTGACCAAAACAAGCCAAAAATATGTGCATGTGTTTAAAATGCTATATCTACTGAACGGTTGGTCAGAGCTTCATGGGACTTGGTCAGTGTGTAGATAATTGGTAACTATGCAAGTATTGAGTAAGCTTTAGTTCTGTCAGTGTCATCTGTCTGTGTTACCTGCTATTTTACCTGTGATTATAGGTAATTTCACAAGTACCAATTCTTTGGATGATGAAATGTCCGATCTGAAGTCGGAAAGATCGCTAGTGTGCATGCTAGACACTGACAAATCACTCTGATTGTCATTCCCTAACTGATCAGCCCTTTCATCTACTAATTGCTGCCACAACTGCCCATATGTATACTCATTGTCGGAATCAGATTCTGCCATTTTTTTAATATCCTCGCTCCCCAAAATGCGACCAAAAACTAAGCAAAAACTTCGATTAACCCTCTAACCCCCACAGGAGCCTAAGCCTTACCTGCTTCTATTTCCTAGGTCAAGGCAAGTAACTCCGTCAAAATGCTACACCATGCACATACAAAAATTAATTTAAAATGCACCATCCAGAATTATGTTCCACTTATCATTATTAATAAATAAACCACATATTTTTCTTCAAAATGAAGTGTTACATATTCATTTTTACAATGTGTTGCAACTGGAAAAAAATCTGAATGTCAACATTGCATACTGCACAACATGCAGCAATACGATCACTGCCACAAATAATAAAGCACCGATTGTTCATCATTTCTGTTATTCAAATCCGACAGAAAAAGATCGTCAAAGTGAAAGTCCAAATCACTTTCCTCTCCATCATTAACCCGTTATCAGCCTCCTAAAATCCTTCATGGATCTTTTTCTTCATCACTGATGCCATAATTCTCCTCCTCTCAAACTTCAAATTTTAATCAAACTTTGAAAATTCACTGTGTGCGTTCTACACTCTCTAAAAAGCGTTCTACACACTCTAAAAATGCAGTTAAAACTCTGCCGGAAACAGAAGGAAATCACGATGCACCCTCTGATCAGACAACGTCATTACCGGCCGCTGCCGGTCGTTCCGCAAGCATGAACATAGCAAAAATATCGGTCGCTCTAGGTCGCTCCGCGTGTTAAAGGGTTAACACGTGTTGTCAACACAAATGCAGTTGACAGGAAGGAAGTACGCTGCCTTTAGAATCAACTAGTGCACATGCGCGAATGGACAGGGTTTCCATTAAGTGGGAGAGAGGTGCTAAAAGTAGACAGTAACTAGGCGCGTTTTACGAGCCGTGATGAGCCGCGCTTTACCGCGCTTCATGAGACGAAGAGTTAATACCTGGGCACTCCTTTTCATGTTAAATATTGCAAGTTCCATAAGGAGCATGTGAGTCATATGGGCCTTGATCTTGTAGTTTCTTTCTTTTCTTCTGTACTTTTAAAATAACACATTTGTTTGTGTATTCCTTTTGTTGTGCTTGGTGAACGCTGTAAGAACAAACTTCATTGAGTTTTAGAGTGGTTAACTGTGCTGTAACTTTGTGTAATGATCTCTTTTTGCTTTCTACCTCTTCCACCCTCTTCTGGCCCCACCCTATGCTCACTACTGCCCCACTCCATGTCTCTGTTGCCCTTTCAAGCTTCTACTTCCACCCCAAGCCCTCACTGTCCTGTAATCCCTCACCTCATTTTGTGTGCATCAGTGCAATGGCCAAGTGAACAAGTACCACCCTTATCATTGTCAGTGCGCCTCTCCACAGTTCTCTTGCCAGTTGATTTCCTAACAACTTTTTGCATCTAAATGCTTTTGTGCTTTTGCAGGGCGTGGATCGTGCGCCGCATGAAGCTGGACCAGTGCCTGGAGCTGCAGCTGTTCTACAGGGACTGCGAGCAGGCTGAATCGTGGATGGCTTCCCGGGAGGCCTTCCTGGCTGGCGACTCGGTGGACGGTGACAACGTGGAGACCCTGATCAAGAAGCACGAGGACTTTGACCGAGCCATCAGCTCTCAGGTAAAGAGGAGTTTCAAAAGGCCTTACTATATCAGACCTGCCTACTCTCCCGCTTTTGGCGGGAGACTCACGCTTTTGACATGCATCCTGTTGCTTTTGTTGTTATACTGTTATACTTGAAAACTGTTGTTGAAAAGGGTGGTTATGTTTTTGATCCCCTGTCTCCCGCTTTTACTCTGAGGGGGGTAGGCAGGTCTGCTATATAATCTATTGTGTGTGATAGGAAAACAATCAGGCTGTAGGAATTCTAAAAAAAGCGGTTATATATAAATCTATAAGTTTGAAAGAGAAAACACCTTGTGCATTGTGTTGCTTGTTTGAGTGATAGAAATGGCACATCAATTGTTCCTGTTATTTTATTTCCAATACATGAGTACATTTGTATTAAAATAAATCTGAAGTTGTAAATTGTGACTATGTGAACAGGAGGAGAAGATTAGTGCCCTACTGCAGTTTTCTGACCAGCTGGTCAACTCCGATCACTATGATGCTCCCGCCATCATCCGCAAACGGGATATGGTTATTAGCAGGTATGGCTTTACATCTTTTTAGCGTAGTGGGTCTCTGATGTTATTTAAATAATTGTTTGTTGAGCAGTGTCACTAAATCGATACATCGATGGCTTACATGGTTTCAAGCCATGAGCACATTATAGTATTCCCAAATTTTGAGACTATTCAAGTCACTGAGGGTTTTCTCCAGGTACTCTGGTTTCCTCCCTTTTGGGATTGGATACAGTCAGTCAGAAATAAAAAAAAAAAAAACATTTTGATTTCCTTCCCGTCTTTTAATAGGGATCTCCCAGCCTTTACACCACAAGCTTGAGTAATAGATGTGTGTTTGGTGTGTGTGAGAGAGTGTGTAGATGTGACGTGTATGTTGGTACAGACAGCCACACTTTGAGCATTATTGGTGGTTTGGGGAAGAGCCTTATTGGTGGTTTGTGAAAAAGCGTGTATATAGCATCCAGTATAATTATTTTGTCAAAGGGATGTTTGGCAAATGAGAGAAGAAAGCATACGTTTCTGAAATGCATTTTACTCTTAACAACAACTCTCATTATCTAGCAATTTAAAAAAAAAAAGTTATAAGGGGAGGGGAAAAGTAATATTACCGTTTTAGTAAAAAAAAGTAAAACGAATATCTTAAGACATGTTGATAAACACAAATTGCAACGCATGAGAACCCTCACCGGATTTAGCATCCATCACAAGTGTTTTATGGTGCGTCACCAGGTGGTCCAAGCTGAAGGAGGCACTGATTAACAACCGCTCCAAGCTGGGAGAAGCCCAGACACTGCAGCAGTTCTCACGTGACGCTGACGAAATGGAGAACTGGCTGCAAGAGAAGCTGCAGATTGCCATGGATGAGTCCTACAAGGACCCAAGCAACATCCAGGTACTACAAGTTTTGCACTGTTTGAATTAAACCTTATATTGATTTTGTCTATTTATTTATTTATTTCATCATTCTTATATAGCGCTTTTTCCAGCTCAAGAGCTGCTCAAGGCCCAATCACATTGTTTGTGAAAAGACGTTAAATTAAAATACTGAAATTACTAGGCCAGTTTACTCTAAAAGGACCTTGAACTTTTTCAAGGATCAAACGTTATGCCACAGCACAAGAGCTATAGTTTACTGTATAAGCGGCTGTTGGACGCAGCCAGTTTCAGGTTACGTAGCGTTACATAATTGCTGGCTAGTCGTTGCTGGTGGGAATGTCTGAGTAAAAACAATGAATATTTGAAGAAGAAATTGTGAATGAACATTGTTGTTAGTGCATCTCCACACTTGATTCCCTGCATAAAGATAAAGATTAACCTCGCATGTAATAAAGTTACTTTATTTATCTTGACCCTACTGTCGCAAGCGTATGTGTAAAACACTACAGTAAACACAAAACATTGAGAACAGATCCTTCCTATCCTATCCTATTCTATCCCGTAACTCGAAGGTCATTGTAGCACCACAGATGATTGTTTAACAAGCATACTCCATCTTTCTCTGTCCTCGGCAACCCTCTTGGCTACACTCGGTGTCAAGCCAGTCCATTCTCGAATGTTGTTTTCCCACCTCTTTTTTGTCTACCTCTTCTTCTGCCTCCTTGCACCGTGCCTTGCAGGATGGTTTTTGCAAGGCTTGATGCTTTGATGACATGGCCATACCATTGGAGTTTCCGTTTCTTCACCACTGTGAGCATGTCATGGTGTTGTCCAGTGGCTTGTGTGATGTTCTGTCAGACTTTGTCGTTGGTGATGTGCTGGATATAGGAAATGCCCAGAAGTCTTCTGTAGCACCTCATCTCCATGCTTTGTATTCTTTGCCCATGTTTTGCAAGGGTATAGGATGATGGAGATGACAAGGGAGCGCAGTAGCTTTACCTTACAGATTATTCAGTTTTGCTCTCTCTCTCTCTCTCTCCCCCCCTCTCTCTCTCTCTCCCTCTCTCTCTCTCTCTCTCTGTGTGTCTCTCTCTCTCTCTCTCTCTCTCTCTCTCTCTCTCTCTCTGATTAATGCTAAAACAATTTTCTTCTTGTAATAAAATATTGAATCTGAATCTCTCTCTCTTCTCCACTTTAGTTTCAAAAGTGCATGCATGTGACAGTTGATTGTGGAGAAAACACACATAAGCGGCAATTTACCCAGTAGGTTCTTCATTTAAAACAATTAACTAACAAGACATTCATAAATCAACAGCACAGTACTTGTTTGTCAAAAAGATATTTCATATAACTTTAGGAGTGTATATGACACTATGCACAAGCTCCTGCAATGACAACAAGGTGCACAAACATACAGACTTAACATAGGAAGGGCACCGTTTCAGCCCTAAGTTATGGGGACTTAACTCTTCCACGCGCAATGATGTCGAGGGAAGTAAAGTGCGGCAAAAGGTCTGTTGAATAAAACGGGTCAGAACAACAACAGCAAAACTGTCTAATATTATCTAAAGGAATGCACAGACATTAAATAAAAGATGGATTTGGTTTGAGTCAATAACAATTGTTGCCAGGCTGAGCAGCTGTACAACACAAACTGTACAAAAGTCTTTCCAATGGCCCCCAGCAACATTGAGGTCCAGATTTGTGCTTTGTTAGAACAGAACTGAAATAGTGACAGTTTTGTGCAGTGAGAGGTTATATAGAACAATCAAATTGTAAGAGTCACGGTAGTTTGGATTTGTTCCTGTTGAATTCTTTTTTTATTATGTTAGAAGGCCGGCCAAGCGTTCTGTCAAAACAGAAATGCTGGTGAATTTTAGTATGGAAGTAGAGTTGTAGGAGTACTGAGGAAAGAGGACACACAGTACAAAGAGTAGAACACAATACATATTAACAACACTGACTGATGACAAGCTTACTTTTATTGCTAACCCTGACATTACATCACTGGACCTTGTGAACTATAAGTTTTGACGTTCTTCGCTCCCCCCAAAATATTATTGTAGTGAATTTATCTTTTTCTTCTTTTTTTTCCTTGACCACATGAACACAGGTTTTGATGTACTTCATCCAAACAACATTATTGTTGTATTGAATGTAAAATGTATTTTGATTGCAGAGCAAGTTCCAGAAGCACCAGGCTTTCGAGGCAGAGCTGGCAGCCAATGCTGATCGTCTTCAGAGTCTGCTGGCCACTGGAAACAGTGAGTTGATGGATTGTGTTTGGAATGTCAGCTAGTTGGTGGACTTTTGACTACGAGGACTCTCGAGATTTTGTTTGGTTGGAGGTGTGCTGTATGAGAGGTATTAGTAAGATAGAGAGTACTGACTACGGACATAAAAAATTCTTATTCCTTAGCTCCTACTGCATTGTTCAATTTTCAGAACAATCCGGAACTATGTGTGTAAGTTCATTTAACCATGCATACAGAAATTGTGTATTTTGTATGCCTGGTAGCTAGGGACTCTCTTTGCTTTGATTGTTAATTTTCTGAACAGTGCAATGCTAGTTCAATGAATTCCTGCTACCAGTTTGATATTGCAAAATACACAAAAAACAAAAAGACAGCAGTTTCATCCTGCAACATATAAACAGATCTCTTTCTAACTGTATTCACTGATCTTTAGGCCATTCTGCATTATTATATATTGAGAAATTACAGCATAAACGATTATCTATTTTTGTCAGACCTGATTGACCGTCGTCAGTGCGCTGGGTCGGAGGATGCTGTCCGTGACAGGCTGGAGTCCCTGGCGGCTCAGTGGGAAGACTTGGTGAACAAGTCCACGGAGAAGAGCGACAAGCTGAAGGAAGCGTCCAGACAGCAAACCTACAATGCTGGCGTCAAGGACATGGAGTTCTGGCTGGGAGAGGTACAAACAATAATATCGAAATAATAAAAATTATGATAATGATGTGAAATTAGTAAAAATAGTAATAGTAACAAATATAGTTACGTAGGGCTCTTTAACAAAAAATGAATCTGTTTAAAGCATTTCCAAACATTCCAATCAAATTGAACAGGTACACCAACTTGTGTAACATATTTACCACAGAATTAACAATATGACTGTATCATAACCTATGCTGTGATATGTGACCATGCATGTGACTTTGGTTGCATGCTTATTAGTGAGAATGCAAAACACCATAACCTGTCTTCACAAACTTTTTTTTTTTTTTCATGATCTATTGTTTGTTTCACCAGGTGGAGCAGATGCTGAGTACAGAGGATCACGGCAAGGACCTGGCATCTGTACAGAACCTGCTGAAGAAGCACCAGCTGATGGAAGCTGACATCACTGCTCATGAGGTATTTACTGTTTGCATTGATATTATTTGTGGTGAAAATGTTAGAGAAGCCCGCACCCTCACTTATTCAGTAGGATTTGATTCTTCCCGTTCCTTCCATATAATTCCATGGAAGATAATATTTCCCTTATGTTTAGGACAGTGTTGTGTTGGAAGGATTGTTGACACCATTTGTCATCTATCCATTTAGGACCGCATCAAGGACCTCAACAGCCAGGCTGACCAGTTTGTGGAGGCCCAAGTATGGGAGGCAGAATCCATCAACGAGCGCAAGCGCACCATCAATGAGAGATATGAAAAGTATGTTCGCAGTTTATCAACCTATTCTCTGGTTTTCAAAAGCAAGGGTCATTAACCCAAATTTGTAGGTCTATTTTAGATTTTCTATGCCGCACTCTCAAATGCATGCACACCCATCGATGAAAGATACAAAAAGTATGTTTCGCAGTTTATCACTCTATTGTCTGGTTTTCAAAAGCAAGGGTCATTAACCCAAATTTGTAGGTCTATTTTAGATTTTCTATTCCGCACTCTCAAATGCATGCACACCCATCAATGAAAGATACAAAAAGTATGTTCGCAGTTTATCACTCTATTCTCTGGTTTTCAAAAGCAAGGGTCATTAACCCAAATTTTAAGGTCCATTTTAGATTTTTATTTTTAACTCGTTGGAGGCAGAACTTTTTTTGCCATGTTTATTCCCTAAAAACTCACTATTGAGCATATTTTTGAAAATTCAACCACCTAATATAGCTTCAGTGACAGTTGTGAAAAGTAAGTAAGGGGCAAGTTAACAATAAAAAAAAAAAAAAAATTTCCTGCATTTGGAAATTATTAAAAAAAAAAAATCTTCTTTCAGGATCAAGGAGCTGGCTATCCATCGTCGTAATCGTCTCAGCGAGGCCAACACTATGCATCAGTTCCTGCGTGACATCGATGATGAGGAGGCTTGGATCAAGTATGTCTTTGTTTTAGTATTATTTTTGATCTTTTCTTTTTCTTTTTTTGTATTTATTTGTTTGTGGTGGCAAGCTGTTTGACTTTACCCAAAATTGATCACAACAAAACCTCTTTATCAGCTAGGTCCTTGTGGAGGGGGTGTGGGGGGGGGGGGGTAAGGAAGATGGGAGGGATGAAGTATTGATATAGTTGATTGATTTATCATTTATTGTTTAGGCTGATGCATTCATTTAATTATAAAATATTTCATTATTTTAATTCGATTTTTGTTTTTTTTTGGAGAGTAAGGCAAAGTGTCTAAACATATTCTCTGATAGTAAAACCAATTAGCTTTTAATTGGAGAGCAATAATGTGTTTTTTTAAACTTTATTTATTTCATCATTCTTATATAGCGCTTTTTCAGCTCAAGAGCTGCTCAACGCACTGGCCGTACAAGATCTAACTCGAGGTGCCCGAGGAGTTTAACAGCGAGAAGCACCTTAGTAAATTAATTATTGTCAGTTTACTGGCATACTAGTGTGATTTAGACCACTCGCAGTCTCATGTACTTGTTACCCATTAGAATACAAGTGTTCCCTGGCCTTGAAAATATTATTGTATTTTATTGACTTTTTTTAACAGTTACAAATACTGACGAGTAAATGTTCTGGTCTTTTTTTTTTTTTTTTTTTTTTTTTGACAGGGAGAAGAAGCTTCTGGTGGGCTCGGACGACTATGGACGTGACCTGACCGGTGTGCAGAACTTGCGCAAGAAACACAAGCGTCTGGAGGCTGAGATTGAGAACCATGAACCTTCCATCCAGGTCAGTGCAACCTTTCAAGCTGTCGGCATCGCTTTCGGGCATGCTGTGCCGACTGCCTCAACACACTAGTAGAAGTTCCTGTGTGTCTGCATCTTGTGGCAAACGGTCTGTTGATATTGAATTGAATTTTGTAGGCAGTGCACGAGACTGGAGAGAGCCTGATGCAAGAGTCCAGCGTGGGAGCTGAGGACATCCGTGACCGTCTTGACCAATTGACCCAGAGCTGGAACGAGCTGAAGGAGATGGCTGAGAACAGGTATAGAATAGGGCTAGAGGTATTAAGATTAGCTATCTAAATGTTTATGCTACTACCACTACTAATGGCACAACTGGCTAATTTTCTAAGAAAATATGACATAAATCTATTTTGTCCAAAGATATGGAATGTGGTCTGTTGACAACACGCATTTTTCAGTTATTAACACATTTCATACATAAATGAAATATGTTCTGACTAACTCACATCGCAGCAGACTACAAACCTTTCACTGACGGAGCCATTCATTGCTTTTCTCTGGCGTTAATGTTTATCATCATTCTTGACACAGCATCGAGTTGCTGCTTCGTTGGTGCGTTGAAGCTTGTTTTTGTGCAAAGGTTAGTGATGGCTGACAAAATTTATAGATGACGATAGTGAAGAAGAGTTGGAGGAGCATGAGGATGATTCTAGCGATAGTTTTAGCCCACAAAGTGTGTTAGCGCTGAAAGTGTGGACATAGATTTTTTTATCTCGGGCAGCAGCTTCGACCTGTAGGTAATTGTGGTACAAATCGGAGGACTGGGCATGATTTTTTTTAAAAATTATATAAAACAAAACATAATTTTTAAAAATGTCCACTCATATTGGCTCTGACAAACTATAAGACAATAAACAGCAACATTTACTTTCCATTCAGCAAAAACAAAATAAAAATCCATTCATATTTGCATTTTTTAATTGAGTAAACAAAAATATACCAGCGGACAACATACCAGCGGAACTGCTACAAGCAGGAGGAGAAGCGGTGACTGATGCTCTCACCATTATCTGTAACAAGATCTGGCAGAGTGGGGAATGGCCTACACCATGGACCCAGTCGCTTGTCATCACTCTTCCCAAAAAAGGTAACCTTCAGGAGTGTGAAAATTACCGCACCATCAGCCTCATCAGCCATCCCAGCAAGGTCCTCCTGAAAATAATACTCAACAGGTTGAAACCACAAGCTGAACAAATCATAGCTGAAGAACAAGCAGGATTCATGGCAGGGCGAAGTACCACTGAACAGATTTTCAACCTCAGAATAATCTGTGAGAAATACCTACAGCACCAACAACATCTATATCATGTGTTCATAGACTTCAAGAAGGCATTTGACCGAGTCTGGCATGCAGCTCTATGGGCAACCATGAAAGTTTACAACATCAGCCCTAAAATTATAGAAGTCATCAAAAGCCTGTATGACAAGGCTACCAGTGCAGTCCTCCATAACAGCGTCATCGGGAACTGGTTCAGAACAACAATCGGTGTGCGTCAAGGATGCCTACTCTCTCCAACACTCTTCAACATCTTCCTAGAGCGCATCATGTCAGATGCTCTTGCAGATCACGAAGGCACAGTCAGCATAGGGGGCAGAGCAATCTCCAATCTTCGTTTTGCGGATGATATTGATGGATTGGCTGGAGAGGAACAAGAACTTGAACAGCTTGTACAGAGGCTTGACACCACCTCCAGAGCTTATGGAATGGAAATAAGTGCAGAGAAGACCAAAATGATGACCAACAACACCAATGGCATCAACACGGACATCAAAGTACAAGGCCAATCCCTCAACACAGTGCACAGCTTCAAATATTTAGGAGCCATTGTGTCAGACAATGGGTCTCGACAGGAAGTCCTCTCCAGGATCGCACAAACAACTGCTGCCCTGACAAGGTTGAAGCCCATTTGGAAAGACAGAACCATCAGTCTACATTCCAAAGTAAGACTGCTGCGCTCTCTGGTCATCTCCATCTTCCTATATGCTTGCGAAGCATGGACCCTCACAGCAGATCTCCAACGAAGAATACAAAGCATGGAGATGAGGTGCTACAGAAGACTTCTGTGCATTTCCTATACCCAACACATCACCAACATTGAAGTCCGACAGACCATCACACAAGCCATTGGACAACACGATGACCTGCTCACAGTGGTGAAGAAACGGAAACTCCGATGGTATGGCCACGTCACCAGATCATCAGGCCTTGCAAAGACCATTCTGCAAGGCACAGTGCAAGGAGGTAGAAGAAGGGGGAGACCGAAAAAGAGGTGGGAGGACAACATTCGAGAATGGACTGGTTTGACACTGAGCGAAGCCATGAGGGCTGCTGAGGACAGAGAAAGATGGAGTATGCTGGTTAAGCGATCATCTGTGGTGCCCCTACGACCTTCGGGTTATGGGACAGGATAGGATAGGATAGGTAAGCAAAAATCAATTAATAAGGCACGAGAGTTCTAACAGTTCCTATCCTATCCTATCCTATAACTCGAAAGTCTTGGGTGCACCACATATGATCATTTAACCAGCGTACTCCATCTTTCGCTGTCCTCGGCAAGCCTCATGGCTTCACTCGGTGTCAAGCCAGTCCATTCTCGAATATTGTCCTCCCACCTCTTTTTCTGTCTCCCTCTTCTTCTGCCTCCTTACATCGTGCCTTGCCTGATGATCTGGTGATGTGGCCATATCTTGGGGTTTATTTTTCTTCACCACTGTGAGCATGTCATCGTGTTGTCCAGCAGCTTGTGTGATTGTCTGTCGGACTTCGTCGTTGGTGATGTGCTGGGTATAGGAAATGCCCAGAAGTCTTCTGTAGCACCTCATTCGTGCTTTGTATTCTTCGTTGTAGGTCTGCTGTGAGGGTCCATGTTTTGCAAGCATATAGGAAGATGAAGATGACTAGGGAGTGCAGCAGCCTTATCTTGGAGTGTAGACTGATGGTCCTGTCTTTCCAAATGGGCTTCAACTTTGTCAGGCAGCAGTTGTTTGTGTGATCCTAGAGAGTACTTCCTGTTGGGAGCCATTGTCTGATACAATGGCTCCTAAATATTTGAAGCTGTGCACTGTGTTCAGGGATTGGCCTTGGACTTTTTGATGTCCGTGTTGATGCCATTATTTCTGTTGGTCATCATTTTGGTATTCTCTGCATTTATTTCCATTCCAAGGGTTGTGGAGGTGGTGTCAATCCTCTGTACCAGATGTTCAAGTTCTTGTTCCTCTTCAGCCAATCCATCAATGTCATCCGCAAAACGGAGGTTGGAGATTTTTCTACCCCCTATACTGATGGTGCCTTCGTGATCTGCAAGGGCATCTGACATGATGCGTTCTAGGAAGAGGTTGAAGAGTGTTGGAGAGAGTAGGCATCCTTGGCGCACACAGATTATTGTTCTGAACCAGTTTCCGATGGAGCTGTTGTGGAGGACTGCACAGGTAGTCTTGCCATACAAGTTTTGATGACTTCAATAATGTTAGGGCTGATGTTGTACACTCTCATGGTTTTCCACAGAACTGCATGCCAGGCTCGGTCAAACGCTTTCTTGAAGTCTACAAACACATGATGTAGATGTTGTTGCTGTAGGTATTTCTTACAGATTATTTCTCTCCTCCTGCTTGAAGCAATTCTGCGGGTATGCTGTCCACTCTCGCTGACTTCCCCTTCTTCAGGCACTGCTGCCTTAACTTCTCGGAGAATTGGGAGGAATTCTTCTCTGTTCTGGGAACATGCTAGAACTGATGGGTCTCCGTTTGGTGTGTGGTTGTAAAGGTCAGAGCGGTACTCTGTCCATCTATCCAAGACTACTTCTTCTTCTGTAAGGCATATGCCAGATTTGCTTTGTATCGTGGAGACCTTGGGCTGTTTAACACTTGTCACCCACTTCACAGTCTGGTGGCTATTTCCTGGCTTTGATATTCTTTCCAGTTCTCCTTTGCTGTGCGCATGCCTTTTCAGATGTCATTGTTGATTTTTCGGTAGGCATCAGCTCCCTGTGAGGTGTTCTTTTTCTTTTTCATCTCTTTTCGTTTGTCACACAGGTCCAAAGTTCGGGTGTGATCCACAGTTTCTTATTTGGGCGGTGCTTGCCAAGGATCTCAGTAGCAGCAACTGCTACGATTAACAAACAAGCTTTTGCCAGAATTCCTTGTGAATAAATTAAAGGCCTGATTAGATGTATTATAACAATTTGTGTATGCACTATGAAAGATGTCATTCGCTCAATTCTAATAGTTTTCTTGCCTGCTATTCAATATTCTATGCTTTTCATTGCCTAATTAGCCTTTATTTGCAGGCTGTGACAGTATAATGATGGAAATGAATCACAATATTGCCGTGTATCACAGGGGCAAGAAGCTGGATCAGTCCTACGAATTCCAGCAGTTCAGCGCCAATGTAGAGGAGGAAGAGTCCTGGATTTCAGAGAAGCAACACTTGTTGTCTGGTGGTGACTACGGTGACACCATGGCTGCTGTGCAGGGACTGCTGAAGAAGCACGAGGCCTTCGAGACTGACTTCCAAGTTCACCGGGACCGCTGCACTGAGATCAAGAAAGAGGGCCAGCGCCTGATTGACGAGGTATGATGGTATTTTCGAGTCATGTTAAGTTTGCGCGTCTGTAGTAATATATATTTGATGGACTAGTGCTACATTTGCATTCATGGGTCCAACTTTTTGCTTTTTGGACAGAAACAATTTTTCACATTTTAGGTGAGACTGGGGTTCTGTATTTTTTTTCTTAATTTCTTATTGTATGTCTATAAAGAGATTACCGTTTCATGTGCCTGTGCCTAAACCTATTTCCCTCCGGCTCAAACCGATAGAAACAGAGGCGCTCTTTCGTAAGAAAGACTGTAGAAGGCAGGCAACGTTTTTGCAGACCACTGCATGTGCATCATATTGTTGTGGACTTTCAGGCGATATCCGATGCTGGCTCGATTGGTGAAGGCAGTCTTGCCTGTATTTTTAGGAACACTGGTTGAATTGTCATTAAACCGTATGGATGACTGCATTCGAATGGATAGGACTTGCATGTGTACCCTCTCACCCCTCCCTCTTTGGGGTGCCAGGGGTATAAATAGTATTCCCACTTTGTGGAAATTTAGTGCTTTCAATTACCACTGTTGTCATTCTCATTTGTTCTTTCTCGTTCCTACTCTGTTCTATCAATCTTCTATCTATATATGAAGACTCCACTGAAAGAACGTGCAATGTGCAAAATTGATAAAATCGAGTTTTTTCCCTTAGACTGTTCGTCACGCACTATTGTACTAGTCGGCGAAGTGTCATTCCATAAAACGTACTATATTCGGAGAAAAGCGCAAGAGAAAAAAGTGTATCCTTTGATTAAACGTGCAAGGTGTCATTGTTTTGTATGAAAGAACGTGCTATGTTAGTCCCGTGACCAAATTGACCCAATCCCTGCACATTCTGCTCGATTTTTATACAGC
Source organism: Oncomelania hupensis (assembly GCA_036898135.1). Taxonomy (NCBI): domain Eukaryota; kingdom Metazoa; phylum Mollusca; class Gastropoda; order Littorinimorpha; family Pomatiopsidae; genus Oncomelania; species Oncomelania hupensis. Next base: position 49,010,265 of record CM072527.1, read on the forward strand.
AACAAAAATGGCAGATGAAAGCGTGCCACAGCGCACTGACAAACCCAGAAAACGCAAACAAAAAATGACACACAGGCAGTTGTTGCGAAGAAACAAAGACTTCCAGGACATGTGGTAGGGCCGTTCGCATTTTGCTGCTTTTTTGCGATTCCTGCTGTGGACAAAATAAAAACTACACCATGATACGATTTCTGTACTACACGGTGCACAGCAAGGGACTGTTTGACTGCATCAAGCTGACATTCCCTGAGAGAGGACACTCATACATGGAATGTGACCGGGACATGGGACTTATCAACAGAAAGTCAGATGTTGAGCTGCCCGGAGACTGGATGAATGTCTTCAAGAGTGCAAGAAAGCACCCTGGGCAGTGCATTCGAGGTCGTACAGGTCACCCAAAACGACATTTTGGCTATGACCGCCTTCCTTCCCCACACTTCAAGGGCATCTGCCCCTTTCCTACCCGCCCAGTCAGAGAGCTGGTCATCCAAAAAGGAAAGCCACTGATTGCTGAGTACAGGGACAACTGGAATGGACCCTTATAGAGCATGGTCATCGCAAACAGGAAAAAAAGGAACACAGCCGCCCCAGACACCATTCAAGGGCAGCCAGCTCAGCTCTACTCGAGTGTCATCCCTGTCAGTGACGCAAAGTACAAGGACCTGCAAGTCCTGAAGAGGTTTTGCGTGAGGACAGAAAGCCAGGAATATTACACCAATCTCCATCGCTGCTTTGTCGAAGAGCCCTTCCACGACCATACGAGAGAGTCAGAGGACAAGCCATGAACCAAGAAGAAGCAGCACCAGCATCATCAGCACCAGCAGAAAAGGCTTAATTTCCTATTCTGTTTTTGCTAAAATCTTTAATAAAGTAACTGAATCTGGTTTTCCATGTTTGTTGTCAAGTTATTTTTGCTGAAAGAGAAAAATGAGAAAAAAAAATTGAAAGAACGTGCAATGTGCAAAATTGGGTCACCTGTTTGCAGCAGCATGCATGCACCCTATTTACTAAATTTAGCTCTTTATTTTTAGATAGAAATGTAAATAAATGCATGTCCTTGAAATAGAATCAAATTAAAAAAAAACATTTCTTTAAAGTACATATTGATGATATTCATCTGAGTCTTCAAACTTTAAAATTAGTTTTTCTCAAAATGAAAATAATGCAGCTTGCACGTTCTTTCAGTGGAGTCTTCATATATAGAGGCACGGTGGCCTAATGGTAGAGCTTTGGCTTGCGGATCTGAAGGTCCCGGGTTCGAACCCAGGCCGGCCATTGTGTTGTGTCCTTGGGAAAGACACTTTACTCCAGTTTCCTACTCCTTCGGATGAGAGTATAAACTGAGGTCTAGATCGTGTCGCATGCATTCCATCATAACGGACTTTAAAGATCCTGACACTCATGTTCTAGACGGGTGAGTGCCGGTGACAAGAACACACCCAGCATGCACCTAGGTCCTTCTCCCCCATCCCTGGCTGCCCAGGATTGTGCTCAGTTATCTGGAGCGTTATTATGATGCGCCCAAAGGCTGCAAGTTGGCGCCTCGGGCGGCTTGAGTTAGATCCTGTATCGGCCAGCGTCTTGAGTCGCCAAGAACGGCGAAATATGTGCGCTATACAAACACCCAATTTTTTTTTTTTTTATCGTTCTTATATAGCGCTTTACCAGCTCAAGAGCTGCTCAAGGCGCTGGCCAATACAGGATCTAACTCAAGCCGCCCGAGACGCCCACCCGCAGCCTTTGGGCGCATGGTCTGACGCCTGTACAACTGAGCACAATCCTGGGCAGCCAGGGATGGGGGAGAAGGACCTAAGTGCATGCTGGGTGTGTTCTTGTCACCGGCACTCACCCGTCTAGGACATGAACGTCAGGATCTTTTAAAGTCCGTTATGATGGAATGTATGCGACACAGACTAGACCTCGGTTTATACTCTCATCCGAAGGAGTAGGAAACGGGAGTAAAGTGTCTTTCCCAAGGACACAACACAATGCCCCGGCCTGGGCTCGAACCCGGGACCTTCAGATCCGCAAGCCAAAGCTCTACCATTAGGCCACCGTGCCTCCCAATAATAATTTAATAATAATAAATATCTTTCTTCTTCGCGAGCTCAGTCACCTACCTTTTTTCTTCAAAACTCCCAAAACTCCCGATGTGTGTATGGGGTATGTTAGGTCAGCTTGGGACAATTGGGTACTTTCTGCAAAATGGTCACTAGGGCTTTCTAGACTATAGTATTATTATTTAGCAATGTAGACATTTTCTAGATATGCGCTTTGTTAATATTTTATAATGATGTTTATGCTCTATTTTGTTCGTTTAAACTGGGGTTCGATAAATTAGAATAAAACCTCCGCGTCCCCTGCATAGGATGCCTTTAGTGTAAAGTGACCAACTGATGGAGTGCTTTCAGTGTTACTATTAGAGTTGTTTCATCAGGTTTTTAATGCAGATCGAGGGCGAGTCCTTTTTGAACCAAGTTGTGGTCCTGATTCGGTTCTGCTATATGCAGTCTGCTTGACCCTATAAACAATGACTAACTCACATGTACATTGAGAATTATGAAGCCTCTGGACTAGTCAAGTCCTCACTGAAAATAAACAAGGTGACTGCAATGACTGTGCCTGTCACTTCCAAGATGGTAGCTGCTATCAAAGCCAGCAAGTGTGTCTATGCGAAGCAACTTCAGCAAAAGAAGAAAAAGGCACAGGAGGTACAGTGACAGAAAAGCAAACAGGCAGTGGAAACCCTTGTGCAGTCAGAACCACAATCAAGGCAGCCTTGTATAGTCAGGTGCAGCAAGTTGCAGGATGCAGGGTTTAATGGGATTATGCTTGCCAATGTGCCATCAAGCAGTGCACCACCTACCCACAGCACCCTGCCAACAGAAGGAAAGCGAGCTGCTTTGCAGTCTACATCAGATATTCGTAACTTAAAAAGCCAAGACTTTAAGACTGTAAGTTTGCAATAGCCCACTGTATAGTGTGTACTCCTGTGTTCTTTTCCTTTACTTGGTTAAATAATGTCTCTTCATTTATTATTATTCGTATAACTTTTATGGGACTGACTTCCTTATATCTTACGCATTTTTAAGCATTGGATTTTCAGGTTCTTCTGAGAAATATCTCTCGGGAAAGGCCACCAATCCCGGTCACTATTGCTGAAATTCATTTTCAGCTGGGCGGCTTCGTCCCGCCTGGATTCCTACTGGGCATTGCCCCTGGTCCCCACTCCCCTACCCTATTTCAGGGTAAATTTTAAAAAAATCAAAATCATGTATGGTTAAGTTATTTGCCATTTTTTTGTGTTGGACCCATGTTTATTGCAAGGATTTAAGCTTTGTGTGGCTGCAGATTTTACAAGAGAATGTTCCAGTGGACTGAAGTTCAATAAATGCTGAACTGAAACTGTCTTTCGGCGTTTTTCAGGGTAACCATAATAGAGACAGCATCACGGAACGCATCGCTGGGCTGGAGCAGAAACTGTCGGAGCTGGAGGGAGCAGCTGGTCAGCGCCGTGGTCAGTTGGTTGACAATTCTGCCTTCCTGCAGTTCATGTGGAAGACTGATGTTGTCGACAGCTGGATTGGTCAGTCAAACTATTAGTTTCCATTTTTGTCTGTGAGATGAAGAGGGTTTATGAGGGAAGAAGAAAAAAAGAAACAAGGATGGCTTGCCCCGATTGCTATTGTGTGCATATACGAGGGCAGTCCGATAAGTACTTAGCCTCACTGCCCGATGGCGCCAGTATCGCAAGAGCAATTTACTATCGAGTAGTACATTCGCGTAAACGGCTACTGTCGAAATTTCAGCCGGATCGGACTTGTAGTTTAATTTTGACCGCGTGTGGAAGCGGGCGTGTCCGCTGATTTTAGAAAAATGGAAAAAGTGCTCTTCCGCCATCGCCACGGCCAAATTGGTCGAATTGGGCTACGAACTGCTGCCCCATCCACCGTATTCTCCATATTTGGCCACCTGCGACTTCTTTTGTTTCCAAACTTGAAAAAGTCACTCGCCGGGCAGAAATTTGAGTTGAATGAGGAGGTCATCGCCGCCACAGAGGCCTACTTTGCAGACCTCGAGAAAACATATTTTTCAGACGGGTTAAAGAAGTTGGAGCATCGCTGGGTCAAGTGTATCGAACTAAAAGGAGACTATATTGAAAAATAAATCGCCACTTTTTCAAAATTTTCATTTTTCTTTTGTAGGCTAAGTACTTATTGGACCACCATCGTATGCAGTCTCTTGATAGTCAGCATACATTTTTATGGCGGGGGGTGCAATTTTTTTATATGCCATTGTATAGGAAAGCCTCAGCAGAACTCAAGTGCAAGGTCAGAATAAGAAGTCTGTTTTATCCCTAGCTCCTGATGAATAGTGACACTTGCCTAAACAATGTAGAACCTTTTGGTAGGGTCTCTAGGACAGAGAAATACGTTATTTATTTAATCTTATTATTCATTTGGGTAGGGTTCTGTACGACACAAGAATATATTATTTATTTATCTATCAATGGTGATGGCACAGCTATGTGTATATTGAAATAATTTGTTTTTTCAGCTGACAAGGAGACCCAAGTCAGATCTGAGGACTTCGGTCGAGATCTGTCCTCGGTGCAGACCCTCCTCACCAAGCAGGTTGGTGTACTTTTCTCTTTTTACAAAAGCTTAACTGAAGTTCAGCTGAAAATCATAGGCAGAAGCACACAAGCGTTCATTATTAACACAAAGTAGAACAGAGAGCGACTGTTCAGTAGACCTAGTATGCCCCCTCGACGATTTTTTTTTTCCCATTCAGTATAGCATTGTTTGGACACCTTAGTTTAGTTTAATAATTAGAGGCTTTTTTTTTTTGGGCCTCACGGCATATCTACAGCTCTTTCTTTATATTTTGAAGCACATAGCGGTTGGTTGTGGCCATCAGGTATCCATCACAATAATTACAGGTTGTATTGTTACAGGTTAGGGGAAATCACATGTAACAAAGCTCATTTATTATTATTTAAGTTCACGTCTCTGTGGGGTGCTTGGAGGTTCTTCTCTTGATGTTGACTGCATGTTACGTTGTGGTGGTGTGCAGGAGACATTTGATGCTGGCCTGCAGGCCTTTGAGAAGGAAGGCATTCAGACCATCACCACACTGAAGGACCAACTGGTGAACGCTCGCCACGCCCAGACAGCTGCCATCGAACGTCGCTATAACGACGTCATTGCCAGGCAAGTTTCCTTTATGTTCTTTTTCACTCTTGAGAGAACTCCAAACTACCTGACAAATGAAGTGAATTTTCTCTCCACATAACAGAGAAAGAGATACCAAAAACTATGATCATACACCAAATCATTTAATGGGAAAGTTTTTGTCGAAGCCCAATGCCAGTTATTAGGTGAATGATTGGTGGGTGATTTGTGCTGAAAATGTAGAAAACTGGGACATAGTGATCACTCAAGTCAACCCGTTACAAGGTAAGCAGCAAGGGAAAAGAGATGGGTTTTAATTTGCTGAAAATTACGCTGTTTGAGAGCAGACCACTAGCCAATCCTACCTATCCTATCCTATCCTATCCTATCTCCTAACTCAAAAGTCGTTGGAGCACCACAGATAATCGTTTAACCAGTGTAGTCCATCTTTCTCTGTCCTCAGTGACCCGCATGGTTTCGCTCTGTGTCAAGCCAGTCCATTCTCGAATGTTGTCCTCCCTCCTCTTTTTCGGTCTCCCTCTTCTTCTGCTTCCTTGCACCTTGCCTTGCAGGATGGTCTTTGCAAGGTCTGTTGCTCTTGTGATGTGGCCATACCATTGGAGTTTCTGTTTCTTCACCACTGTCAGCAGGTCATCGTGTTGTCCAATGGCTTGTGTGATGGTCTGTCGGACGTCGTCGTCGGTGATGTGCTGGGTGCAAACTTGTTTTTTCCAACCTAGTTCCAGTCATTCGCCCAAAAAGGCAATCACCGAAGTCGAACGAAGCTCTCCGATGTGTTACGAAATGATGCTTGCATGACTACGACTAGTTGACATTAAAAATGATCGCTGTTGCTTCTAATTCTGTTCGATTTACACAGATTAGCATTTCGCAACGGTATACTTTGTTATTATCGACCATATTTAATAGTTGCGTTCCTTGATTTGCATGTTGTTAGTTCTCAGCAGTAGTCTAATAATAGCATAGGCTTAATCTACATTATATATTATAAGTAAGTCTTCGCGCAACGAAGAAGCTCGCTAGCTGAATATAATTATTAGACCTTTATTGTTTGTTTTATACATAAATAAATGTTTAAACTATATCTATTCTAATTAATAATATTTAGGCCTATACTTTTATAATATTTGAATCGTTAAATTTCCGGAGAAGGACGAGTAGGCTAAGCGAATTTTTTTTAAATAACTCGAGATCAGAGTTAAATTAATAGTTAGTTAGTTATTCATTGCTTACAGGGTCCAGCGGACTGCAAAGAGCCGAATCAGGACCACAAAATCAAGACAACTCGAGATCAGAGTTAAATTAATAGCTAATTAGTTATTCATTGCTTACAGGGTAGTAGTAGTGGTAGTAGTAGTAGTTTGCTATTATTATAATTATAATAATAATAATAATAATAATAATAATAATAATAATTATTATTATTATTATTATTATTATTATTATTATTATTATTATTATTATTCCTACTTTTAAAAAAAAGAAAAGAACAGAATAGTGTGCTGCTGTGCGTGCTCAATGGTGTAAATATGGTCAGTGACGTTTTGTTTGTTTTTGCTCAAGTTGGGTGTAGCCCGAAATATTCAGATGGTGTGGTTATTGTTTCTTATAGATTTACCAAAGTTTTCAGATGATTTATTGAAATTTCCGCCTGCCACGCAACAATTTTTTAAAACGTGTTTCTCATTAAAATACATATAATTGAAATACATATAACAAATTTACTGTATCAGTTAAAAAGAATAATATTAGTTAAATAGGTAATTGCTTTGGTGCTTGCAATAAAAATGTCACTGTTGTTTGAGACCATTATAAACTTGCTTTGCCTTGTTGTGCTGAAGGGACATCAACGTATCCATAGCGCTTTGAAGTTTTGTCATGGTTTTATTGTTGATATAGATGTGAAATCATTGTATGTGTGCATTATGTGTTATGTAGTACTTTTACTCTTTATTACTAATTGTGTCAGTATATTAATCATCATAAAATAATAATAATACTAACTGCTTCAAAATGCGAATCTCGACTTGACTTACAACTTGAAGCTGTGCAGATCGAAATAGAATTAGATCTAGAAGCAACAGCGGCTATTTTTATGCACGGATGTTTCACCACAGGCTCTGAAGTCTTTTTTTTTTTCATTAACATCGTGAGCCAAACCAAATGGTCTGGTAAATATGTATGATGAGGGCTTTTTAGCCCAATTTTATTGTCCTTAACGCTCATGCAATAGGACGTTAAGCATCGTTTTTCGTTCGTTCTTTCGTCTTTGATATGATGATGATAATCATTGTTGTCAGGGTGGCGACGTGGTGATCGTCCTTAACGCTGATGCAATAGGACGTTAAGCTTCGTTGTTCCTCCTTCCTCCTTTCGTCTTTGTAAACTCGTGGGCCTCCTACATACGTACGTAGTATAGTATGTAATTGAGGCCTACGAAAGACAAGACTTCCCAGCCTGTGGTTTCACGTAGTCCTGCCAGCATTCGTTCGTAAAACATCGGATAGCTTCGCTTGACTCGGAGAGCTTCATTCGACTTCGGTAATTGCCTTTTTCGGCGAATGACTGGAACTAGGTTGGAAAAAACAAGTTCGCGTGCTGGGTATATAAAATGCCCAGAAGTCTTCTGTAGCACCTCATCTCCACGCTTTGTATTCTTCGTTGTAGATCTGCTGTGAGGGTCCATGTTTCGCAAATGTTTAGGAAGTTGAAGATGACAAGGGAGTGCAGCAGCCTTTTCTTGGTAGACTGATGGTCCTGTATTTCGAAATTGGCTTCAACCTTATTAGGGCAGCAGTTGTTTGTGTGATCCTGAAGAGGACTTCCTGTCTGGACCCATTGTCGGATGCAATGGCTCCTAAATATTTGAAGCTGTGCACCGTGTTGAGGGATTGGCCTTGGACTTTGATGTCCATGTTGATGCCATTGGAGTGTTTGGTCATCATTTTGGTCACCACTATCTCTGTCACAAAAACTGGTCCAGAGAAAATATGCATCTTGAAAGGTTAAAAGATAATCTTAATCCTTTATTCATTTTTATTTAAAAGTGATATGTTTTACAGGCCTCCCTACCGTCCTGGAGGGAATGTAATTGTCCCTGGAAATTGCAAATATACACTGATTGTCCGGAATCCCGATTTTCAGGGTCGTATTCCAGAAAATTGTAATATTGTGAACACTAGTCGATATTGATTATTGAAAATATTTTAGTAGATTGTAAAGTGATTTGTAATCATGCTCAGTTAGAATGTGTGATGAGAGGTTTCCTGGTATTTAAGCAAGGATGCCTGAGCTATGAGATTCATTCATGAGAATAAATAGAGAGAATTGAATAACAGTTTTCCCTGTCTTTTCTATTTAAATGCCATTCCCATCTTCTTTACAAAAATAGTCGACTCACATATGCGAGAAAGTTTTGTTGCAAGTGTACTCACTAGGTACACTTGTCACCCTAGAGCCATTTCCGCCTGCTCAGAAATTTGCGAAGGGGTCATAGTACCAAGTGTGCGCACTCGTAATGTGTTCTAATTGTGTTGATAGCCATGTTCAGTCGTTTCAGCTTCATCAGGAAACTTACGAGTGAAAAACAATGGCGTCGTCTAAAAGAAAAGCGGCATGCGATGATGTTTTAGCGTCTATCTCGTCCTCTAATTCAGGAAAGAAACATTGCACAACATTTAAAACGGACTACACGGAGAAGTGGCTGTTCATGGGGACATGAGAAATACATGGGACCAAGGGCAACACTTTCTCATTTTGTGAACTTTGTGCTTGTAATTTTTCCGTCAAATCTGGAGGGAAGGATGATTGCCAGAGACATGTAAAAACTTCTTTGAGGTCTTCTTGGTATGTCCCTGAAAGTTAGAGTGTGTCCCTGATTTTTGTAATGTTTGTCCCTGAAAGCATGTATCTGGGGTAGGCAGGTCTAGTTTTATGTTCTCACTTTTACATTACAGATGGCAGAAGCTGTTGGCTGACTCGGAGGGTCGTCGTCAGAAGCTTCTGTTGCTGCAGGAGCAGTACCGTCAGATTGAGGACCTGTACCTCACCTTTGCCAAGAAGGCCTCTGCATTCAACTCTTGGTTCGAGAATGCTGAGGAGGACCTGACAGACCCTGTACGCTGCAACTCAGTGGAGGAAATCAAAGTAAGGGAATTAAAGAAATCTTGGAGTGAGAAATACGCTTCTGTTGAAAAATGGAAATGAACTTAGTAAAATTAACATTTCTTTGCAAGGTATGAAGGACGTCTAGCTGTACCAGTATTCAATGCACTTTTTTTCTTTTTTAAACTTGCACTCATGCAGTAATTGTAATTTTAAAGTATCTTTTAATTTGAATGTGTATGCCATTATGTTCATTTGCTTTTTGGCCCCTTGACAACTTTCCTGTCCTCCATGTTGTTTTAGATGTGCCTAGGCAAGTTGGCATAATCATGGTTGTCATTTTCATTTTGTGATTCTTCTTGTTCATAATCACCTTTGTTAACAGGATTGCGTTTACTATTCTCTCTTGTTTAGGTTCTAAGTTAGGATGAATTAGTATTAGAAAGATTTCACTGCGTTGTTGTTGGCTTCATTTTTCAGGAAGCTGTTGCTAGTGAAAGAAAGGCACATGATAGGAACTTGTAAAAAAGAAGCCAAAGGATTGTGGCGGTGGTGTTGTTTTGTATCGCTGTTGTAACAGTCTATTGTCATTAGGATTGTAAATGGCTACTTGGTTTTCAGGCTCTGCGTGAGGCTCACGACCAGTTCAAGGCATCGCTGAGCGCAGCCCTGTCTGACTTCAACCAGCTGGCAGCCTTAGACAAGCAGATCAAGGCCTTTGAAGTGGGCCCCAACCCATACACCTGGTTCACCATGGACGCTCTAGAAGAGACCTGGAGAAACTTGCAGAAGATTATCAAGGTATCAAAGAAAACTGTCAAGATCTATCCTAACAATAAACCATGGATCTCGAAGTCTCTGAAGCAAATCATGAACCAAAAGAAAATAGTATTTCAATCTGGGATTTAGAAAGACAGAAAGCAAATTCTGAAGAAACTTAGAGAAGAAATCAACGTAGCAAAGACAGCCTATAGAGAGACAGTTGAGTCACAGTTTCAGTCTGAAAATATGCGAGACGCCTGGATTGGCTTAAAAAACTTGACCTGCCGGTCTGAACCACAATGTACAGTTACTAAAATGTCCGATGAAGACAAATTTACTTCTACAAATTCTCCAAATGAGTTATGTTGTAGGTTTGAGAGGGATGACTTAAAAGATGAGTAAGTTTCTGTTGTTTCTGATATGCGGGATAGGGAGGGGGAAGGTGATGCTTTAGTAGACTTCCAGATTGACGGTGGCATTGTAAAAACACTTTTTAAACGTTTGAATGTCCGCAAGGCTGTTGGCCCTGACCCTATTGGTGGAAGGTGTTGCGTTCTGGTTCCTCTAAACTCTCACATGTTTTCACTTTGTTATTTTCCTGTCCGGTACCCAAGTCTAGAAACCCTTCTGAAATGAATGACTACAAACCTTTTGCCCTGACCCTTATTGTGACGAAGTGTTTGGAACGCATTGTTCTGAGGTCACTCCTCTAACGCAGATGCAGCACTTTGTCACCACCCACACCAAGTCACATACAAGCAAAACAGATCCATTGACGATGCAAGTTGACCATACTCAACAATGCCTACACACTCATTTAGAAAAATCTGGCTCATTTGTTTGAATTCTTTTTGTTGATTTCTCGTTTGATGGCTTCAAAGCTTCTGAAGCTCGAAGTGCATCCAAAACTGATTCTCTAGTTAACCGAATTTCTGGTCAATAGGTTACAGTTAGTTTCGATACAACACTTTCTGAATCTTGCAACATCTCTACTGGGGCCCCCTAAGTACATATATCTCCTCTGTCCTGTTTAATCTCCAGACTACACAAATGACTTTACTGGCAGTGACGCATCTTCTTTTATTAAGTACTCTGATGATACGGCTCTCGAAGAGCTCTCCAACTCTGACGCACACTACTTTCAGGAGGTTAAACAAATTTCCACCTGGTGCAAAGAAAACAACCGTGCTCTGAATTTTAAGAAAACGAAAGAAATGTTTGATTGACTTCCGTAGAACTCCGCCTCCCCTCCCCCCCCCCTCCAACCCCCTCTCTCTCTCTTGTTTGTGACCAAGCACCCAACTGTGAGCACATCCAAATGGAGTACTTTTTTGTTTTTGTTTTTTAAAGGAAGAGGAGGGGGTGGTATTTTCCACGTTTCATGTCACAGTTACAAGTGAAATATCTATTGGGACTTTTGTGGTCAACACCTGTCTGTTGTAAGACTAATTCTTTGCCCGTACTTCATTGGCTATGGGTGATTTTGATCCTGCACATGCATTGTTATCATTGCGGTGTACAGGAGCGTGACACTGACCTGGAGAGAGAGGAGCGTCGCCAGGAAGAGAACGACCAACTGCGCAAACAATTTGCCCAGGCTGCCAATGCTTTCCACGCCTGGCTGACTGAGACCAGGTCAGTCTTACTTTCTTTTTCTTTTTATCCTTGTATAAACAGCCACAATCAACACGCTTATTTCTCGATTCTAGGTTTCAGCGCAATACATGTTTGTGGCAAGTTTGTTTTATGGGCTGTTGGCTACAGCTTATGTGACACTATATGATCTGTATGGTGAGAGGAACCAGTCTCAATGTTGTAAACAGCGTTTGGTTTTGCATACGTTACATCATCAGTGATCTCAACCACAGATAAAAGTTGCTTGTTAGAAGTTACACATTAATTGATGGAAATGTACAATAATAGTGTGCAAAACCTGTTTAAAACATGGATCTGCATCAATTTTGGGAGGGTAGCTGTGACATTTGGTAAAGGAGAAAACATTAGGCGCCTTCGTGCTGGTGTTTGTGACGTGAAATATAACATTTAATCATTAAAACCAAAAGACGTGTTTTGGAATTTGTATTTACTTTTGCTCTGGCGTGTTTTTCAGTGTTTGATTTGTTGGCCATGATGATGTTTTGCTGATGTGTCATTTTTTTGTCTTTTTGTTTTAAAAAAATTGGTTTTCGACCATATTATCCTGATGACTACGTTTTGGGGGCACCTTAAGACTTTGGCTCCTTGCTGGGTATACAATGCATGGAGTGCAAAACGTAGCATTAAAATAATGATTATAGTGGAACTAGGCTGAGAGTGAACTAAACACAATATAATGTTATGTAATTTATACTGTAGTCTAACAATTGCCACTGTGAGGCTGACGTAGCCTAATCTCACCACTTAGATGCACAACACATAATGCCAGCCAAACCAAGTGGAATGTGGATGGGCCATGCAATTATTAACCACACATTTTTCACATCGATGAAAGACTATAATAGTGTTTGATCGTTGCTTTGGGTAAAGACTATGATGGTGTTTGATCAGTGCTTTTGGTATGATATTTTAGTGGCATCAGTTTTTAACACACACAAATTACCTTTAGGAACAAATTGTTTGTTTGTTTTTTTTTCTTCCGAAGACGCCCATAATTTGATCAGCATTTTGTTCTTGAATGCCTTTTAGTGGTTGTGAGTTTTGGTTTCCTTTTGTTTTAGTAGCTGTGATGTTTTGTGTGTAAAACATCACTTACATTTAGTTTTTACTGTCGTTGGAAATTCTGTTTTACAAACAGTTTTTGCCTGTTTGAGTTTTTGTTGTATTGTACCTCATGATTGTTTTGCCTAGGGCTGTTACAGAGTTTGGGTTTCTTCTTTGTCGATTAGAAGCATTCTTTTGTTTTGGGGTTGTTTTTTTATTTTATTTTATTGGATTTGAAAACAGTCTTCCATTGCACAAATGTGATGTTAAACAGCAAAAGAATTTATATTTTATTTGGACTTTGCACAAGTTTAACTCTTTTTAAAATTAAATTTAGTATACCCACATTTTTTGTCTGTCATCTGCCTGTCATTGTTTTGACCATTGTTTTGTTTTGTTTCTTGTTGTGGTTGTCAGTTTTGCTTCATTGTTTTTTTGTTTTTTTTGGTAGACATTCTGTGAAGTTTAACGCACAAGTTTGCATTCAAGTTGCAAGGTTATGTTAGAAGTGTGTTTTGTGATATGCTTTGTTGTGTGTGTTAGTTGAAGTTGTGCACACTTGTACACATTACAGAGGTTGTAACCTGTCACAAATACCCCTTGGGGTCATGAGCAATCTTGCCACTGTAGATTGTTCAAACCTATAAAGGGAACAGTGAAAGCCACAGTTGTAAACCTGTCTTTCCTTTATAGGCAAGACAGATTCACTGCGGCAACAGTACCCCCGTTGGAGTGCCGGGGGTTTTCAGTATAAATAGTATCCCCACTTTATGGAAATTTAGTGCTTTAAATTCCCACTGTCGCTGTCTTCCTCATTTACTCTTTCCTATTCCTGCTCTGTCCTTCACTCTGCTATACTATCTTCTTCTTCGCTAGATCAATGACCTACCTTTTTTCTTGAAAACTCTTCATGGACAAGACTCCTTGTTTGTGTATGAGGTCTGTTGGATCAGCTTGGGAGTGTTGGACGCTTTCTGCCGGGTGGTCACTCGGGCTTCCTATGATTGTACTATTTAGCACTATAGGCATTTTATATGTATGTGTTTGGTTAATGATTTATAATGATGTTTGTATTCTATTTTGTTTTTGTAACCGGGGTGTTCGCGTAGTTGAGGTCAACCCTCAGCCGTCCCCCGCGTGGGATGTCTTTATTGTAAAGTGACTGGCCGGTGGAGGGCATTCGATTTTCCCACTGGGGTTGTTTCAACAGATCTTTTATGCGGATCGGGGGTTGTCCGGTCCTGATTTGGCTCGGAAGAGTCCGCTGGACCTAAAGCAACAATAAATCAATCAATCAATCAACCTGTCACAAATACTTGTTGTGGGTTTAAGTCTATAGCCAAACTATAGTTTTAAAGGAGTACCCGTTTCCTTTACAACCACACTTGGGCCAGCCTATGTACACCCCAAGCAAAGTCAATGCTTCCAGAGATGGCCCACTGCTGTTGAAAAGGCAACAGAAAATGAAGGATTTGCACTCTTACGTCATAAACCCTGAAAATCACTGACGGTTTGGATAGAAATTGACCCTTCGCCTTTTGTAATAGCTGTCAGTGCATGCTGATGTCATGCCTTGTGACTGGATGAAATTCTACACATGGAGACAGCACATAGTCCAGCCATCTTGTACTCCTTCTCTACGTCACAAACAGGAATGTCCATTTTGACATTATGAGTTGCCATCTACTGTTTCACCACTGGCACTCACATTAGGGTTTTGCTAACAGCATTATAGAGACAGTTAGCTGCCGTCATAAAAATACTTACACTGACAGGTACACAAAAAAGGTTAAATTTCCTTCAAAAATATAAGTGAGATCCACTTTAACACTCGCACACACTCTCTCCACTTGCACTCTAACCTGTACACACGCATTCACTTACTCACGCTCCCTCTCTCTCTCACACACGCTCTTCTCTCTTTCATGCTCGCTCTGATCTGTCCCTCTATCAGGGTGGAGAACTTACCGCGAATCCGCGGATTTCCGCGGAAGGCATTTGCATTTCCGAGAAAAAAAATATTGAGTTCCGAGTGTGAGAAACTGAGGGGCTACCCTTTATTGGGCATAGCGGCCAAAAGCGGCCGAAGTTCTAAACAGGCAAAACGTCCAAAAGCGTCCGTATCAACCATGTGGTTATATTCTCGCGTTGTTTGAAAGATTGCGAGACTTCCGGCAATTGACTTCCTGTTTTCCTGTTGTGAAATGCGTTCGTTTTTTCGATTTTTTTTCCAAAATTTTCTTGTGTGTGTGTCTAAAATGGATGGTTTGGATTCTTCGACTGATGAGGGGGAGTTTACAGGCTTCCATTTATTAGACATTAAAGTGAGAGAAATGGACTTGGAGTCAGAGGAAGAGATCGGTACTGACATTAGACAATTAGTGTCAGTAGTGTGCATGCATATGATCTTTCAGACTGGCATGAAAGTGCACTGAAGAAGAGGAGGGGGCTTGTTTGGACTTTTTAAAGCTTTTTTTTTTATACACATGGAGTAATAAAAAACAAGACATGACAAGAGAAGTATAAAAAGGTAGATAATCAAAGGAGAATTTATTTCTGTTCATTTTGCATTTTATTTCATTTAAATCTATAGATACACTAGTCACTAATACCTAAGATGTGGTGTTTTTACTAACGTACCCCTAAATATCTCTAAAATTATAAAAATTCTTGCCTGTTTAGAGCTAAAAAATAGACAAACATGTGCCCAGTAAAATTGGAAATGTGGAGTTTGTGTGTAACAGTGGTGGACCTCAAACTTTGTTAGGCCTACAAATCAAGATTCTTAACTTTTTTGAAAGACATGTGCATAAAACATTCTTTTTTTTTGGTTGTTGTTTCTATTGATGTTTACTTTGTGCCTTTTGAATTCAGGAGAGGCCCTAAATTACTTTCAAAATTGCCTAAATTCATTTTCTTCCAGGGGGCGAATACCGGGGCTTGGCCCCTGGGCCCCGGCCGGATTTCAGAGATTTCTTGATTCAGTTGTTCTCCACCCTGCTCTATTTTTGTTGCTGATATTTGCCAAGTTTTGTGCTATTTCAAACATTTGTTTTGTCATTTATATCATGTACAGTTTAATGAGAGGTGAGGTGGGCAATGTAGATTTATAGACCAGGTCTCATAATTAAAAAAAAAAATTGTTTAATCGTAAGAATATTTGTAGGGTGGACTTTCATTACTACAGGTATCAACACAAATAGAAACACAAAACTTTGTTGCGTTGGTCCTTCTTTTGGGTGGTACAGCATTGTGACTGTTGTGCTTGCATAGATGACAATCTTTCACACAAAAGAAATTTTAAAAAAACAACACCTGAATGCATGACTTTAATAAAATGTATAAATAAATAATGGAATGAGTTGTAAGACTAGCGTGTGATGGCAACCTTATTTTGGTTTCAGGTCGGCCATGATGGAAGGTTCTGGCACCCTGGAGGAGCAGCTGGAAGCTACTAAGGTAAGGCCGCCCAACTGACAGCAGGCGAAAATTTGGAAATTTTTATGACATTTATCAGAACCCCAACAGAAAAGGACTTCTGTGATTGAGAAGCCACGTTGGCAAATGAAGATTATAATTTATTTATGTTAGGTGTATACTCGATTGTTAAAAAGGAGAGGGAAAATGTTTGCTGACTTTTGACTTTTGTTGTCTTTTCAGCGCAAGTCAAATGAAGTGCGTGCACAGAAGGGTCAGTTGAAGAAGATTGAGGACCTGGGTGCTGCCATGGAGGAAAGGCTGATTTTGGACAACAGGTAGTTTCATTTTTAGTGTAGCACCATACTGTTGGCTAATTTGTTTTCTTTAATTTTATTGACTCGTACGGGTGCAGCAATGTTAGTCTATTACCAAACTTTGTAAGATCCTGTATATCCATGAGACCTTGAAAATTACAAGTGAATTAATGACTTCGCTTCAAGGTCAAGGGCACAAGGTCAACAAATGTTTGTAAGTAAAAAATTGCCCTTTTCCCCAAAATTTAACTTTTTCCCCTAAGTTAATAATATTGAACTTAAAAATTTTGTGATGCTAGATATCAAGGAAACGCACTTTGCAAATTGGATCAATCTCGCTCCAAGGTCAAGGTCACTGGATTTATCCAAAGTCAGTTTGTATGGGTGCTTTAGAAGTGACCTTGACCATAATCTATGAGAGATATAAAGTCCAAACTTGTATTTAAATAGATTGATCTTTCATATATTTTCAATTTTTGCATTCATCTTAAAGGTCAAGGTCATTTTAGGCTTTTGAACACATTTTAAAATAGTGTAATCGTGCAGTATTTGACCCATAGAATGCAACATTGGGTTATTTGATCATGAGCATTAGAGGTCATGTGAAGGTCAGGGCCATTGAAGATCAAGGTCACTGATTTTTGGCATAATACAACTTTTGCTGTAGTTTATTTGATGATTGCATGTGAGTGTATGCAGCTGGAGATCCAGGTCATCTCAAGGTCAAGAGCATCAAAAGATAAAAGTTTTATGTTAAATATTTCAAGTTCCATAAGGAGCCTGTGAGTCAAATATTGCAAGTTCCAGAAGGAGCATGAGAGTCATATGGGCTTTGCCCTTCTGGTTCTGTTAGTAAAAGTTCTGTCCATCATTTCTCACCCATCTCTTTACTGAGATGTGTCTCAACACTTGCCACAATGATGTTAAGATAAAAATAATTTGGTGATTTTGTAGCCTTTGACTTGGTTTTTTTTTTCCAGCAGTTTCTAGTTTTCTTCAGAAATGTTGCCAGTTGAAAAGAGAACTTGTCATTTGTGACTTGATATTACATGATGATTACATCCGTTATTGAGTCAACAGTGATGTGCAATGGAGTTAACATGTAGGCTGTATCATGATGTTACTACTATTTCTGCCACTGATGTACAATGATGACATAAGGACAACTACTAGTCTTTTATTTTTTATATCGACACAAAACAAAATCTTTAATGTGTTAAGCATCTAGCTCATTCACGTGGAGGAAATAGGAGGAAATGGTAGAACAATGAAATCGAGGGTCAAAATAACATACTAGCACATGAAAGCAAGAATGCTTTCTCATCATTAAGGGTATTCAACTTTGTATTAGGAAAAACATTCTAATTGGCTTGACTTTTGACTTTCAAGATTACAGAGAGCAATGGGAGAATTTGTGACCTTGTTTGATTTTGTTTTCTGTTACAGAGAGAGGGTAGAGCTATAGGGGCATTTGTTGACTTCGATTTTATTTTTTGTGTTACAGATACACCGAGCACAGCACCGTTGGCCTGGCGCAGCAGTGGGACCAGCTGGATCAGCTGTGCATGCGGATGCAGCACAATTTGGAGCAGCAGATTGAGGCGCGCAACCGCAGCGGTGTGTCCGAGGATGCTCTGCGTGAGTTCAGCATGATGTTCAAGTAAGTACATGATGTTTGGCTTATATGACCCCATTCCTGTTTCCTCAAGCAAGGCTACCGCAGCCTTGTTGCTTTTCTCAAATGGTTGTCTTTTGTGCTGTTTTGTTAGGAAAACATAAAGACATAAGAAATTCGTTCGTCCAAGAGTTTACATGGAAAAAGTTGTTCAAAACTACATCGGTAATATTACTTGCTAGAGCTAATGTGATGTTGCAAGACTTGTTGCAGTTATTCTGCAGCTTATAACTGCTGTTATTTCAGTGGAAGTTCAGAATTTCTATGCTGTTATTGTAGCTTTTGGGTAATTCCAGCTATATTCTTCTTGAAATTAGTTTTGCTAAATATCTATCTGGATATCTGGCTTAAAAGTGTGTTTGTAAATATGTACAGACAAGCCTACCCGTACGGAATTTCCGTATTTTTTCCGGAAATTTGAAAAACTCGGCAAGCGCTACGGAAAATACGGATATTTGTTTTACGGTACGGAAATAAAAAAAAATGATACAGAAAAAAATCGAAATCGTTGGCCTGTGGTAATGCACCGCATGACATTTTTCCGAAGGTTTAATGCCGCATTGCGCAGTCGCAGTGGAGACCTGTGACATCGAAGTTTCCGGTAGAGGCACCGAAGTTTGCCGAACCCGTTTTTGCACAGTCGCAGTAAAGATCGGTGCTCGTGAGACAGAATTTAAAACATGGCGTTCAAATGAAGGGCTAAGCAAAGTGATTGTGAATCTGAATCTTCAAAAAAAAAAAAAAAAAACGCGCAAGGGGCAGACATTTCTTGCCTTGTATTCGGAAAAGTGTCCTTTCGTTATTCGCTGCAGCACTGACTCAAAAGTACGATTTGTGCCAACCAGTTTGGCATCTCCGCCGGTGATATGAACGACATCAAGCGGCACGCGGAAGGCCCACAGTATATGAAGAATTACGAGGCTTTGGAGAAGAAAAAGAACATTGTGGCCAAATCAATCTATCACTGGATTCTTCGCATAATATCAAAAGGGATGAGTGCAAAAACAATAGGTAGTAAAAGTAAATACGGAAATCGTAATAGTAATACTGAAATTTGAAAAAGCTAATACGGAAACTTCAAATTGAGGGTAGGCATGTCTGTATGTATACAGTTAAGAAATATTCAGATATGATAACCTATATTTGTGTGTATATTTACTCTCTACAGTTCATCTCTCTTGCACTGTGCAGGCACTTTGACAAGGCTATATTTGTATGTATATTGTACTGTCTACAGTTAATCTCTCTTGCACTGTGCAGGCACTTTGACAAGGATAAGAGTGGCAAGCTGGATCACCACGAGTTCAAATCCTGCCTGCGTGCGCTGGGCTACGACCTGCCTATGGTGGAAGAGGGACAAGTAGATCCTGAGTTCCAGGCCATTCTGGACATAGTTGATCCCAACAGGTGGGTGTCCTATTTATTTTTATAAATTTTTTCTTTACAACGTAAACTTGAGCCATTTGTCCAATGGAACTATTAAAAAATGAAGAAGGAAACTCCCCCTCTGACTAGACTGAAAAGTACTTAAACTGTTTCTACGTGCATCAACTCCTATGTGACCAGCTCAATTCCTATGTCAACAGCACTTTTCAGTGCCTCTGCGTTGCGCATGCTGCAGGCTATTTATAGCTTGCCTGCACCCTTCCTTCCAGTGAAAGGAAGTATCAGCGAAGCTATTAATATATTTCACTGTTTAGTAGAGGTTTATTGCAGTTTGGTGATGGTTGTCGCATATATTTGTTATTTGCACATGAACTTGTACTTACACGACTTTACTTAAATGTAATCAATAACTATAACTGTTCGAAGTGCGGGGAAAGTTTTTTTTAGCAGTTTTTCTTTCATCACTTGCTAAGCAGTCCTATGATTGGATGGTCTATTATTGGTCTGAGTTTAGTTTGACTTCAGTTGCATTTGAAAGGGACTTAGCTGCTCAGTTTCTGTGAGTGCTTGAGTCTGGTGGTCACTCTGAGGGAGTCTGGTCACTCTCAGGATGATCGGGCGAGTCTTGTAACTACGGGGCCGGACATGGCAAGGTAGATTCGAGATGATGATCTTCTTTTCCACGGGAGCAAGCGTCATGCATTGACTCCACAAACCGTCCCAGAGCTGAACTGTAAATTCCAGAACTCTGGCTACAATATTCTATTAAGATATTGGTAGATGGTGCCCTCTGCAAGGAGTCTATAGCATCAGACACCTGCCGAGTTTCCCATATGCACACTACGATCTCTGAATCTTAAGGCTAAGATATATCGAGCACTATGCACAACATGTCAGAAAAATAATCAGTTTCTGTAAATACATATAACACAAACATACTAATACATGGCAATCAACATAATCTATAAAAATGCAAGTACTAGAAACTACTAGTGTTAACTAACTTCTAGTCTCTTTGAATCATGAAACCGTCTCTAGTCTATCACTTTCTTGTTGATGACCAAGGATTTTTGTTCACTTCAGTTCGCTCCTTGTTTAGACCCTCTTCGTTCCAAGCTTTGCGTGTGACTACCCGGTTAATGTGGGGTTTACAGGTGGATATACAGGAGTCTCTACGTCATCTCTGACCAGTTGTCTCGCTCTCGCGACTATGGGAATCTTTTCTCGGGATTCTCTACTCTCATGCCCTGTTTCTGGGCCACTATCTGTTACGTCTCAACTTTGTGTCAGAGGAGACTCGCAGGGTAGATCTTAGAGTGATATGATTCGCGTGGCTAACTAGCGGTCAAGTGACCCTGGTCAGATGTTCGAGTAAGCTAACTAACATTCTTACTATCGAGTTCTGCTTGATGGTATCGGAAGTGAACGTTTCAAGAATGTTAATTTAACATCTGCGAATCTTCCCTTTAGAGAGCTGGTAAATTAACGTCAGGTTTGGTTCAATACTATCTGTTTAAGCTGAGTTACCACACCTTTGTCTCAACATTTCTGATATTACAATACCTAATCATTGTTCATGCAATTGTCTTTTAACACTTTCACAGAGATAGTCATGTTTTCCATTCTTCGCTGTGAACAGGTGTATACATTATAATATTGTGTTTCTGTAAAACATATTTTGTAAAACATGTTTTAATACAAGCATATATTTTATATTATTCTTCTTTTCAACACAGTTTCTTTCCTTTTTTTCTTTTCCTTCATAAAGCCAATTAAATTAGTCTTCTTCTCACAATTGTTGTTCATGCACTTGATGGCTAAACACCTTGGGATGTTATCAACACTTGATGGCTAAACACCTTGGGATGTTATCAACAAGACCTTACTTGTCAGTATACAGTGGCAAGTACTGGTAGGCAGGCTCGAGAAGGCTGCTATAAAATTTCCCTTGTGCCTGTGGCTGGGTCAGTGGCTTGAAAACTTTCCATTCCCCCTTTCTTTAAGGTGGGCAAAGATATTTATAGCTTGCCTGGCTGGGCTGGTATCAAAATCTGAAAAGCTTCGTTTGAGTCGCCGTGCAGAATCGATTCTGATCGGAACAAGCTCAAAAGTCTCGACATTATCTTCTGACTGCCTCCAGCTCTCAACCTCTTCATTCCTTCTCTCTTCTGAAGTCTTGGTGTTACAATAGACAATACCCTACCCTCGTACTTGCTATCTCTCCGTCGCATTTCCTCAATCCGAGGTTATCTCACTACTGATGCAACTGCCAGACTTTCATTGACTACTGTAACTCTCCTTACTGGTCTACAGACTGCAACGCATACACAACAGTGCCATCCGCCGCATCCTTCTCAAGAAGAAAAGATCACATCTCCCCTCTCGTCAAGCAACTACACTGGCTTCATGTTTCTGACCGCATCAAATACAAACTGAACATTCTGACATAAGGTGCTTGTATAAAATCTCCCCTTCATACACCTCATCCAAAACACTCCGATCCGCCGCTGTTGGCCTGAAACCGTGACATATGTGCGCTATATAATTCATTGTATTATTATTATTAGGTGGAGTGGAGTGGGCGCAGTGAACTACAGGGTTCGTACAGTCCTTAAAATTCCTTGAAAGTCCTTGGGTTTTTTTAGACCCCATGTTCAAGTCGATGAATACCCCAGGGATGGGAATTAGTGCGCCCCGGTCGTATTTACGCCCCATCGAGTCCTTCAAAGCGCCCCAGCAATTGTTGTGTACGCCCCCTTTTTTTTTTTTTTTTTAATTTTTTTTTTTTTTTTTTTTTAGGTGATTTGTGTGTTTAGTCAGCGGACATTTAAAAAAAAAAAAAAAGGGAAGTAACTAGATGAACTTCCTAAGCGTGTTGTGTGTGACCTAGCAAGATTATGATTCGCATTTAGAATGCTTTCGTAGCCATAGGGACTGTTTTGACAAGACTGTATGCGAAATACACGCAAAGGAAAACCTTTGCCATTGCTAACTTGGGTTTATGCAACTCGGTCTCTTGTTTGTGAGATCCATGCGCTTTGCCGCAGTTTATGAGTTTGTGTTTCACTCACTGTGACTGTTTGTGTTCGATCGAGAAAAGGCTCGAGTATTATCAGTATTGTAAGTTTTTTTTTTTTAAATTGTTGTTGTTATTACTATTTTTTGCTTGTTATGGCGCGAAGAGTCGATGTTGTCGAAAGACATCAACAGTTTTCTGATGCCAACTGTCGATATTCCTGGAACTGGAGTTGGCTGGACTGTGAATTGGACTATTTATTTGGCGACCGGACTGTTAATTTAAAGCACAGGCAAAAAAACAGAAAAATACCCAACCCTTTGTGCTGCAGCAAAGGCACTTTTGAGCTGCTTTCATGGCCCCATAGTGGAGAGTTCATTCAGCATCATGGCCAATGTTTTGGATGAAGGAAAGGCACAGATGGATCTTGCCACATATGAAGCAATGCAGACTGTAAAATGTGCACTTTCTACCAGACAGAAGTCAGCCGTACAATATTTCGCTAAGAAAGACCCAATCAAAGATCCGGTTGACAAAAAACTTGTTGTTTCCATGAATTCAGCTTGGAAAAAGAATGAAGCAAGAAAGTCTTCTTTAAAGGCAACAAGAGAAGAAGTCAATCTTGCACTAGGAGTGCAGTCGTCTCTCCCTAAAGCCACAGAAAACCAACAGCTGTTAAGCAGCAGAAAAAGAAGCAGAGAAGATGTGACAGAAAAACATCCAGTTTCAGAAAAACATCCAGTCACAAGAAGCAGAGAAGATGCGACAAGAAGCACAGAAGATGTGACAGAAAAACATCCAGTCACAACACAAGAAACAGCGGTAGAGGGGGGGAATGAAATAGTAACAGTCAGTGAGAAAAGAATTGAGTCTGACACCAGAAAAGAAGATGAAGGAAATGAGGTGTTATTAGTAAAAAAAGATAAAGAAGCAATCAAATATTAGTTCTTTCTTTTCAAAGTTATAATTTTTTTTTCATTTCAACATCTAAAATTAAAAAATTCCAAAAGAAGATAAACTGGTTTATAAACTGTTAAAGAACTTGACTATTTGTATTTTATATTATAATATTAATAGTAAGAAAACTATACAGTGAAATATTTGGTTACAACTATGTAATGCTTCAGCTGCAAATGTCTTTGTGAAATAGTAGGTTTAAAGCAATGCTAATACAAGACTCGTCCATATATTATGTCTGTATCTCCATGTGGTATGTCTTTACAGTAAAATCAAATTAGAGTAAAAATACATTTAATCACATTGTTTGAACAATTGGAACGGTGTGCATAATGTGACAAAGTACCAATCAAAAAGAAATGGTGGGAGATAAGTAGGACTTACAGAGAAAAGCTTTAAAGAGGTAAGAAGGAACAAGAAACTGATTAAATAATTAAACACCTTGCATCATCTTTTTCTTTTCTAGCTCTTAAAAGAGGCTACAAAATTGAGTTAATTTTGATAAAATGAATTTTCTTCAGGGGGGCCCCCTACAAGGGCTTTGCCCCTTGACCCCACCGGGGCCTAAGCGGCCCCTGGACCCCTGCTTGCAGTTGCAGTAAGCCCCATCAACTTTTGGCAATTCCCATCCCTGATACCCTTGAAATTCATCCTTCCAGTCTGCCCTCAAAACTTACCTTTTTAAGCAGTTCTAACACTATGACCTCACTACGCACCCCATCGCCAGCTGTCTCTTGCATATAGTGTCTGGTCTGTTTGTGGTATGAGTATATTTGAGTGAATGTATTTTTTGCGTAATTGTTACATGTGTCATTGTCTAAAGCGTGCACATGCGTGCGTGCGTGAGTTGTGAGTGCGCGCTTAGAGTTATAATTATTATAAGATAAGCGCATTATAAATACAGTAATTATTATTATTATTATTATTATTATAAATACAGTAATTAAATTCAGGCTTTTATAATGGATTCCTTGCAAAGTCGACTGTAGTGAAAAATGTTGCTCACTCGAGTGTATTTTTTGTGAACTGAAAAAATCTTGCTTCTTTTGTTTTCTTTTTAACCTAATTTTCCAAAGCATTTTGATTCTTCAGAAAACGTTGTCCGCTGTGCCAAGGGAGGCAACTAGATGATGTCTAGTCAGTTAACTCCCATTTATTTATTTATTTCAGGTCCCCCCCTCCTCCCCTCCCTCCTCCTCCAATCTCTGTTTAAAGTAACATCGGGGGAAAAAAATAGGGTCGGTAGATCAGCTTCTTTTTTTTTCTTTTAAAAAAAAACTTTTTCCACCTTGCAGGGTTCGTACAGAGTCATGGAAGTCTGGAAAAGCTATGGAAAATAGAGAAAGTGATTTCCAGGGCTGGAAAAGCCATGGAAAAAATTTATTTGTCTAGATAGGTATGGAAAAGTCATGGAAAAACAACCACAAGGCAATCTTTCAGTTTGACAAGCATTTTTCTTCAAAAGAAAGAAAAATGAAAATACCGTTTATTTGAGATGTTCTCCCGGCGATGTTGCGATTGAAACCGAAAGTAGCAAATTAATTTTTCTTTTAGCGCGGTTATTTCCCTTGCTTACTCTTGCGGGTTAAAGACACAATAAACCTACTGTTTTCTTTCTCATCCGGCCGATGCAGAACAGAAGAAAGAAGATGTGGACAGAATCAATTTGCAGTACAAAAACTTCTTATCAGAGTGTGCTTCTGCTGATAACTTTCAGTCTTTTGACAGGGATAAAGACAGTTTAGACAGACTCTTCTTCTCTGCTCTGGCCAAGCGAAAGGAGTTGAGTGGCCTTTGGAGTGTTGTGAGAGAAGTGCTGCTCCTTTCTCATGGCCAGGCCAGTGTGGAGAGGGGATTCTCTGTTAAAAAAGAAGTAATGACTGACAACATATCACAGAAAACCCTAACAGCACAGAGAATTATAGCAGACCATTTGGCTAAGGCAGGTGGAGCCAGTCAGGTGCCAATTACAAAAGCACTCCTCTTCAATGCAGCTAGTGCAAGATCCAGATATGAGGTTTACCTTGAAGAAGAGAAGAAAAAAAAGAAAGTTAGTGTTAGATGAAATTGAAGAGCTGAAGTCAAAGAAGAAACGATTGGAACTGTGTGCAAAAGACCTGCTTAAATCTGCAGATAGGGCAGAGCAGAGTGAGAGCCTATCATTTCTGTCCAAGGCCAATGCTTTGCGCAGGTCAGCGACAAAAAAAGAGGCAGAAGCCATTACTCGAGAGTGCCAAATTGACCAGAAGCTCAAAGAAATAAAACAGTAATTGTGAATTGTGTGTTCATTCTCAGGAAAGTTGAACTTAAACACATGACACATGAAAAAATCAGGGCCGGACCTGCCCGAGGGGCCCGGGCCCCTACCCTTTTTTGGAAAAAAAAAGAAAAAAAAAGAAAAGAAACAAAAATGAAAGAAAAAAAATGTGGGGGAAAAATATTTTTTAAAAAAGAAGAAAACCACACACACACACACATAAATAAAAAAAAAGTGATACAGAAACGAGAGTCCCTCTGCAGAAACAAACGAAAACACTACATGTAAGTATGACCATGTAGTACCTAACACATTTAGGAGTCGGACCCGAGTATCACTATATTTTGTTCCCCAAAGACCTAAGTCATAGTTTTGTTATGACTTTATTCCTAACACACACACACTTTTTTAAAGGTAATTTCTCCCCAAAATCAGTGGCAAACTATAGCACCAAAATTTTGCAATTTACATGCTCAGATTGCACCATTTTTTCTCCCCTTTCAAAAAATTTTCCGGGGGAGCATGCCCCCGGATGCCCCTAGCAAACTAGGCGCTTGGCGCCGTCGGCTCGGCGCTTCGCGCCTTCACTACTACCCTAAAATAAATTTGGGCCCCTACCCCTGAAAAACTTAGGTCCGGCCCTGAAAATGTAGGGCATATTTGTTTATTAAAATCATATAGACTGTCAGTATCACAGATCATAGGCTGTCTTGTATTTTGTAAGTACACGTCTCACAATTCCTTTTTTTATGCCGGTGTTTTTATGTGATAAGTATTCTAAGTACAATTGTTCGTTTCTTGTGTGTGTAAGATGGTCTTGAAAATGTTTAGGAAGCCATGGAAAAAGTCTGGAAAAAGTATGGAATTTTGTTTTCCCAAATTTGTGGGAACCCTGACCTTGGGTGCGTTTTTTATTTTTGGCCTTTTTTTACTTTTTTTTTTTCCAGACGACCCCCTCAAAAAGTTTAGGGTCAGGCTAAAAAATGTGGGTCGGTATGGATACCGTAAACAGACTTGTTTGTTGTTGGCCTAATCACTTTTATATAACGCTTTACCAGCTCAAGAGCCGCCCAAGGCGCTGGCTGATGCAGGATCTAACTCAGGCCGCTTGAGGTGCCCACTTGCAGCCTTGGAGCGCATAGTCTAACGCCCAGATGACTGAGCACAATGGTGGGTGACTGTGGTCTAACGCCCAGATGACTGAGCACAATGGTGGGTGACTGTGGTCTAACGCCCAGATGACTGAGCACAATGGTGGGTGACTGTGGTCTAACGCCCAGATGACTGAGCACAGTGGTGGGTGACTGTGGTCTAACGCCCAGATGACTGAGCACAATGGTGGGTGACTGTGGTCTAACGCCCAGATGACTGAGCACAATGGTGGGTGACTGTGGTCTAACGCCCAGATGACTGAGCACAATCGTGGGTGACCGGGGATGACTAAAAGGGACATAGTGCGTGGTGGGTGTAATTGTGGAGCCCCGGCACTCACACATCTAGGACATGAGCGTTAAGATCTTTAAAGTCCATGCGATGGGGATGCGTGCGTGCACAGACTAGACCTCGGTTTATACTCCTATCCAAAGGAGTAGGAGGACAGTGTCTCAGTTGTTGTTTTTCCGCCCACGCCATTAACATCGTTTGAACCGCCGCCTGTACAGGCTGAAATGTGATGGCCTGACATCGGAATACACGGCGTACACCACTGAGCATTCACGTTGGCTACTCGTGTTTTGATAGTGAAAGTAACTCTTTGGAAGCAAGTTTGAAAATGCCTCAGGGATTATGCGTTTTCAACGCTATGTGATTAGACATAAAAGACTGGAAAAACTGGTTTATGGAGTCAAAATGGAACCAATCACATGGAACAAACATGCTGCATTTCAAAGCTGAAGCAAAGGGGGCACTGAGATTAATCTTACAGTCCAATACACTGAGAAGCAAAGTAAAATCAAAACAATAGGAAATTGGAAACATTGATAAGCAAATCGAGAAACAAATGCAAAAAATTAAAGACAGTTTGTGAATACAAGAAGCGTTTTCTTGGTGTTCGCTTGTGAACTGTACTTCTACTGCTGCCTTTCTGCAACACAGAAAGTGTTTGTGTTGGCTGTGTTTGCTATTTCAGGCTACAGTTAGCGTTGGTGGGCTGCTTTGATTAATATGTGAGCAGTTTTTTGTTAAGTCATCGAAGAGTAAAACTGGTACCTTGAAAAGGTTGTGAAAGGGCTTGATGAAAGTGGATAACTGGCCTGATGAAAGTGGAGAACTGGCCTGATGAAAGTGGATAACTGGCCTTGTGACAAAACTCCTTCAGTGGGATAGCATGTTGACAGGTCAAAGGTTTACAGGCCAATCACTCATTATTTGGTGTTATTCACTCCACAACGTGATCACAAAATAAAACATGTATATGCTTATCCGTGTCAACACGTGTATATATAATCTTTAATTTTTACAGGGATGGCTCAGTGTCGCTGCAAGAGTACATGGCATTCATGATCAGTCGCGAGACAGAGAACGTCCAGTCGAGCTCGGAGGTGGAGCAGGCCTTCAGAGCTCTCACGTCGGGCGAAAAGCCCTACATCACTGCTCAGGAACTTTATTCCGTAAGTCAGTCTTTTCTGTGTCTCAATCAAGTTTTCAGAGGACCTAATTCCTATTCTTTCTAATGAAAGGTTAGATTTTTGACTCTTTATGTTGTAGAATTTTGTATGGATTGTGGTGGCCATAAGCTGCATTTGTTACTTACTAGGCTAGGCCCCTGTGAATCACATAGTTGACAACTGTCCTTTGCTCTATCTTCTTTTTTCTTCTGGATACTATCTGTTGACACTAACAATAATGTACACAACTTTTACATGGTTGCAGAATCTCACAAAAGAACAAGCCGACTACTGTATCAGCCGCATGAAACCATATATCGACAAGACCGGTCGGGCCATCCCAGACTCTTATGATTACGTTGACTTCACCCGCCAGCTCTTCGTCAATTAGTGCTTCGTTCTTCTAGCCTTTCTTGCTATTTTCGTTTTCTTTTTTTTTCTCTCTCATTTTCACAGCTTTTCCATTTGTTTCCCTCCTACCGTACCCCATTGCTTCAGATCTGGGTTATGAAAAAAAAAAACAGCTGTGTTTTGTAATTTGGGATAAGTGTACAAATTTGGCTGAAATTGGTCTATTTTGATTATATTTACAAACCACTTGGTGCAAATATTCAAGAAAAAATGTACATATACAATTTTTGTTAACAGTCGTCTATACTTCGCATGTTTATTTATTTATTTATTTTTATTTTTTTTTTGTCTTGAAAAAAGAAAATTTGTTAATTTGTTCCAAGAAGCTGCTGTATTTTTTGTTGCACTGAATGTTTTAAAAAAAATATAATAATAAAATTGGTGTTAAGGCTTATTCAATATTGGAAATTGCTGAAAACACTTAAACGTTGGTAGGTAAGGCTTACTGGAAATTGAAAGGAATATTTTCATAGGTATTCAAAAATTTTACCCGTCTTCTCTTGTCTGTGCCGTGGTTGTGAAGAATCATGTGTGCGGTAACCAGTTTTCTTTTGAAGAAACGAAACAAGAAAATTATTTTAGGCGCTCAAGGACAGTTCTGTAGAAGCTTGCGTTCTTGTTCTTTGCATTTTCAGCACACTTTTGTGACTGACTGTGCTGTACACTGATGTGAGTCTATGTAGGTTTTCGAAAGTCAAGGCGATGCTTCTGTGAACTGTCAGGGATTGGTTTTGCCACAGCATGATCTCTCCATCTTGCCACACATTGGAAGTGGGAATTTTCGAATTCGACCTTTTTCCTTGCGGCAATCTGCACGTAAAAAGGTGTTTTCCATGTGGATTTAGAACTTTGTCATTTGGAAGTTGGACTTTTCTATATGGAATTTGAACTTGTTCCAGGTAAACGTGGGACTTTCCCATACAAAAGTTGGGCATTTTCATGCAGACAGTTTTTCACCTTAGTGTTGTGTCTTTTCATTTGACTGTGACGATTAAGTGTTGTGAGTTTATTAGCATTTACACTTGTATGTGATGTACTAATATATTTAAACTTTATAACAAGTTTATAGAATAATAATTTGTGTAATAAACATTTGTAAAGCATTGCTAGTAACTGGAACTTCCAAGAACAAAATGTTTAAATCTCATTGTTGTGTAATTCAGAATAAACAGTGTTTGATTAATGTAGTAGCCTAAACTGGAAAACGTCTTCTTCCAATGTATTTATTAGCTTACTAGGCTTTTAAGCTGTATAAGTCGAATATAATTCAGGAATGTTCTTTATGATGCTTAGAAAAGTTCTCTTAACCAAAACGTATTTTAGACCAAAAATGATCAATTGTGTTTGGAATATAGAAAGAAAATGTTTATGATTGCATTGTTGCAGAAGATTATGTTAGTTGCAGTAAAATCACTTTAGGGCATGATAGACTGCATATCTTATTAAAGAATTCAAAAGGACCAATTTCATATTTTTGCTTGTAGTTTTGCAATTAAATGTAACAAAATATTTAAATACATTCATGTGTATTGCTTGTTTTGCTAGGTGGTGCAATGGAACAAAAAATGTGCTTCAGAATGTTATTCTTGTACGTGTTGCTTGGAGTAGGATAAAGACCGCATTCAAGACAATTATAGTATGATGGTTGTAGCTTAGTTTGTGATGAAGACAACAATGGTTGTAGCTTTGTGCGTTATAAAGAAAATAATGGGTTTGTTATGTCTTATGCTCCTGTTTGCAATAAACAACATTCTTTTTCAGATGCATTGTCTGTCAGGTTTCCTTTACTGCATTTTAACCGCACTAGCATGCTTCGTAGTAATTGTACTTTGAAAAAAACTGTTGCAATTTAAAAAATAAAGTTGTTTGTGTGTTAGTTTTGAACTGATTGAATGGTTGGTAACTTCTAAACTTGTATGATTGAATGGTTTGTAACTTCTAAACTTGTATGCCCACTTGCACAAACTTGCAACAGTACAAAACACACACATACACACAGACATACTTGGATAATCGCTCTCACATATACGCATACTCACCCCGGAGCATTCACACATAATTGCTCATTAACCCAAAGAAACGAATCCAGAATGAAATATTTATTGACAGCACTTTGACCAGATAGATGAAGCAACAATCAGAATGCCGTGAGCAACATGACAAGTGTAATATCCATAGGGTAAAATCTGGTGCTTAGGCTATGGTTGACGAGTTCAGAGCACAAGAGGCGATCATACTTCATCAGTTTTACCAATTGATTTTAGCATTATTTTCAAAATACAATTGATCATTTCCAAAGACTTGTCGCAAAATGTTCTGGCCATGTCTGATCAGAATAATGGCCGAATCGTTTAATACAATAATTCTTGGAAAGGACATCGTTCAAATCAATATTTTCTGTTCTTTAAAGGCCTGTTCCTTTGGGTGAATCTTCACTTTTACAGATTACAGAAGGTCCAGGAAAATTTAACTTTCTGAATACCAACACCCTATTAGTGTGCAGCATCGCCCTGGACAAACAGTTAACAGTAAGACATTTTACACCTAACAGAAGAACGTACAGATTTGTTCAAATGTATAGACCAGAACAAGATGGTTTAGAGAAGAGTTTTGGAGGAGAGGTTTTATCACAAAAAGGTGTATGAATATGTATATATAGATAAATACACTTTTACTTCTGAACTCTATGATTTCATGTCATAAGGAACTGATTTCTTTATGTCGCAATTAAATTTAACTTCAACATTTCTAAACAAACTTGTTTGTTGATGGGGTAGGTGATCATCTCTTGGTATTAGGCCAGTTTTTACTATATAGGCAACCTTGACACTAGCTGCGTGTCAGAGATCAAACATAGGCCTGTGGATAAGCATGCTACTTTCTCAGTTTTTGTGATTATAATTCAACTTTAAATTGTTAGATTTAGTTATTTATGTTGGTGTCCATGCGTGAGAATGACTGGTGTATTATTACCTGTAAGTGAACAGACGTTACAATGCCTTATTGAACTGAATTGAAGAAAAGGAAAAGTTCATAGTGAAACCAAGTAATCGGTGCCTTTCAAAATAATCTTATCCATTGTGGAATACAATTGAAGTTTACTTAACTGTTTGTTTTTCCTAGCATATATCACAAAATTGAGGCAAGAGGGAGATTCAGCGTAACAACAGACTGGATCATAATTGATGTACATTCTGATTTAATCTGTTACACACAATATCCGTATTATGATACAGAGGGCGATTTTGTTACATACAATAACGGAGAATGTATGGTCAAACAAATAATATTACATGACATGAAGGAAAGCATTACATACCAGAACAGTAGATAACAATAACACTTCAATCATATATAAACAACATTCAGGTTTAGCTTATGTACAAGGTATTTTCATAAGAGGATGAATTTAGAGTATGGTCAAGAATAGCAAGCATTATGAATGCTAAAGACATTTCTAAGTAAACTCTCATCTAGGCAGTTTGATATTGTCACTGTTGTTAACCAAGTTTTAAGCAAGAACTGCACATTATAAAGCAGTGTTTTAATATTAATTGTTTTATGCGCTGTGCACACCCGTTCCATCACGAAGAAAGGCGATTATGGCTCCTATGGCGTACCGGCCAGAAAAAAAAACTACTATGGCGGGAATCCAGATCCACTGATACTCGCCCAATTCGCGGTAAAACGCATGGTCTCCTATGCACTGAAATTAGGGTGTACTAGTCCTGAACGGACAGGCTTGGGATTCTCCCAGGGACTGAAATAATGAACTTAAGTATGAGGCTTATCAGGTCATCTACTCCTTCGGATGATGGTTTAAACCAAGGCATGCATTCCATCACACTGACGAGCCCACCCCCGTAGCTCAAGTGGTAGAGCGTTCACCTGGCTCACCGATGACCCAAGTTCCAATCCCGTGAGGGGCGAAATAAAAAGTGGCCATTTTTCACTGTCTATTTTAACAGTATGATTGCTCTTGTGGTTCAGTGTTGATTCAGGTCCCTACCCCTGGTTCCCTGGGATGGTTAACCCCGTCTGCCATATCGTCAATGGTGGGTGTAGACGTGAAACCTCAATGTTCATCACACTGGCTTCAATTACTTCAAAGATCCTGACGCTCATGTCCTAGATGGGTGAGTGCCAGAAAAACCCATTTACTGTAGCATGCTATATAGATAGGTCCCATTCCCCCCTGTCCTGGGTGGCGCTGCTCTGCGCTTTCGCTGAGAAAGCAGCCTGAATTTCGCCCGCATGGATGACAAAAATATCAACAACACAAAAATACATTAAAAAATTTTGTTGTTCATCCCAACATTTCATGGTGCTTTAAAAATGATTCCATTGGAAAGTGATAGTTGCTCAGTCACTGCAATTCTGATAATTTTAAACTCCGTATCAAATGAATAGCACTCTTAAGTCAAAAATTAATACTTGGCTGGGTAGCCAATATGAAACAGCACGTGTTCTATTAACAAATAAATATTTATTAAAAACAAGGAATAAACTATTTGGGAATTTTTTGTTTCAGAGCAATAATTGAATACAGTTTACAAGTTCAAATGAAAACAAACAATGAAGATCAAATTAAAATAAATATTTATATGAAGCAATGAACATATTACAGTAGCAAATGAATTTATATGAAGCAAATGAGTATATTCCATTAGAACAGAAGTAATGGATACATTCAATCAACAATAAATATTTATCTGATGAAAAGGATATTCAAATCATGAGTTAATTGTTATAAAATGAAGTAATGATCAATGGTCAAATTTATTAATATTTTCTTCCTTCTTCTGAAACAGTATTCAAATGTGAATAGATGCACGAAGTGGTGAATACATACATGAGCAAACCAATGAGGCCAAAACAAGCCAATTAATAGATATTAGCATCAAGTAATATGGCTTAAATAATTTGTATAACATGAACTGATAAAGAAACAAAATAATCTGATATTTGATTAAACCAATGAGTGTTTCCAATCTACACATAAATATTGACGTGAAGCAATGGATGACCCTGCAACGAGCAAATAAATATTCATATGAATCATTGAATATGCAAATTTATGAATACATTTTGATCTGAACAACATGTATTGAATATTTACAAAGCTTGGATGAACACATTGGGGTAAAGCAGGCAAAGGGAGAACACCAAGACTGGCCCAAGCCAGGACGGACGAGGTAAGAGTTATTAGACTTGACAGTTATAACAATATACATGTATGCAGGTTAATTTATTTGTTTATATTATTGTTTTTCTTCGTCGGAATGTCAATAACAATATCATATATAAACACATCTGGTTTTTTGTTTGTAAGGAATTTCCAAGCAGAAAAAAGAACATGCTACACACCACCATTAAAATAAGCGCCACCCTATAAAATATATTCTTAATTAGCATAAATTTTCAGTCTGCTTTCACTTCAGGGTATAATAAATAAAGTAGTAAAACAATCAAAGAGAAGACTGGGGTTGACAGTGCAAATCGTCCTGTAACGCTCCTAAAATGGGACGTTAAACCTTGTCCTCTGTCTTGAATGTGTAAGTGAGAGTCATAAGCAAGGTTGGACAGTTGAACGCTAATTTCATGAGCAGGACGTGAAAACCTTGTGCACTCTTTAACAGGTTTTATTTACCTTTAAATAACGGCAATATCTTATGACATCAACAATCATTGTACTCCGATGAAATAAAAAAAAAACAACCAACGATGACGCTAATATAATTATATTCATGTAAGCCACAGGTCTCGATATAGGCGCCGACAGGGGCATTTCACGCTGAAAGTGGACCCTCGATAGTAAAGCAAGGTTGATAGCGTACCTATGTATCATATTATGATAGGCCTACATATTTATGATAGGCCTATAAAGGTACGCTATAAACCCGCCGTGCCATCAAGGATCCATTTTTCCCGTGTATAATGCATAGTTATCTACTATACATAGGACTGTACGCTAATTACCGCTTGTGTTATGGAGGATCCATTTCAGCGTGTAACGCCCATGAAGCGTGCGTGAGTGGTTGGATTAACCAACCGTGCAAACTACGCAAAGACGACTCTGTAATAAGGAAAGTTATCTGTGGCCAAAATCTTACTTTTGTTTTTCGCCTGTCTGCTATAGCAGCCAACACCCATGATAACAATTCTTCATCAACTTGCTTAATTATTACGAAACTGCTGATGTATTATTGTCGCTATTGATAATGGATATATAGATCTATAGCTTACGTACCTAATGATGAATAACATTATTATTTGAACATTATTACCCATAGTAACAACAAACAAACAGGAGCACGCGTAACATTCACAATGCGTAAAACCACGGACGCATTACAACGAATTTGAGAGCCTGTATAGCTTTAATAACAAAATTATTATAATAAATTTATTTGTGAAAATAGAAAAGGTAGTGGATCCCCTATAGCGCAGAGACAGACACTTCATCACAAGTCCACCTCTGCGCCACAGAGGAATTGCTATATAGACATCTAAAAATCATGTAATGGTGCTGTGGTAAAACATTATTTTCTTTGCACATTATCATCATAAGAAAAGTCAGAACAAAATGGATCACTCTTCATTACAAGAATTGAGATAGATTATGACATTTTACAGATTTTGAAAAAAAATAAAAAAATAAAAATAATTTGCTGCGACAAAAAGAGAAGAAAAGAATAAGAAGGAGGGAAGAACAGAAATAGAAAAACAAGAAGAAATAAATTAAAATTTAGAAGAAGAAAGGCCAGCAGAGTTAAAGAAATGCTGGGAAAGGAAACAGGAGAGAGGGAGGGAGAGAGAGAGAGAGAGAGAGAGAGAGAGAGAGAGAGAGAGAGAGAGAGAGAGAGAGAGAGGAAGAGAGAGAGAGAAAAAGAGAGAGAGAGAGAGAGAGTCCACACAAGGAAATGTAGGCATTCCCTGCTTCCAATTTCCCTCTCCAATTGTAGTTAACTCATCATTCACTGCATAAAGGAACGAATGCAAGATTC
Source organism: Oncomelania hupensis (assembly GCA_036898135.1). Classification (NCBI taxonomy): domain Eukaryota; kingdom Metazoa; phylum Mollusca; class Gastropoda; order Littorinimorpha; family Pomatiopsidae; genus Oncomelania; species Oncomelania hupensis. Next base: position 49,046,075 of record CM072527.1, read on the forward strand.
CCTTTAAAAAAAAATAATAATAAAAGAAAAGTATTAAAAGGGGGGAAAAAAGATATGTCTAGATTAAAAAAAAAATAATTGACTGAATGAGAGAATGTAGAATGAAAGCAAGAAAAAATACTAATACAGTATGGTATTACAGTACGCGCTTTTTCTTCACTGGAACTCAAAAGCGCGGCGATCTGAAGAGACCGCAATTACAGATTATTATGATCAGGAAAGGAGGAATAGAGGAAGGACTTGAAAGGGGACGGAGCGAGGTAGAGAGGGTGGGTATATGGGTGGTGATGATGGTGGTAGTGTGTGGGGGGAGAGGGTGCTGGGCATGGGGAGAGGAGGAGTAGGGAGGGTGGGGGAAGGGGGAGGGGGGGCAGGTTATAGAGGAAGAAGAAAGCAGCAAAATGAAAATACATCAAACAACTAACTACATGTGAAATGCAACATTGTGTACACAACACTAATATTTAGCACACAATTACTAATATTTAGCCATTTGTGCAACAGTAACATAAATTTACAAATCTGCTTCAAGAAAATAACATAAAATAAAAACCATCTATATATATTACTGGTGCATAATAAATAAATAAATAGATAAATAAGTAGTAATAATAATAATAATAATAATAATAATAATAATAATAATAATAATAATAATAATAATAAAAAATAGGAAGAAGAAGAAGAAGAAGAAGAAGAAGAAAAACAAAAAGAATAATAATAATAACAACAACAATAATAATAATAATAATAATAATAATAATAATAATAATAATAATAATAATAATAATAATAATAATAAATTTAAATGATTAATAATAATAAAACACTTACTGATTTGTTTTGTAAAGACAATTGTGCCTTTGAACACAACTGCAATGGGTACTGACAACTCTACAATATTTCAATGTAGATTTCCCCTAAAAATATACATCCACAATATTATAAGCATTGTCACAACCATCATGTAAAACTCAATTTTACATTTCACTTTAAAATATTATTTATCAATAAAATAATCTGTGGATAGAATAATCTGTTTTAATGAAATCATGCATGCTGGCATGCCCACTGAACAGTATTCGTCAAATATACAATACGGTACGTAAATAAGACATGTAGATCTATATAATATACATGCAACTACTCTATAATCGTTCTGTAAGTATAGAATACTCCTTTCCGTAATAACATTAATTAAATAATTGATTTTTATAATGAATTACCTTAGCTTTTAAAAATTGGGAAATTAAGCGCGGTTTTGTGTTTTACGATCATATTTATAACATAAAACTAATGAGATTTTCTGCAGCGCGATTCCCGAACACTTATTACATGCCTTCATTAAAAGGTTGTTGGAGGTTCAAAAACTCTTTTCTCTCCCTCCCCCCCACCCCCCTTCCCCTCCCCCCTCCGAAGATCTCAGATCCCGAACTCAATTTCTGGAACCTTTGTTTGTCCAAAAGGTTCAGCAAACTAAATTCGGGATCTAAAAACCTCAACCCCCCCCCCCAAAAAAAAAAAAAAAAAAAAAAAAGCTTATTTGAACCTTCCAATGAAGACAGACCATATATTTAGGCTGCAAAGATCCTAATCACGGAAAAAAACGCCCTAACGTCATCAAAACCCGTCACCTCCATTTGTCGATCTGTCTATGCAGTGCGCAATTTAAAAATAATAATAAATGAGTAATGAAACATTAATTCAGTTACAGAGTTTCTGGTTATTATTCGTACGCCTCAACAGGCTCAGATGCTCGGTTTGAGTTAATGCTGGATCCAATTAAAAATAAATCCTGACGCCGACATTAAAAAAAAGGGGAGAAAAAAAACCCACACACACACACAAACATGAAAGAAAATAAGCTTATGCAGAACACACGGAGTAGGTTGTTTCCCTTGCGGAACAAGGGGACTGAACAAACTGCAAGATGTACTATGTCAATACATCATTTTGCTTTTTTACGAGACTTACCTACAATTTGGGGTTCTTTTAAAAACAACAACAACAAAAAAACAACAAAAAAAAAACGAAGAGAAGAGAAGGTTGGGTTTTTTTTTGGTTTTTTTGGGTTAAAGCTGAATAAAAATCATTAAACAGGTGCGGTGATGTGCTATTCTTTCAAAATTGTCTGCCATCGTTTCTACAATCATTGGTATTATTATTTTTTTGTTTAAACTCTAGAAATACTGTGCTCGCAGAAGAAAAGGAAAATAAAACCAAACAAGAAATTAGAAATACTGTGTGCGTATATTCTTTATTATTTGTTTTAAGCAACGTAAACAAGCACACCTACAGACCATCTGAGAACTACAATAATGGCCACAGAAATTTTATTTTACATAGACAACACTGCACAGTTTTACCGACATTTAACAAACGGGAAATGTGCACATTATGTTTGTTTTTTTCGTTTTTGTTTTTTAAATTGGAACACTTATACAGTTATATACTGTTACGATATTATTTGTACCCTAAGCTAATGCACAAAGATATGTTTTTTACAATGGAATCAATCCAGAAAGTGGTTTTTTACAACGTTAGAATTATTGGTCACGGATCTATTACTTGACACAGACATTTAAAAAAAAAGTTATATTACAATTTATTTATTTATTTATTGAATTTATTTATGTTATTAACTTATTTAGAACTGTGCACACAAACACTGTGTTTTGTTTATAATACACAGATACAGTGTGCACTTGGATCTAATGTACAAGAGGCAATTAATTGTACAGACTTGGATTTTTTTTGTGGTTTAAATTACAAAAAGGGAATTGTGCTCATCACAGGAGGGGCTTTGTCCACCTAGTGTTATTGAAGGATCGGAAACAACGTCAGCCAATTTTGAACAAAATAGGACACATCCCAGTTGTATTTATTATTTATTTATAATTATGTATAAAGTTGCAGTTTTAACATGTACACTTTCACAGTTTATTTTAGTTTTCACACAATTTAGCACATTTACTTTCTATCTATTAAAAAAAAAACAACTATTAGCCCCACTTATCTAAGTTTCTAAATAAAGCTCCCGCATCTTTAAAATAAAAATTTAAAAAAAAAAGAAAGAAATTTTCCCAGTCTGCTATTCATTTTACACACACATGTGTGTGTGTGTGTGTGTGGGGGGGGGGGGGGGTGCGTGTGTGTGTGTGTGATCTTGCTTATTACATGATAGTTTATTAACAAACGTGAAGTTATTGCAACTTCGCGCTTTTATTTTTCACACATTTTGAGCTTGCCTCAGGCTTACCCAGTTTAAAATATTGCCATTCTCACACATTTTCCAGTTGACTTCAATATTACCAAATTTCTGAAGTAGGTTACTTACCATAGGTTTATGTTTGCCACTACAGTTCTGCAACCTCGTGCTTTACAATTTGTTATTTTCACAAATTTTCCCATTTAGCTGGCAGTTGTAACACCCAGCCCGCAACAATTCACCTTTTATCTTGCCTGTCACCTGGTTCCTCCACGAGCATCTGGTGCTCGTCCTCTACCAGCTGGTAGCAAGGAGGTCCTCCCATGGGCAGCTCCGACATATAGTCGTCGTCCGGACCAATGGCGTACACGGGGAAGCTGAAGATCTCTTCCGGTGACGTCAGCCGCTCCTCAGCACTGCCCTCTTCTTCCGGTACAGGGATGAGGCGGCGCTGCGACTCGAACGGAAGCGACGTGTACCTGCGCGTCGGTATTGGCGCGAAAGGCCTGGTGACAATGGAAAAGCGACGAAAGCATAATAATAATACTGTAATAATATTAATTATAGTGAATAGTAATAACAACAATAATGTTGATGATGATGATGATGATGATGATGGCAATAATGATGACGACGTTGATATTGATGATGATGATGATGATGATGATGATGATGATGATGATGATGATGATGACGTTGATATTGATGATGATAATGATGATGGCGATGATGACGACGACGCAATTACTGATGATGATGATAATGATGTTGATGACGATAATAATAATAATAATAATAATAATAATAATAATAATAATATATAATAATAATAATATTATAATAATAATAATAATAATAATAATAATAATAATAATAATAATAATAATAATAATAATAATAATAATAAAAATAACTTTTTAAAAGAACACAATGAACACTAAGGCCAATGTAGTCTATGGCAATACAACAATCTTTCTGGGAAACGATGCTGGGCGAAAAAAAGTATGACATTTTTTCTATGTGGGTGGATCTCGGAGAAAACAAAGTACATAATAATAATGCAATATTAAAAGACCTACTCCCTTTGAGAATAGCCTACATACTCAATCCAGACATTGATTGTGTAGCTATTGGGAAAGGAATTCCAAAAGCCAAGTGACAGATTGCTTGGGGTGAAAGACCCAAAAACAATAATAAGAAGAAAAAGAGATTAAAAAAAAATTGCTACAAAAATTGCGGACTTGGGCGTTTTGAGTTTGATGCTGATTTTGCAGGGTCAGCGCTTTTGAGCTTGTAGGTGCGAGATATGTATTACAACAATGACTCCATCTCTTGTTTTCTCAGTGTTCTTGAGCTTTAATCTTGTGGTTTTTAACCTTTTAGACACATATTGATTATTGTGCTAGGTCCTGTTATTTGAACTGCTCTCATCAGTGAACTGTAGTTTTACTGAATAGGTATATAAAGACTTGATGTGATGTTTTTAATACATGGCTTGATAAAGATTTGAATAAAAATCGAAATATTGCCTCAGACCTCAACTTGGGTGTTGCTGTTTGTTTTGTTCTCCTCCATCTCTTGTTTTCAGGGACCGGCGCCTTGAGCATATCTTTGAGTCCATAAATGCGCTATATAAGAACTGACCTTTATCAAACAAGTTTTGACTTATATTATGTCTCTTTTAGCTGATACATTTATTTTATTTTATTTTATTTTATTTTGTTTTAATTTATTTTATTGTATTTAAACGTTGTTATAATAATTATAGGAAATTGTCAGCTCAAGAGCTGCTCAAGGCGCTGGCCGATACAGGGTCTAACTCAAGCCGCCCGTGGCGCCCATTTCCTGTCTTAGGCGCACCGTCTGACGCCCTCAGACGACTGAGCACTGTCCTGGGCAACCAGAGATAAGCGAAGAAGGGATTGACTTAGCTCTTGGTACCTTGTGGTAAAGCGTTGTAAGAAATAAGGAAATAAAATCAAAGAAATTCATTCCATCACGAAAGGGGGGAAAAAAATGGTAAAAACTGACATGAAGGCTCTGGGGTCACCGTTGCCACGTGGCTCCAGGTTCTTTAGATCTGGCTGGACCTCCATAGCGCGTGTGTCCGGCTTGCCCAGCTCATCGTACGATATCGTCTCGTCCTGCAGGCTGTCCGACCGTCTGTACGACATACAAAGATAAAAGATTAAAATACACATTCAAGAATATAGGCTTATAAAAAAATATAAAAAATTATATGGCACCGTTCATCCAACTTGGAGAGCAAGAGTATTGACTTTCTTGATGTCTATTGCAAGTTGCCTCCATTGGCTTGTTGTATTCATTGCTCCCTAAAATTATGGCTTTAGTATTAATACTCTCTCGCTCTCTCTCTCTCGCTCTCTCTCTCTCTCTCTCTCTCTCTCTCTCTCTCTCTCTCTCTCTCTCTCTCTCTTATCGATGATGATAGTGGTGGTGGTGGTGGTGATGATGATGATGATGATGATGATGATGATGATGAAGAAGAAGAAGAAGAAGAAGAAGAAGAAGAAGAAGAAGAAGAAGAAGAAATTACCCCTACTCTACTGGGGAAATGTGTGTCGGTGGGTAGGGAGTGGGAAGGGGAAAATGGGTGGGTGGGGTGATGGGGGTAAGAGGTTGGGGGCTGGAGGTAGAAGCCTATGAGAAGGGATCTCGCAGGAAGCACAGAGCTATTTGTGGGAAACTAGGTTTTATTAGTATCATTTTCTATAATTACGTCCTCCGCAATCCCTCCGGTGACAGCAAGGTTTGCGATTATACTGAACTTCCGGACTACATAGGTCTATGCAGTGTTGCCTTAAAAGCTTGGTAGATGACTGTGGTATAGATCTAGCAAGCAAAAGCTCAATGACCGTCCTCTTAGTAATCCAGCGGCTTGAGCAGCCCTGTAAACAGGTAAAGCTCTAGATTTGGACAATTCAATAAATTACATTTAACTGCTAAATATTTTATGATCTAAAAAAAGAAAGAGACCTAATTGTTCCTTTAATGTTGTAAGAATCGCAAGTTCGCAGGTAAACTCATTGTCACAAACAATAAAGAAAGCATCTTTTAAAATTAAATTGGTTTTATAAATCTTGATATAATAGGAACGCGTAGCTCAAATCAAAGATACAGGAGACCAGAAAAATATCCACCACGCAAATATCCCCGCTCACACGCACACGTACTCGCACTCACATCTACACATTAGTATAATGATCCACGTAGTCTCTAGGATGATATATGTACTGCAAATGTCGTTCTGCACTTCTAGCTGTGTTCACTAATTAGACCACGTACTACAGCTTCAGTCTGCGTACAAGAGACTGATGAGGAATCTCACGAAACGCAGCTGAAATTCATCGAGTACGGTCTCCGGAGAATCTCAGCCATGCTGTCTGCTGAGGCATGACATCGGTCGATACGGTCTTCAATAATGGTATGTACTGGATGCAGCCGATCTAAACAGTTCACAAATAAAATTGAGTTTCTTTATTCTTTGGTCTACTGCCAGTGTCTTGCCTTTTCACCACATGTCCCATTGATGAATGTGTGTTTGTCAAACAACAACATCATCATCATCATCATCATCATCATCATCATCATCATCATCATCATCATCATCATCATCATCATCATCATCTTCTTCTTCTTCTTCTTCTTCATCATCATCATCATCATCATCATCATCATCATCATCATCATCATCTTCTTCTTCTTCTTCTTCTTCTTCTTCTTCTTCTTCTTCTTCTTCTTCTTACTATTATAATTATTATGTGGTGCACTGTGGTCTAATGGTAGTGCTTCGGCTTGCGGATCTGAAGGTCCCGGGTTCGAGCCCTGGCCGGGCCATTGTGTTGTGTCCCTGGGAAAGACACTTTACTCCTGTTTTCCTACTCCTTCGGATGAGAGTATAAACCGAGGTCTAGTGTGTGTGTCGCATACATTCCATCATACCGGACTTTAAAGATCCTGACGCTCATGTCCTAGACGGTTGAGTGCCGGTAACAAGAACACACCCAGCATGCACTTGGTCCTTCTCCCCCATCCCTGGCTGCCCAGGATTGTGCTCAGTTGCCCGGGCGTCAGACCATGCGCCCAAAGGCTGCGGGCGGGTGGGCGTCTCGGGCGGTTTGAGTTAGATCCTGTATCGGCCAGCGCTTTGAGCATGAGTTGGTAAAGCGCTATATAAAAAAAAAGTGATGATTAAGTTATTATTATTATTATTATTATTTTTTTTTTTAAATTATTATTATTTTTTTAACATGGATACACTTTTCAACATTTTTCTAGAGCGCATCATGTCAGATGCCATTGCAGACCACGAAGGCACAGTCAGCATAGGGGGAAGGGCAATCTCCAACCTCCGTTTTGCGGATGACATTAATGGATTGGCTGAGAGGAACAAGAACTTGAACAGCTTATATAGAGGCTTGACACCACCTCCAGAGCCTATGGAATGGAAATAAGTGCAGAGAAGACCAAAATGATTACCAACAACACCAATGGCATCAACACGGACATCAAAGTCCAAGGCCAATCCCTCAACACAGTGCATAGCTTCAAATATTTAGGAGCCATTGTATCAGACAATGGGTCCCGATAGGAAGTCCTCTCCAGGATCGCACAAACAACTGCTGCCCTGGCGAGGTTGAAGCCCATTTGGAAAGACAGGACCATCAGTCTACATTCCAAGGTAAGGCTGCTGCGCTCCCTTGTCATCTCCTACTTCCTATATGCTTGCGAAACATGGACCCTCACAGGAGATCTCCAACGAAGAATACAAAGCATGCAGATGAGGTGCTACAGAAGACTTCTGGGCATTTCCTATACCCAGCACACCACCAACGACGAAGTTCGACAGACCATCACACAAGCCATTGGACAACACGATGACCTGCTCACAGTGGGGAAAAAACGGAAACTCCGATGGTATGGCCACGTCACCAGATCATCAGGTCTTGCAAAGTCCATCCTGCAAGGCACAGTGCAAGGAGGTAGAAAAAGAGGGAGACCAAAAAAGAGGTGGGAGGACAACATTCGAGAATGGACTGATTTGACACTGAGCGAAACCATCAGGGTTGCTGAGGACAGAGAAAGATGGAGTACGCTGGTTAAACGATCATCTGTGGTGCCCCTACGACCTCCGAGTTATGGGATAGGATAGGATAGGATAGGATAGGACCAGTGTCCAGTAAAAATGTGGAAGGAGATTACATTACATTACATTACATTACATTACATTACATTACATGGTTATTGCTTTAGGTCCAGCGGACTCTTCCGAGCCAAATCAGGACCAGGAAGGAGATCAAGCACCCTAAAGATTTAAAAAAAAATCCTGTCTATACATTACCCACACGTTAATTTTTAAAATATCGCATGAAACCCACGGATTGTTCTCGAAGAGCTGCTCGGAGTACTTGCCGGAATCGTCATCTACTTTAACTAAAGCCATCCCAGACGCCATCCTACAGCCTCTAGCGCCCCTTTCGAACTACCCCAAACAACGGAGCAAGTATGGATGCCACTAGCTGCCCTTGGGATAAATGATTGGACTTTTTATCGCAGAGACATTGGGGAAGAAGAAGGTAGGAGAGCATGTGTGTGTGTGTGTGTGTGTGTGTTTGTGTGTGGTGGGGGATATATCTCTCTCTCTTTCTCTCTCTCTCTCTCTCTCTCTCTCTCTCTCTCTCTCTCTCTCTCTCTCTCTCTCTCTCTCTCTCTGTACGCGTGTCAGCGAGACAGAGACAGAGAGCAGAGACATACATGAAATCAGAGACTACAACTTTAAAAAAACAACTCAAAATAGCTTAAACCCAGGATAGGTATAAAAAGCCCAAACAGGAAAGGGGGCGATGCAGGGCGGTAGATGAGTGAATATTGGGGTGGGTGTGTGGGCGGGGGTGTATGGGTGAAGGGGTAGGTGGAAGTGGTTATGGAGCAACACATTTCCGTTTGTATCCTTTCTTTTTGTCGATTCGTCTCCTCCTTCTTCCTCTTCTATTGTTACGGGGTTATCCTTAATGAACTAGCATCAAGCCTCCATTACCAGCCTTCAATAATGATATTGATATAAACTAGCATCAAGCCTCCATTACCAGCCTTCAATAATGATATTGATTGCAGTCAATCGAAACATTTCAACAACCAAAAAATCTACGCCCTTTTCCATCTTCTAATAGCGATCTCCCTGCCTCTACACCACATGTATGAGTAATAGATGTGTATTTGGTGTTGTCAGAATAAGAATGTTTATTAGTATTGATTGGCCACGGCCCCCTTCAACAGAAAAGAACAGCCGAAAACAAAAACCAAACCAAGAAAAAAGCATAAAGACATTATTGTACATATAAACCATCGCAACAACAATAAACCTATACACACAATACATGCACAAGTATGATTATAACAAATAAATGTGAAATAAAATAATAACAATTAAGCAAAGAGCAAAGGACTAATTTTGAACCAGTAGGTCGCTTCTGGCAGCAAACGCTTTGCAAATGAAAAACTCAGGATTGTAATAAGCTTCAGTGCGTCATTAGTTGAAAGAAATAACAGTGCCATTTTAAACAATGTTGGCTGTCTATACAATTTTCTAGGAAGAAACTAAATACGACGGTCAGTGAATGTCGGACACACAAGCAAAAAGTGCGATTGCGGTTAATATTAGATGCACTGTGTACTGCAGACAATGACAACGTAATGACCACAGTCCTAGCAAGCATTGTTCTACAAGCAAACGACGTAGGCTACATTACATTACATGGTTATTGTTTTAGGTCCAGCGGACTCTTCCGAGCCCAATCAGCACCAGAGAAGTCAAAGAGGACTCACCCCTGATCCGCATAAAAGATCTGCCGAAACAACCGTAGTGGTAACACCGAAGGCAATCTACCAGCCGGTCACTTTACAATAAAGACATCCCACGCAGGGGACGCTGAGGCTATACTTTAATTTATCGAACCCCCGTTTACAAAAACAAAATAGAATACAAACATCATTATACAATATCAACAAAACACATACATATAATTATAATGCCTACATTGCCAAATAATAACATCATAGGAAGCCCCAATGACAAATTGGCAGAAAGCGTCCAATATTCCCAAGCTGATCCAACAGACCTCATACACAAATGAGAAGTATTGTCCCGGAATAGTGTTCAAGAAAAAGGTAGGTGACCGGTCTAGCAAAGAAGAAGATAGTATAGTAGATTGATAGAACAGAGTCGGAATGAGAAAAAACAAAGGAGAAAGACAGCAACAGTGGGAATTTAAAGCACTAAATTTCCAGAAAATGGGGATACTATTTATACTGAAACCCCCGGCAACCCCACGGGGGGAGCAAACGACGTGATAATGTGTGTTTGTTGTTGTGTGTGTGAGAGTGGGTCAAACATGCTGGTATGTTGGTACAAATCGCCGCGCTTGAAGTCGTCTTATTGTCCATTTGGATAAGAGCGCCTATATAGCATACATTATTATTTTATTATTATTATAGTTAGCACTCGCTACTGTGTCGCAAGTTAAGCACCGTCCAGTGCGATTAGCACTTGGATGGGTGACCGCAAACCGTGAAGCGACAAATAACAACGCCCAAAGTTGACTCAACTGTGACTAAGTACCTACTCTCTTAAGGGTGGGGAAGGTAAAGCAGCGAGGGAGAGAGATGGGCATCACCCTCATTACGCTGGCCCAAGATAAGTGTGATCTCCAACATCACGCTCCCCTACGGCCACATGGCTATGGGGCTACCTTTACCTCTTTACCTATTATAGTTATAATAATAATAATAATAATAATAATAATAATAATAATAATAATAATAATAATAATAATCCTATCCTATCCTATCCTGTCCCATAACCCGAAGGTCGTAGGGGCACCACAGATGATCGTTTAACCAGCATATTCCATCTTTCTCTGTCCTCAGCAGCCCTCATGGCTTCGCTCAGTGTCAAACCAGTCCATTCTCGAATGTTGTCCTCCCACCTCTTTTTCGGTCTTCCCCTTCTTCTACCTCCTTGCACTGTGCCTTGCAGAATGGTCTTTGCAAGGCCTGATGATCTGGTGACGTGGCCATACCATCGGAGTTTCCGTTTCTTCACCACTGTGAGCAGGTCATCGTGTTGTCCAATGGCTTGTGTGATGGTCTGTCGGACTTCGTCGTTGGTGATGTGTTGGGTATAGGAAATGCACAGAAGTCTTCTGTAGCACCTCATCTCCATGCTTTGTATTCTTCGTTGGAGATCTGCTGTGAGGGTCCATGCTTCGCAAGCATATAGGAAGATGGAGATGACCAGTGAGCGCAGCAGTCTTACTTTGGAATGTAGACTGATGGTTCTGTCTTTCCAAATGGGCTTCAACCTTGTCAGGGCAGCGGTTGTTTGTGCGATCCTGGAGAGGACTTCCTGTCGAGACCCATTGTCTGACACAATGGCTCCTAAATATTTGAAGCTGTGCACTGTGTTGAGGGATTGGCCTTGTACTTTGATGTCCGTGTTGATGCCATTGGTGTTGTTGGTCATCATTTTGGTCTTCTCTGCACTTATTTCCATTCCATAAGCTCTGGAGGTGGTGTCAAGCCTCTGTACAAGCTGTTCAAGTTCTTGTTCCTCTCCAGCCAATCCATCAATATCATCCGCAAAACGAAGATTGGAGATTGCTCTGCCCCCTATGCTGACTGTGCCTTCGTGATCTGCAAGAGCATCTGACATGATGCGCTCTAGGAAGATGTTGAAGAGTGTTGGAGAGAGTAGGCATCCTTGACGCACACCGATTGTTGTTCTGAACCAGTTCCCGATGACGCTGTTATGGAGGACTGCACTGGTAGCCTTGTCATACAGGCTTTTGATGACTTCTATAATTTTAGGGCTGATGTTGTACACTTTCATGGTTGCCCATAGAGCTGCATGCCAGACTCGGTCAAATGCCTTCTTGAAGTCTATGAACACATGATATAGATGTTGTTGGTGCTGTAGGTATTTCTCACAGATTATTCTGAGGTTGAAAATCTGTTCAGTGGTACTTCGCCCTGCCATGAATCCTGCTTGTTCTTCAGCTATGATTTGTTCAGCTTGTGGTTTCAACCTGTTCAGTATTATTTTCAGGAGGACCTTGCTGGGATGGCTGATGAGGCTGATGGTGCGGTAATTTTCACACTCCTGAAGGTTACCTTTTTTGGGAAGAGTGATGACAAGCGACTGGGTCCATGGTGTAGGCCATTCTCCACTCTGCCAGATCTTGTTACAGATAATGGTGAGAGCATCAGTCATCGCTTCTCCTCCTGCTTGTAGCAGTTCCGCTGGTATGTTGTCCACTCCCGCTGACTTCCCTTTCTTCAGCGATTGCACTGCTGCCTCAACTTCTTCCCGGAGAATTGGGAGGATTTCTTCTTCTTCTCTGCTCTCGGGACATGCTAGAACTGATGGGTCTCCATTTGGTGTATGGTTGTAAAGGTCAGAGCAGTACTCTGTCCATCTGTCCAAGACTTCTTGTTCTTCTGTAAGGCATATGCCAGACTTGCTTTGGATAGTGGAGACTTTGGGCTGTTTAACACTTGTCAGCCGCTTCACAGTCTGGTAGGCCTTCTTGCTGTTGTTCTTGTTCAGATTGTTCTCTATTTCCTGGCATTGATCTTCTATCCAGTTCTCCTTTGCTGTGCGCATGCCTTTTCGGATGTCATTGTTGATTTTTCGGTAGACATCAGCTCCCTGTGAGGTGTTCTTTTTCTTTTTTAACTCTCTTCGTTTATCACACAGATCCAAAAGTTCAGGTGTGATCCACGGCTTCTTCTTTGGTCGGTGCTTGCCAAGGATCTCAGTGGCGGCATCTGTTACAGCTGAGTTGAAGGTATTGGTCATGGTGTTGACATCTACTTCGCCTGCCCCCAAAATAAGCAGTGGTGCAAATTTCCCTCCAATTGTGGCCTGAAATATTTTTGCCACCTCCGGGTCTTGCAGTTTGTCCAGGTCGAACTTCAGCCTAGTGCACTTTGCTGTATTTACTCTCTTCAAATGGAGCCGGAAAGACATCATCACGAGATCGTGGTCACTTCCAATGTCTGCTCCTGGAAAAGTGCGTGTCCTGCCAATGTTGATGCTTGATCTGAAGCGTTTCTTGACCATGATGTAGTCGATCTGGTTGTGATGTTCCCCGCCGGGACTGTGCCATGTCCATCGTCTGGATTTTTTGTGGAGACCAAGCGTGTTTGCCAGTACCAGATTGTTGTATCTGGCAAACTCCAATAGCCTCAGACCCCTGTCATTTGTCTCGTTGTTGCAGTGGGGTCCACATGTGTCTCCCCAGTTGTGGTGCGCATCTTGGCCAACCTTGGCATTCCAGTCGCCTTGCACTATGACTATGTCCTTCTTCGGCACTTGGTCAAGGACCGCCTGTATGTTTTCATAAAAATCCTCCACTTCGCTGTCTTCATAGTCTGATGTCTGATGATAATAATAATAATAATAATAATAATAATAATAATAATAATAATAATAATAATAATAATAATAAGGGGTATTTTTGGATTAAGTGTGTGAATGTCTAGAAATACATTTGAATTGCTTGCCATCCTGATTCCTGCGTCCTCTACAAGTCCTCTTCGTCATACATCTGCATTACATCAGTACAACTTATGTTAATGTGATGAATAACAATTGATACAACAACGACAATAGATTTGCATCTGAAATCTTCGTTGAAGATACATAAAAATAACATCTACACTTAAACCCCATTTTATTTGGTTGGTTCGTTCTCAATAATAACAAGTTTTGAGAAGTAATGCAATTATCTCTTCTTCTTCTTCTTCTTCTTCTTCTTCTTCTTCTTCTTCTTCTTCTGACAGAAGCACACGATTTAATGTCTGGCACCATCGTCAAACACATTATTCAAGGCACACAAAACATTACCTTTGGAATTTGAAATCCTTCTTCAGATCTTGTTCTTTGTTTCTGTATTGCACAATACTGGGTTGAGTAAATACCAGTTTCTAAGGGTTACCTGAGCTGCATGTCTTTAGAAATCTGATTTATTGTTCATGTCGTAAATAACTATTTTTTTCCTTTCAAGAAACAGTCCGTGTTTTATATTTTGCCGTCTTCAAAAGGTTTAAGCACTGAGATGTAACGAAGTCTTTGATTGAATGGTTGGTGGAATAAGGTTACACGACACAAGATAGAACTAGCTTTCTCATTAGATGGTTATTTTTTTAATGACAGTCATTGCTGCCATGCAACTGGCCAGAAAATAGCCTCTAGTTTAGAAGCCATTTTCGGACATCGTGAAACGAAAGATCGTAAAGTGAGCGCGTTTTAAAAAAAAAAATGTTAGCACGCTGGTATGAAGATGTGCTCTGGTCTCTAGTTGGATAAAGGCTGCATTACATGTACACTAACAAGCATCAACGGTAAGACGAGAATCAACGTGGAACAGCCCCATTTCAACGTTGACGCGTGTGATAGCTCAATTACGCCTCAACAACGAAGTTGCACATACTTGCTATGTGGAGTACGATTTATTATTTTTTTAAATTTATTATTCTTTTTCTTGAATAACCTCAGACTCATCCTATTTTGAGTATGAAAACGTGGGCTTTGAAATGAAACGGTCTAGCCACCACATTTCGTTTTAAATAATTAGTGTCTGTATTTAATCGTTTTCATATGACGCTTTTCAGCTCAAGAGCTGCTCAAGGCGCTGTTTAAGACCTGATCTAACTCAAGCCGCCCGGATCGCCTACTTCCACCCTTTGGGGCGCACTGTCTGACGTTTATACAACTAAGCACCATCCTGGGCGACCCTGTGGGTATATGAGAGGAAAGACCTAGTGCTTTCTGGGTGGTTGTAGATATATTTGCGTTTTCGCTTTAAGCACTTATTCTTAGTGCTATATTTATTTTTAAAAGTACCTAGCCCCATTCTTAAAAAAAAAAGAAGGTTAATTATAGCACAAGCATAGGCTGTCATGGAGTTGTGTGTGAACGGGGCGCTTTTCCGCGAAGCCACAGCAACCCGACAGACAGCCTTGTTTCGTTTACTTCATGACATCTTCAAATTTCGTCCCCTTTTCACTGGAACAAGGCAAGCCACTTAACAACTCTCTCACAAACCCATTGCTGAGACTTTTACGACAACATCAAAACAGCGTTCTAGCTCACGACAAGACGAAATGCTGCTTGCCATTTTCTATCCTGCATTCACATATCTCCGGAGTACGCCATCCTTCTTATCAGTAAATTCAACGTAATGCTAAAAAGTGACAAATACTCTGACTGCAGACATCTTTTAAAATCTTTTTTTTTTTTTTAAAGTTTAAAAGAGCAAACATCAGAAAATGATGATGTCATCGTAAAATGGAAACACAGTCCGTTTTTCTGCGATCAATACATTTGGTCGTCTGCCAAATACCGGTTTTTCCTTTCCGAGTTTGCTCCCCTTAATTGTTCTCTCTCTCTCTCTCTCTCTCTCTCTCTCTCTCTCTCTCTCTCTCTCTCTCTCTCTCTCTCTCTCTCTCTCTCTCTCTCTCTCTCTCTTGTAATAGCGATCTCCTTAGAGATCAGTTAAGGGATAAAGGGCTTGCATTGCATCCATTATTATAACTAGTTTTAATATCCAATCCAATACAATGCAATCCAATCAATACAATACAATACAATACAATACAATATAATACAATACAATACAAAAACTCCATGCAGCTGTGTCTTCACATAAAGTTTTTAACAGCCGTAACGGGCAGCTCGTGCGCCGGAAACTAAGCATTCATGCGCATACAAACCGCGGTTGTCAAACGTCACTTCGGCATTCTATTTCCGATAACTTCTTCATAAAGAGACTAAAACAACGACGGCGATGACAGGGGGACAGAATGTAAATTACTTGTAAGATCGAGCTTAAACATTTAGAACGTCATAGATAAACTCAAACGCACTCGCAGTCAGTCAGGCAGGCAGACACTGACACATACACGCTGATGAGCCGGTACAACTACAAACAGTTATACAGACTGAAATGTACATGCACGCGCACATAAACAGAAATACATAAACGCACACACATGAATAAATAGGCCTACACCTCAGCCACGCGCGGGCGCGTTCGGACTCACATAAAGAAATTCTCACAACACCTGCACCTGTACGCACACACAACCGCACTCGCTCACAAGCACACGCTCACACAAACACCAACACACGCACGCACTCGCTCACATGCACACGCTCGCGGGTCTAGAGGAAAACTATTCTAAGTGACTTTTTTGAAATTTTACAGGAGAAGCAAAAAATCTTCCTATTTCAATAAAAAGTAATTTTATGGTCTGAAACCCATATATGTAGGAGATAAATGGACCGTGGTCTGTTTTTGAAAATACTTTTCTCAAAAATCTTTTCCTATCTTGTTAAAATAAAAAAAATGCCACTTAGAATATTTTCCTTCTGTAAAATAGTATGAGTAAAACTACTCTATCTGCCACATAGAATAGTTTTCCATTGAAAATGTTGAAATATTAATGGAAAACTATTTTATGTGTCAGAAAGAATAGTTTTCCTCCATTGCTGAGAAAAGGAAAGAAAAGAAAATTATTGTAAGAGTCAAATAGCATACTTTTCCTCTCGAAAAATTTTGAAAACTGAGGGAAAAAAAAACACAAAAAACAACTTACACATGATACACTTACAATAGTTTTCTGTAACAAACAAAAGAACGAGAAAGCAACACTGTATATTCATCCTCAAAAACGAGTTCCCAATTTTATTCAAACCAAATACAAAACCTTATCTTCATTTTCCAAAGTACCATTAACATAAAATAATTAAAATCATATTAGACATAAGTCGTTATGTACTACTCTTGTACCACTACTACTCATGTATTTTATTAGTGCACTAATAAAATAATGACAACGTGTTATGCAGCTACCAAAATGAAATAGCATTGATAAAGTGAACATGACTGGTCAAATTACACTGCATTAATACACAAAAAGACTTTTATTTAGATCTAGTACAAATGGAGCATTGCCTGTTGCGCTCTCTTAGTATGATGCACTTCGAGAATAAAACTTTCCACGGTCATCAACGAACTGGCTTTGGGGGGGGGGGGGGGGGGGGGGGGGGGGGGGGAGAGAGAGAGAGAGAGAGAGAGAGAGAGAGAATGTGTGAGAATTCTTCATCACCATAGCCTCCATCACTTTATCATCTTCTCTCCAACATCCAACACCACTACAAAAATGTTGGCGCTGCGAGCAGGATCAAGAAAGATGACAAACCCAAGGAAGGCATATAAGAAGGCAAGGCAGCTGAGGAACCGACCGAGGGGCCGGGTAGCTCAGTTGGTAAGAGCGTCTTGCTAGTAACCGAAAGGTCGCTGGTTCGAATCCCGGATTGGTCAACGTGTGATCATATTATTTTCCCCTTTACCAACAACTGGCCCGCTGGTGTCAATATAAATCGGTCCAGTAGTCACCTATATGCGAAAGTGTCGTGTGACTATAATCTACAAACAACAACAAACAACAGGAACAGACCAGTGGAAAGCGAGAGCGAAGAGACTACCCTCATCCAGGAAGGAGGGGCCCACAGAGGCGACACCACACCTCATCACCCATCCAGTCACGAGAGGACATCAGAGGCGGCGCAAGATGACATTTCTTCCACCCACGCACCCTCCTCGACCATGCAGAAGTTGTGGATGATGCCACCCCCCCCCCCCCCAAACTTCCAACCTTCACGGGGGATGGCAATGACGTCGAGGACTTCACACAGGAGGCGCGGCGAATCCTGGGCCACTGCCAGCTGGATGGTGGTACAGCTATGGAGTGGCTGCTTCAATCGCTCCGCGGCTGTGCCCGACAGGAGATCATCCAGCGGGCAGACGTGAAAACGGCAGAGGAGGCCCTGGGTGTCCGACCAGAGGGGAGTCACCAGCACTTTAAGCAGGTTCCACAGCCGGCAGCAGGGAGCAGGACAGACCGTGCTGCAGTACGGCCAACAACTTCAGCAGCTGGCCCTGCGGTCCAATACAAGAAAGGTTGGCAGCATCCCTGACGAAATGCTGCGTGATAAATTCGTTGAGGGGCTCAAATCACAAGACCTTCGACGGGAGCTCCGCCGCATCATTAGGGGAGAGGATGTCTCCTACCTGCGGGCCAGAGCGGAAGCGTGACAACCCAACAACAGACAGCAACGCCGGTGCCCGACCCCCAAGGAACGGCGGCTCTGCAGAGTCAACTAGCAGAGCTGAAGGAGCAGCTGCAGCAGCTAAAGCAACGTCCACAGTCGGCTCCTCAACGTGACACCAGAACTGCCGTCTGCTGGGTTTGCGGCCGAAGGGGCCACCTCCAGAGGAGCTGTCCTCAAAGACAACCCTACGTCCAACCACCACGAGGACAGCAGGGAAACTGCTAGCCACGTTGTCGAAACACAGGCAACAGGGGGCAAGGGCAGTAAAAGGCTGATTGGCGAATGCCCCACGACAACCGCACGCATCAATGGCCGAGCTGTGCAAGCTCTCCTCGACACGGGCAGCGAGGTAACGACTGTGACGCAGACCTGGGTCACCGAGAATCTTGGTGACGTTTTCCTTCAGTCGTCCCACCTCAAGCTGCGGGCAGTAAACGGCGCAGAGGTACCCTACTCCGGTATCCTGGTCGCCGAGCTGCAGTTGGACGGGACCACGTTTTCTGGTATTCCCATCCTGGTCGTCAGGGAGCCCACGGAACCGTCATGAGGGAACGCAAGAAGCGCCTGCCGCTGTTGGTCGGGATGAACGTCCTGGGAGAGTGGATGACAGCCAGTCCGACCAGCTTACCTCAAGGCCTGTTTGCGTCCATCCAAGAAGTGTGACATGACAACACCTTGGTTCAAGGCATCGCCAAGACAGCAGTACAAACAGTGGTCCCACCCTTCGCCATAGCCACTGTGCGAAAGACCTCAACGCAGCGCCCTACGCGACAGCTACTGGCGTCACCTTTAGCACAACCCCTGCCTGGAGGTCTGCTGATCGTTCCGACCCTTGTCAGCGGTGACGCTTCATAGCGATACGTGTGAGTGGACAATCTCTCAGAGATGGACGTCATCCTTCCAGCCCGGACTCCACTGGCGTCACTGCAGACAGTAGAGGATGTCCAAGGAAAGGACGAGGTGGCATTCACCGCCACTGTAAATGAACTCGTGGTCACCATCGGAACACCATCAGGACAGACCACCAAGAACACCATTCCCTGCCCCACGTTCGATGGCACAACCAGACAGTGGGAACTTCTTCAACAAGTCCTAGGCAAGAACAGAGAAGCCTTTGTCCAAAACGAGTTGGATTTGGGCTACACGGACATCGGCCCACATCAACTGCGGACGAGAGACGAAGTGCCCGTCGCCCAACCCTACAGGCGCATCCCACCTCACCAGCTGAAGGAAATCCAAGACCTTCAGGACTCCTGGAGAAGAACAACATCGTCGAGAGCCACAGTCCATACGCGGCACCAATCGTCGTTGTGCGAAAGAAAGATGGGACTGTGCGGCTATGTGTCGACTATCGCCGCCTAAACGCCAAGACGGTTGGTGATGCGTATCCGCTACCTCGCATTTAAGTCCTTTGACGCGCTGGTTGGGGCCCAATACTTCTCCACGTTGGACCTGGCCAGTGAATATTATCACCAAATCGCCATGGACCCCCGAGATCAACCCAAAACAGCCTTCGTCACTCCTATGGGCCTCTATGAGTACACCCGGATGCCAATGGGTCTAATCTCGGCCCCCGCCACTTTCCAACGGCTGATGCAGACTTGTTTCTTTCTTTCTTGCTTGCTTGTTGTTTTTGTCTGATGTCATCAGACAAAAACAACAAGCAAGCAAGAAAGAAAGAAACAAGCAAGCGAACAAACATCTGAAAATAAAGCAGCATAGATCTAGGTTATTTGCAAACAGCAACACGCTGCTAGTACTATTCTTTAGCATTACGGCATAGGCTAGCCTAATGACATTTTGGTGGCATACTAGTGTGTCGTCTCTGTCATTTCTTTCTCACCATCCCCATGCATATAAAGATACAAATACCCAAACCGACACACGTCTGTGTAAAATGTAAACTCACCTTATCAATATTGTCTTGGGCTAGAATCGCCACAACATTGTTAGAAACACACACACCAGCTCTGCTACTGAGCAGAAAGTACACCTTGCGTTAGTGAGTGTTCATACTAAAATTGCTGAAAATATTGAGCACGCTTCTCACGCAGGACTCCTAATGGAAAAATCCACTCAGATGTAAAGTATTCTAACTGGCACTTTCCTTGTTCTCATAGCAAAGACGTTTGGGAGGAAAATTATTCTAAGCGGTACTTAAAAATATTTTTGGGGTTTTGGAAGAAATGTTTGAGAGGAAAAGTATATTAACTGACTCTTAGAATAGTTTCTTCAATTTTGAAGAAACCATTTTGAGAGGAAAGGTATTCTAAGAGGTAGTTAGAATAGTTTACTTCGTTTTCAAAGACACATTTTGAGAGGAAATCTATTCTAACTTACACAGTTAGAATAGTCTTCTTCCTTTTCTAATAATATTAGAAAATATTTGAGAGGAAAACTACTCTAACTGCCATATAGGATACTTTTCCACCAAACATTTTCTGACGACAAAGATAGAATATTTTTTTCAAGGGTTATAACTCTGTCATTTTTTAAGCTACAGTTCTGATATTTTGACAGAAGTTGCCCCCCTCTATGGCTGTTTAAACCATGGGAAAAACTCAATTTCGGTCAAAATGTCACTTAGAATAGTTTTCCTCTACACCCGCGCGCTCACACAAACCCCAACACATGCACGCACACACCTAAAAGAGAAACGGAAAGTCAGAAAGAGAGTATGAGTGTGTGTGATTGAGAGAGAGAGAGAGAGAGAGAGAGAGAGAGAGAGAGACAGAGACAGAGACAGAGAAAGACAGAGACAGAGAGACATGGAGACAGAGACAGAGACTGAAACAGAGAAAAAAAACAAACGTAAATAATTTACTAAAAGAATAAATTCACCCTGTCATTACTTTCTCCAGTTAGAGATTCAACCAACTGAGTTACCCCCGTTGGGTTGCCGGGGGTTTCAGTATAAATAGTATCCCCACTTTCTGGAAATTTAGTGCTTTAAATTCTCACTGTCGCTGTCTTTCTCATTTGTTCTTTCTCATTCCTGCTCTGTTCTATCAATCTGCTATACTATCATCTTCTTCGCTAGACCAATCATCTACCTTTTTTCTTGAAAACTCTTCCGGGACAAGACTCCTTGTTTGTGTTTGAGGTCTGTTGGATCAGCTTGGGAATATTGGACGCTTTCTGCCGGGTGGTCACTAGGGCTTCCTATGATGTTATTATTTAGCAATGTAGGCATTTTATATGTATGTGTTTTGTTGATAATTTATAAAGATGTTTGTATTCTATTTTGTTTTTGTAAACGGGGGTTCGATAAATTAGAGTACAGCCTCAGCGTCCTCTGCGTGGGATGTCCTTATTGTAAAGTGACTGGCTGGTGGAGAGCTTTCAGTTTTACCACTAGGGTTGTTTCAGCAGATCTTTTATGCGGATCAGGGGTTGTCTGGTCCTGATTTGGCTCGGAAGAGTCCGCTGGACCTAAAGCAATAATCATGTAATGTAATGTAACCAACTGAGTTATAGATAGATGTAAATTGAAATGTAATGGCGCTGGCTGTGTAACAGACAAATACGCACAACGTCATTGAGACTGTCCGAGAACCTACTAATGACAGGCAAAAGTAAGTCTCAGCGAGTCTCAGTTATGCAGTGTGAGACCAAACACATCTACCTTTCCAAGCACTTCTGGCTCGGTGGGAATGCATCTAATTAATGAACTTATAGGCATTCATTCATTAACCTCAATGGAATCCTATATTTCTGAAGATGAAAGTACCAGTTTCAAGTTTTTTTTTTTTTTTTTTTTTTTTTTTTTTTTTAAACGCTGTGTGTGTTTGAGTTTTGGAGGATTGGGGCGGTTTGGGTGAAGAATTTGGCTTGATTATGGCTTGTCTTAATTGCAGGATTAAGGGCGGTTTGGGTGAAGAATTTGGCTTGATTATGGCTTGTCTTAATTGGAGGATTGGGGCGCTTTGGGTGAAGAATTTGGCTTGATTATGGCTTGTCTTAATTGGAGGATTGGGGCGGCTTGGGTGAAGAATTTGGCTTGATTATGGCTTGTCTTAATTGGAGGATTGGGGCGATTTGGGTGAAGAATTTGGCTTGATTATGGCTTGTCTTCATTGGAGGATTGGGGCGGTTTGGGTGAAGAATTTGGCTGGATTATGGCTTGTCTTAATTGGAGGATTGGGGCGATTTGGGTGAAGAATTTGGCTTGATTATGGCTTGTCTTAATTGGAGGATTGGGGCGATTTGGGTGAAGAATTTGGCTTGATTATGGCTTGTCTTCATTGGAGGATTGGGGCGGTTTGGGTGAAGAATTTGGCTGGATTATGGCTTGTCTTCATTGGAGGATTGGGGCGGTTTGGGTGAAGAATTTGGCTGGATTATGGCTTGTCTTAATTGGAGGATTGGGGCGGTTTGGGTGAAGAATTTGGCTTGATTATGGCTTGTCTTAATTGGAGGATTGGGGCGATTTGGGTGAAGAATTTGGCTTGATTATGGCTTGTCTTCATTGGAGGATTGGGGCGGTTTGGGTGAAGAATTTGGCTGGATTATGGCTTGTCTTCATTGGAGGATTGGGGCGGTTTGGGTGAAGAATTTGGCTGGATTATGGCTTGTCTTAATTGGAAGGTTCGTGGAAAGTTGGTGGAGGTCCAGCAACCTTCGTTCGGGATGTGTAAACCTCCCAAAAAAAGATGTTGAACCACCAAGAACCTTGCAATTAAGACAGGCAATTAAGACAGGCAATTAAGACAGGCAATTAAGACAGGCAATTAAGACAGGCAATTAAGACAGGCAATTAAGACAGGCAAGTAAGACAGGCAATTAAGACAGGCAATTAAGACAGGCAATTAATACAGGCAATTAAGGAGTTGGACTGAAGAGTGAGGGTGAGGGTGGAGTGTGAAGTGTTTGGGTGGACGAGTCCTAATAAAATGTATACACGTTAATTAGAAGAAGCCAACTGGTAATACCCACAAACATAAAATAAATAAAACACACACGCAAACACACACACAACACACACACATACACACCAACACAAACACACACATAGGCCTACACACATACATACATCACCCTCACCACCCCACACACACCCAAACAAACACCACAACATGTTTATTTATGAAACTGGCGTGTGGAGATGGAACAAGACAAGTTGAAGTATTTTACATTTGGAGCACGTCAAACTTTCAAAAAAGAAAAAAAAATCCTGCTGGCCCAGAATAGCAATAAAATTAATATAATGTAGTCTTATTATTATTATTATCAGATTGCTACTAATGCTATTATCGTAATGGTTGCATGATTACCAACAGCAATGGCGATATGATGTCAGGTTTGAGAGCAATTTGATGAAGGTGCTGCTCGCAAGGAATGTCGTCTTCATCAGGCAGGCGATAGGATTGACAATGATTTCCTGACGCTCAGTTTATAGATAGATCAACATCCACTGGCGGCGGAAATGAGGGCGGGGTGTTTACGTTGGGTGGGCCTGGTGGTAGAAGGGTGAGTGTGTGTGAGTGATTGAGTGAGTGCGGAGTGTGAGAGGTGAGAGAAGAGAGGAGAAGAATGGTGGTTTTGAGTTTGGTGGGATGAGGGTGCGCGCGCTGATGGGGCGGGTTGGGATGTATCTGTGAGTGTGTGTGTGTGTGAGAGAGAGAAAAAAGAGAGAGAGAGAGAGAGAGGGAGAGAGAGAGAGAGAGAGAGAGAGAGAGAGAGAGAGAGAAGTCAAAGTCAAAGTCGAAGTCAAAACCAATAATAGGATAATAACATTAGGTCATGTGGACCTGTCAGAACAAATAAAACAATTTGAACAATAATGTGTGACTAACACAGACCATAACAATGGTAAGAATTCAAGAAATAACAAACAATATTAATGTAGCTAATTACACATACCTCCACCCCCTCCGAAACACCTTCCTTCCTCCCACTCTTCCTTTCTCCCCCCCCCCCTTACCCATTGGACACCCAACCACAAATTTACACCTTCTCAAAAACGTACACCTAAAAACTTTAAAACACTTAAGAGAGAGTGTCACAGAAGGCTAGTTTGAACCCAGCACTAAGGCTTCACGCCTCAAATAGTTCATCCTGCTGTAGCCTTGTAACTTAAAGTCACTGCCTAGGAGACGACAGAAGTCAGGCTGTGCTAAGCATAGTGTAAGATAACTCTTGCTAAGGTAGGCAGTGACCTCATCCAGCTGACATATAGCCAGAACCCCCACGTTAGAGGGCGCTAAATGTATCACGAGATTTCGCGGGCTTTGGCTGACCACTGGGTTAGGTAGTCATTCTTTTGTCTGAACCTCACAGGAGAAGGAGCAACGCTCTGAAACTCTCTCTAGCAGTAGACTACGCAGGTGACGGGTGAAATTCATTCATCGCAGTATAGCCAAAGCCTGCCTGACATTGGTAAAAAGGTAAATCATCAATCTTTCACCGCGATTTACCGGAGAATGTGTATATTGTTAATTACTTCTCCATGTGTTTATGTTAGCCATGATATGTATATGTATAGGAAGTACATTGGAGATTCCAGTGGACCACAGACTTAAAAGAATGATCGTCTCTTGTTTGTATAAGTAAAGGCGATCACTGAGGGCTGGTTCTGCCTTCAGTGAGACGCTCTGCACACCCTTTGTAAGCAAAGCGTTGCAGAAACTCGTCTTACGTTTTGCAGACGAGCAGGCTTGGTCCGATGCAGGAGATAGACCACTGAGAGTCAACCCTGACATTTGGCCTGCAGTGGAGCATCGAGCACTGAGCTCCGATAGCCCAATAGTCAACAAACAAGAAGAGGAGACACCATCACCACACCTCAACGACTCAGCTAAGTGCCACAGAAAACGTACACACACACTGATCTAGAAGGACTGTGCGGTAGTCCACTCTCCTGAAAACAAACACTAGGCCAACTAGAACAAATAACCTAATGATGAAACAGTAGCAAATATCGAGAACAGTAGCAGCATAGACCCATCAAGGAGCGAACTACTCGAAGTGAATTTGGACATTTAAGTTAGTGTATTGTTTAGAGAATTATGTGTAGAGTAGAGGAAATAAATGTGTGATATTTACTGTTAACAAGTGGCTAGACTACCTATGTTTCATAGCCGTGCGAGAGCTAGTGTGCCAGTGAATATTTTACTTTTTTCTCCCTATCTCTATAACCCTATCCGCACACAGACCGGGCTAAACATATAAATGTATTAAGATTAGTCATAGGGTGATTATACTAGCCGAAACCCGCAGACGAAAAACGAGTGGGTAATAGCAATCCATTGTGCAGATCCCAGCAACAATAGACACACCGTCACAGAGAGAGAGTGAGAGAAAGAGAGACAGACAGACGTTTGTCTTGGGGTAAGAGAAAAAGAATGGGTTTGGATTTTTTGGGATGTGAGTTTGTTTGTGGATGGAAGTGTGTTCACGGGCGAATTGTGATGTCTCTCTGTGTATGTGTGTGAGTGTATGTGCGTGTGTGTGTGTGTGCGTGTGTGTGCGCGCGCGCGTGTGTATGTGTGGGTATGTGTTTGTGTGTTGGAGTGAGGGGGTGGCAGGGGTGAACTGAGGTGGAGAGGGGGAAGCTAGTAGTTAACTCTTATTTTCGGGTGGAGAATTACCCGTGATGGTTTCTTAAATTTATTTAAATGAAATAACGATTAGTTCGAATTGTGGTAGTTTGAAATAATTAGAGTTAATTTCCACGATGATTAGTTGCCATGGTTTCCCATGAACATGTATGATCACGCATAAAACACACACACACACACGCGCACTCACACACACACACAAACACACACACTCACGCACACAGAGATTCTTTCAGTTAAAATTCATATTACTAACCTCAACAGTGAAGAATTTCCTCGAAACAATTCTGTCACAATAGCTGCGTGGGAATAATAAGTAAGAGGGAAAGAGAGAGAGCGAGAAGGAGACATACAAAGACATGGAGAGAGAGAGAGACAGAGAAAGAGACAGAGTGACAGAGTGACAGAGTGAGGCAGAAAGAGTAACAAGAGCAAGTTAAATAGAAAACTGATAACAAAAATCCTTTCTTTTTCTCTTTTTGTTGTTGTTGTTTCTTTGGTTTTGACAGTTTTATTTCTGGAGCAAAATGTGGGCGGCTTTACCTGAACTCATCAAATAACTGCAGAAATAAATATGTGTTTTGTTTGTTTTGCTGAAAAATTGTGCAAATTATTTTCTTTTTATATACTTTCATTACAATAATTGTGGTCAGATATCAGAGCCCTACATTTGTATTTTTAATTATTTGGTTTTGCCGTTGCTTCGACAGTTTAAAAGTAAGATTCATCTCATCACCGTCACCATCATCATCATCATCATCATCATCATCATCATCATCATCATCATCATCATCATCATCATCATCATCATCATCATCATCATCATCTTCTTCTTCTTCTTCTTCTTCTTCTTCTTCTTCTTCTTCTTGTCATCATTATCCATCTCATGTGTACTATTTAGCACTATAGGCATTTTATATGTATGTGTTTCGTTGATGATTTATAATGATGTTTGTATTCTATTTTGTTTTTGTAACCGGGGGTTCGCGTAGTTGAGGTCAACCCTCAGCCGTCCCCCGCGTGGGATGTCTTTATTGTAAAGTGACTGGCCGGTGGAGGGCGTTCAATTTTCCCACTGGGGTTGTTTCAGCAGATCTTTTATGCGGATCGGGGGTTGTCCGGTCCTGATTTGGCTCGGAAGAGTCCGCTGGACCTAAAGCAACAATAAATCAATCAATCAAATCCATCTCATGGGACATACAATATCTATAATTGGCCATCAACTCGACGAAATAAAAATTAAAAATTAAAAGAAAAATAAGAATAAAGACTACAGGGGCGGACGAGGGGGGGGTTTCCGGGGTTTCCGGAAACCCCCCCCCCAGCCCCCCCCCCAAAAAAAAAGGAAAAGAAAGAAGAAGAAGAAGGAAAGAAAGAGAGAGAGAATACAATTATAAAAATAAAAATAAAAATAAATAAAAATAAACATAAAATAAAGAAATAAATACTATATATATATATATATATATATATATATATATATATATATATATATATATATATATATATATATATATATATATATATATATATATATATATATATATATATATATATATATATTTATTTATTTATTTATTTATTTTATTTATTTTATTATTATTTTTTTTATACGAGTATTTGACCACTCCCACAATATGCAAGCCCTCGCAATCTTCTCCCTAAAAAAGTCCAATCATTGCAATCATTCTAAACAATCTCCAGACAAACACCGTCTTTCGTGCTCCACAAAGAGCACAGCTGATATTTCCCGTCTTCGGCGACATTCTATTTATTTATTTATTTATTTATTTATTTTATTTTTATTTATTTTTTTATTTTTTAACGGGGGATAGCGGGGAAGGGGGAGGTTTTTTTTTCACCACTGTGAGCAGGTCATCGTGTTGTCCAATGGCTTGTGTGATTGTCTGTCGGACTTCGTCGTTGGTGATGTGCCGGGTATATAGGAAATGCACAGAAGTCTTCTGTAGCACCTCATCTCCATGCTTTGTATTCTTCGTTGGAGATCTGCTGTGAGGGTCCATGTTTCGCAAGCATATAGGAAGATGGAGATGACAAGGGAGCGCAGCAACCTTATCTTAGAATGTAGACTGATGGTCCTGTCTTTCCAAATTGGCTTCAACCTCGCCAGGGCAGCAGTTGTTTGTGCGATCCTGGAGAGGACTTTCTGTCGGGACCCATTGTCTGATTGATTGATTGATTGATTGATTGATTTATTGTTGCTTTAGGTCCAGCGGACTCCTCCGAGCCAAATCAGGACCGGACAACCCCCGATCCGCAGAAAAGATCTGCTGAAACAACCCTAGTAGGAAAATTGAACGCCCTCCACCGGCCAGTCACTTTACAATAAAGACATCCCACGCGGGGGACGGCTGAGGGTTTACCTCAACTACGCGAACTCCCGGTTACAAAAACAAAATAGAATACAACCATCATTACAAATCATCAACGAAACATATACATATAAAATGCCTATATTGCTAAATACTAACATCATAGGAAGCCCTAGTGACCACCCAGCAGAAAGCGTCCAACACTCCCAAGCTGATCCAACAGACCTCATACACAAACAAGGAGTCTTGTCCAGGAAGAGTTTTCAAGAAAAAAGGTAGGTCATTGATCTAGCGAAGAAGAAGATAGTATAGCAGAGTGATAGGACAGAGCAGGAATGGGAAAGAGTATATGAGGAAGATAGCAACAGTGGGAATTTAAAGCACTAAATTTCCATAAAGTGGGGATACTATTTATACTGAAACCCCCGGCATTCCAACGGGGGTACTGTTGCCGCAGTGAATCTGTCATGCCTACAAAGGCAAGACAGGTTTTCAACTGGGGCTTTCACTGTTCCCTTTATAGGTTAGAACAATCTACAGTGGCAAGATTGCTCATGACCCCAAGGGGTGCCCATTGTCTGATACAATGGCTCCTACATATTTGAAGCTATGCACTGTGTTGAGGGATTGGCCTTGGACTTTGATGTCCATGTTGATGCCATGGGTGTTGTTGGTCATCATTTTGGTATTCTCTGCACTTATTTCCATTCAATAGGCTCTGGAGGTGGTGTCAAGCCTCTGTATTAGCCGTTCAAGTTCTTGTTCCTCTCCAGCCAATCCATCAATGTCATCCGCAAAACGAAGGTTGGAGATTGCTCTTCCCCCCTATGCTGACTGTGCCTTCGTGGTCTGCAAGGGCATCTGACATGATGCGCTCTAGGAAGATGTTGAAGAGTGTTGGAGAGAGTAGGCATCCCTGACGCACACAGATTGTTGTTCTGAACCAGTTTTCGATGGCGCTGTTGTGGAGGACTGCACTGGTAGCCTTGTCATACAGGCTTTTGATGACTTGAACAAATTTTAGGGCTGATGTTGTACATTCTCATGGTTGCCCACAGAGCTGCATGCCAGACTCGGTCAAACGCCTTTTTGATGTCTACGAACACATGATATAGATGTTGTTGGTGCTGTAGGTATCTCTCACAGATTATTCTGAGGTTGAAATTCTGTTCAGTGGTACTTCGCCCTGCCCTAAATCCTGCTTGCTCTTCGGCTATGATTTATTCAGCTTGGGGTTTCAACCTGTTGAGTATTATTTTCAGGTTCCTGAAGGTTACCTTTTTTTGGGAAGAGTGATGACAAGCGACTGGTTCCATGGTGTAGGCCACCCCCCACTCTGCCACATCTTTTTACACATAATGGTGAGTGCGTCGATCATCGCCTCTCCTCCTGCTTGAAGCAGTTCCGTGGGTATGTTGTCCACTCCCGCTGACTTCCCCTTCTTCAGCGATTGCACTGCTGCCTCAACTTCTTCTCGGAGAATTTCTTCTTCTTCTCTGTTCTCTGGACATACTAGAACTGATGGGTCTCCGTTTGGTTTGTGGTTGTAAAGGTCAGAGCAGTACTCTGTCCATCTGTCCAAAACTTCTTGTTCTTCTGTAAGACATAAGCCACTTGCTGTGGAGCGTGGAGACCTTGGGCTGTTTAACACTTGTCGGCGGCTTCACAGTCTGGTAGGCCTTCTTGCTGTTGTTCTTGTTCAGACTGTTCTCTATTTCCTGGCATTGAGCTTCTATTCAGTTCTCCTTTGCTGTGTGCATGCCTTTTCGGATGTCATTGTTGACTTTTCGGTAGGCATCAGCTCCCTGTCAGGTGTTCCTTTTCTTTTTCATCTCTCTTCGTTTATCACACAGGTCCCAAAGTTCAGGTGTGGTCCACAGCTTCTTCTTTGACCGGTGCTTTCCAAGGATCTCCGTGGCGGCATCTGTCACAGCTAAGTTGAAGGTAGTGGTCATGGTATTGACATCTACTTCACCAGCTCCCAAAATGAGCAGTGGTGCAAATTGCCCTCCAATTTTGGCCTGCAATATTTCTGTCACCTCCGGGTCTTGCAGTTTGTCCAGGTCGAACTTCAGTCTAGTGCACTTTGCTGTGTTTACTCTCTTCAAGTGAAGCCGGAAAGACATCATCACAAGATTGTGGTCACTTCCGATGTCTGCTCCTGGAAAAGTGCGTGTCCTGCTTGATCTGAGGCGTTTCTTGACCATCATTAACATTTACCGAGTAAGTCCCTTTAATAGAATTTTGGAAACCCCCCCCCCCCCCCCCCCCCAAACCTAACTGATCCGCCCCTGCTACAGGTAATAATTTGGTTTGAAAAATGGCGTTTCCTTTCCCCGTGATGCTTGGAACATGGTAATTGCTGTTTTTGCATTGTTTGATATTACCTCCGCCCACATTCCCCCTTCCCCACTTCAAATCCCTACCTTCACTCTATCTCGCTCTATCCATCCCATAATATCACATTACATTTTACACAACTCGCAATTCCCACTTTTCGCTTCCATCCCAACCCCTAATAGGGGTGTCAATCCATTCCCCTGCCCACACTACATCGCCCTCACAACTCCGTCTTTGTCTATCTCTTTCTCCTTTTCTTCCCCCCCCCCCCCCCCCCTCAGGTTGTAATACTAGGCTTTAGGCTTAAAACCTTTATCGTAAAAAAATAAACCACCAGCGATCCAATGTTCAATATTCCATGCTCTCTCTCTCTCTCTCTCTCTCTCTCTCTCTCTCTCTCTCTCTCTCTCTCTCTCTCTCTCTCTGTTTCTGTCTCTCTCTGTCTCTCTCTGTCTCTCTTCTTCTTCTTCTTCTTCTTCTTCTTCTTCTTCTTCTTCTTCTTCTTCTTCTTCTTCTTCTTCTTCTTCTTCTTCTTCTTCTTCCTCTTCATGATGATGATGATAATGATGATGATGATGATGATCATCATCATCATCATCACCATCAACCCACCACCGTTATCAATGTAGGCCTATGAAATAAACAGTTTGTCAGTTTGCAAGAGTTGTTTACCTTTGTCAGGGGGTGGAGGAGAGCAAGATGAAGTAGGTAAAGCATTGCGAGAGGAAACACGACCGGTCGTTTTCCACCCTTTTTTCACCAACCCCCTGCGCCCTGAGCATGCTGCCAGCATGGATATGTGCGCCATACAAGTGGACATCATCATCATCATCATCATCATCATCATCATCATCAAGATCTTGATGCCGCCGCGAGGCAAAGAAATGATATCACCAAATTGGTGTACATCGGTGGGCGTCCCTTAGGCATTTTATATGTATGTGTTTTGTTGATAACTTATACTGATGTTTGTATGCTATTTTGTTTTTCTAAGCGGGGGCTCGATAAATTAGAGTACAGCCTCAGCGTCCGCTGCGTGGGATGTCTTTATTGTAAAGTGACTGGCTGGTGGAGAGCTTTCAGTGTTAACACTAGGGTTGTTTCGGCAGATCTTTTATGCGGATCAGGGGTTGTCCG
Organism: Oncomelania hupensis; assembly: GCA_036898135.1. Classification (NCBI taxonomy): domain Eukaryota; kingdom Metazoa; phylum Mollusca; class Gastropoda; order Littorinimorpha; family Pomatiopsidae; genus Oncomelania; species Oncomelania hupensis. Next base: position 49,077,851 of record CM072527.1, read on the forward strand.
GTCCTGATTTGGCTCAGAAGAGTCCGCTGGACCTAAAGCAATAATCATGTAATGTAATGTAATGTAATGTAATGTAATGTAATGTAATGTAATGTAATGTAATGTAATGTGGGCGTCCCACCGCCGTAGCTGAAGTGGTACCGCGTTCGCCGGCAATACCGATCACCCAAGTTCCAATGCCTTGGTGGGCGAAATCAAAAGTGGCCATTTTTCTCTGTCCATTTCAAAACTGTATGATTGCTCTGGTGGTTCAGTGTTGATTTAGGTCCCTACCCCTTGTTCTCTTGGATGGTTATCCCCGTCTGCCATATGGCCAATGATGGATGTAGACGTTACACCTCAATGTTCAGTCATTCACATCGGTTGGAATGACCAATATTATATGCCAAAGCGGTTTTGGTCGGGGAATCTCGACAATTTGTGTGTAACTTTAGGCTATTTTTTAACAAGATCAAATGAGCAAGCGGATGTTCGCCAAGTCCAAGCCTATATTAATAACTCTAATGAGAATGGTGTTTGTGGAACCTGGTAAGTACCCTGGTGTTCGAAATTGGAAATGGCATCAGTCAAAGTAATCACCCCAATCAAGATGTTCGCCTATAAACCTTCTACCTGTCAACATCTCAGCCCACTGAATGAGTTTTCTACTAAAGCCAGGTTTGATCTCCTTTCGTCAAGGCCTTTTACCACATCACAAACTTTTCAACATTTCCAGTTATATGGCTCATTTAATGAAAGTAAAGCAGTTTTTCCCACCCCAGCAAAAATGATGGGGTGTCAGTTCGCAGAGCGACCTTTAGGATTTGGTCTTAGTGATGGTGATACCTAGCAGCTGAGGGATGTAGATCAAGTTGTTATCGTCAAAGAAAGTTATGTTGGAAAAAATACTAGGCTGCGTGGCAGTTCGCCCTGTGCAAGTACAGTAGGTCTAGTGGGAATAGTGTACAGTGTATAGTGGGAATAGTGTACAGTGTATAGTGGAAATAGTGTACAGTGTATAGTGGGAATAGTGTACAGTAGGTCTAGTGGGAATAGTGTACAGTAGGTCTAGTGGGAATAGTGTACAGTGTATAGTGGGAATAGTGTACAGTGTATAGTGGGAATAGTGTACAGTAGGTCTAGTGGGAATAGTGTACAGTGTATAGTGGGAATAGTGTACAGTAAGTCTAGTGGGAATAGTGTACAGTGTATAGTGGGAATAGTGTACAGTAGGTCTAGTGGGAATAGTGTACAGTGTATAGTGGGAATAGTGTACAGTAGGTCTAGTGGGAATAGTGTACAGTGTATAGTGGGAATAGTGTACAGTAGGTCTAGTGGGAATAGTGTACAGTGTATAGTGGGAATAGTGTACAGTAGGTCTAGTGGGAATAGTATACAGTAGGTCTAGTGGGAATAGTGTACAGTGTATAGTGGGAATAGTGTACAGTAGGTCTAGTGGGAATAGTGTACAGTGTATAGTGGGAATAGTGTACAGTATATAGTGGGAAGTGTACAGTAGGTCTAGTGGGAATAGTGTACAGTGTATAGTGGGAATAGTGTACAGTGTATAGTGGGAATAGTGTACAGTAAGTCTAGTGGGAATAGTGTACAGTGTATAGTGGGAATAGTGTACAGTAGGTCTAGTGGGAATAGTGTACAGTGTATAGTGGGAATAGTGTACAGTAGGTCTAGTGGGAATAGTGTACAGTAGATCTAGTGGGAATAGTGTACAGTGTATAGTGGGAATAGTGTACAGTAGGTCTAGTGGGAATAGTGTACAGTGTATAGTGGGAATAGTGTACAGTATATAGTGGGAAGTGTACAGTAGGTCTAGTGGGAATAGTCTCAGCGGTGCCTCGTGTTCTGCGTTTCAGGAATGACAACACTGCCTCTTGTCTTTTGACCTTATCCCGGGGCTACTATTTACCACTGAAGGTCCACATTTGTCTTCCTACTGTCTCCTCTTTCATGCTTCCATCATCCTTCACTCTATCTGGTCCGTTTCTCTCGCTTTATTTATTTATTTATTTATTTTTGGGATGGGGGTCTGCCTGTTCGTCTCTCTGTCTGTCTGTCTGTCTGTCTGTCTCTCTCTCTCCTTTTCCGTGTAGCTCTCTCACCCTCCCATTCTTCCCTCCTCTAATCTCTCTCTCTCTCGCTCTCTCTATCTTCCCTCCCTCCTCTGCCTCCCCTCTCTCTATTTCGCCCACGCAGACGCACTGGGCTTGTAAGGCGCTTGGAACAAAGGTTTAATATGGTTTTAGGCACAATCTCTTTTCTTCATGTCTCTATACAAAACATCGTGAGCTAAAACCCTTATCATTAAACTTTTTTTTTAAAATCCCATTGCTGTTTCCAGCTTTTTCAGTGGTTCATGGCGCCGTGCAGGGCACTGGGTGCAGCATGTTGGAGTCTTGGGGGCTGAAGCCAGTGTTTATAAAACTACAGCTTAATTAACTATCTTAGCCTTTCCCGATGGTCCTGGGTAAAATATTACCCACACCTCCATTCAAATAACCATAACTGTCACAGTTTTGTTTATAATCCATTGAAAATTTAATGACTTTGTTAAAGGATAATTTCTGCATGTATTAACCTAATTTGGCATGTTGATGTTTATAAATAAAATTATTAATGAACAAGAAAGATTTCCTTTAATTAGTGTTTGATTTGCTAGAGTGTTTGGAAATGTTAATGTGAATGAATATTGATTTTTAAATCTTTTGTTTTGTTATTTGTATTTATTAACTATGATACTGTCTTTGTCATGTCTGGTGTTTATGTCATGTTGCCCACAATGCCAAATGTCCTTGTGTAAAAATGGAGACGATAAATCACCTTGTGGCTTGTCGAGATTTGCAGGCTGCACTTTGGAACTTTGTTCTTTTATTTTATAACACATTGCTTTATCGGTTTATAATGCGGCAGACTAAAAGCCCAGGACTGGGGTTGTTGTTGTTGTTGTTGTTGTTGTTTTTGCTGTTGTACGCAAAGAAAGCGAAAATGGGATGGAAGATGTGTGATAGAGGTCGGAATACATGAAACAAGCCTGGATGGCAAGACGCAGCACATTTCATATCACGGGCAAATTGACAGTCGGTCTTATCAATTAAAACAACAACGGCAACAAGGAAATAGCAAATAGCAGGATCATTGGTCAGTGCAAGCTGGAGCGTGATTGTGTTCAACGTTGCGATGGTGTCTGTAGGATTTTATTTATTTATTGAAGTCTTATAAAATGTGTTGCGTGTGAGAGAGTCAGGACAGCAGGATTCAGGACATTTGCTTGGGGTGTGGATTGTGTGTGTGTGAGTGGGTACCCACAAAAGCGCACAAATGGGTTTCAGACCTTGTCTTTTCTAGTGACAAATGGGTTTATTTGCTTGGAACCCACTTTTTTCCAGGACCCCACTTTTTCTAAGTGCGCGGGAGTGCTCTTTTAGTGCATGGGAGTGCAGTTGTAGTGCATGAGAGTGTTTTAAGTACACAGGAGTGCTCTATCCGGGACGGAGAAAATACAGTAAATTTTCGGAGAAATTTTGAAGAAAATTCGACCTATTTCGTCGCCTATAGGAGACGAACTAGGTCAACTTTTTAGACGAAATGAGCCAATTTTGCATTAGATTCTTACATTTTTAGACGAAAGTTTGCGTTCTTTCCGTCAAAAAATCACTTTCCGATTCCTACATTTCTTAAATAAACCCAGTTCTGATGTATTGCAAGTATGTGTGTGTGTGTGACTACCAGCATCGGACCAATTTCCACATATGCAATATATAATAAAGAAGAAGAAGAAAAAGAACAACAACAACAACAAATACAACAACAATAACACCAACAATAATTACAACAGTTACAACAAAAACAAGAAGAAAATAAGAAAACGATCGTGGGTGTGTGTGTAGGTGTGTGTGTGTGTGTGTGTGTGTGTGTACGTTTGCGTGTGCTCATTTTGTAGGCGAAGGCGCACGCTCGTACTTATGGGCGAAGGGTGTTTGAGAAGGTCCACAATTGTTTAAACACTATTACCTTACATCCACTTCTACACAGCCTATGCTATGGAATTGGGACTCTACTTTATGCCACAACCTAAAGCCTAAGTAGGCCTATACGATTTCTTGTTCTTCCCACTAGTGAAATGGTATCGCTGAACAAGTCAGGGGTCCAAGTGATAGTTGGTCTTTCCCGGTCAGCTCTTGTGACACAATCGATAACCCCAAATCGTAGATCGACTTCACCTAGACACGCACACAGTGCAAGGAAAATAACCACAGACAAACAGAAGATGAAGACAGAAAGAGAAGAGATGAGACGGACAGAGAGAGAGAGAATGAGAGATAAAGACAGGCATGCAGAGAGAGAGAGAGAGAGAGAGAGAGAGAGAGAGAGAGAGAGAGAGAGAGAGAGAGAGAGAGAGAGAGAGAGAGAGAGAGTCGAAATAGTAATCTTTACTAGGATAATAGCATTAGGTCCTACGGACCTAGTCCTTAAAGAATAATTCAGAACAAAACAAAATAATCAACATTAAATTAATTTGAAACTGACACATACCTTAACTATAGAGAAATAACATAGAATGTGAATGCACCTAAATACACATGCTACCGAGAAAGAAAGAGAGAGAGCGAGACACACACACGCACACACTAAAAAACAACCGCACAAACATACACGCTTGAACACACAGGGGTTGATTCAGCTTCACAGCACATGACGATGAGAAAAAGAGTGCACATGGCAAGACACTTCTTCTTTCATGCTAAACAATGTTTGTAATAATTTGCCTGTTCATCTTTCTCTTTAAAGTAGTAAATTCTCTCTCTCTCTTTCTCTCTCCCCTTCCATATCTCTCTCTCTTGCTCAATCTCTCCTTCTCTCTCTCCTCACCCCCCCTTTCTTTCTTTCTCTTTCTCTCCCATCTCTCTCTTCCCCCCTCTTTCCCCCCTCTCTCTCCAACCTCTCTCTCTCTCTCTCTCTCTCTCTCTCTCTCGCTCCTGCGCTTCGAGCTCAGTTTTATTGCGAAGTCGCGTTATTTAAAAGTTTATTATTATTATTATTATTATTATTATTATTATTATTATTATTATTATTATTATTATTATTATTATTATTATTATTATTATTATTATTATTCAATAATGGTACAGGATGCAGTCAATATAAAAATTTCAAAAATAAAAATTCGATTTTCTTCCGTCTTCTAATAGCGATTTCCCTGCCTTTACACCACCTGTTTGAGTGATGTATGTGTATTTGGTGTGTGTGTGTGATGGTAAATGAGACAGGTGAGCGTGTATGTTGGTATAGATCGCCGCGCTTTGAGCCTTGGGGAAAGGCGCGTACATAGCATCCTGTATTATTATTATTATTATTATTATTATTATTATTATTATTATTATTATTATTATTATTATTATTATTATTTTTATTTTTATTATTATTATTGTATTATTTATTATTTATTATTATTATTATTATTATTATTATTATTATTATTATTATTATTATTAATATTATTATTATTATTATTATTATGGTTGTTGTTATTGTATTATTATTATTATTATTATTATTATTATTATTATTATTATTATTATTATTATTATTATTATTATTATTATATATAATGAGGGCTGCTGAGGACAGAGAAAGATGGAGTATGCTGGTTAAACGATCATCTGTGGTGCCCCTACGACCTTCGGGTTATGGGACAGGATAGGATTATTATTATTATTATTATTATTATTATTATTATTATTATTATTATTATTATTATTATTATTATTATTATTATTATTTTCTCTTTCTCTCACGCATTCTTCCACCCCCTCTTCTTCCTTTCTTCCCGTCCGTCCTTCCTTCCCCACCTCCCACCCTCTCTCTCTCTCTCTCTCTCTCTCCTCCTTAAGCAAACGACCCAGGGATTAGGAATGAGGTCAATGAGGACGTAAAAAAACAATGATATCGTCTCTAACGAGACCCCAGAGAGGTCCCCAAATATACCAGCCGCCCAAGCAACGACACCATCAGCGCGACCGCGCAAGTTCTGTTCCTAGACATTCTTTCTGTCCTAACCACACGTTTTCAATTTCCAACAGGTCCATTTACACCCAAGAACACGACTCGCTGGGTGTGTGGGTAAGAGAAAGGAGAGAGAGAGAGTGAGTGAGTAAGAGAAAGAGTGAGAGAGAGTGAGAGAGAATAATGTTTACGACAAGCGTGATGTGGATGAATGCTGATTATTGGGAAATGTTGTTGTAATTCTTGTAATTCCTTTTGGGGTTATAAAGTTGTGCTGTATTGTATTGTATTGTATTGTATTGTATTGTATTGTATTGTTTCTTTGTTTTATTGTCTTCTTCATCGAAATGATAAGACACAAAAACAAAAACAAAAAAAAAGTATTGTATTGTGTTTTATTGTAAAACACGGAAGTTAGACGACGGTTTTCTGCCCAAACCAAAAAAGGCATATTATTATAGGTCTTTTAATTGTAAACTTCACATCCAACAACAATGCCGGCAGTGACACGGTTTGGTATCTATAATATATATAAATTGCTTAGCCGGAAGTCCTTCTTCGCCTCTACTATAAAGTTTGTCCGGTATGGACGCTGATCTGGGCAGGTGCTGGGCGCTACGGATTGGCCTGCTGTGTGCTCAAAACCAGCGAAATCGTTATAGCCGACATTTTCTTACCGAACGTTTAACCGTTTCTGAGATAAATAAATAAACAAAATGTCCACAAACTGCAATAGCCTCATTCCGCGCGCTTCCATTAAAAATCAAATTGAGGTTTCAGCATGTTTTCCCATATAGACCAAAAAATGTATGGTCTTGCTAAGAAGCCTTGGTAGCTTACTTAGTAAAACATTCGCCTACCGTCCAGGGCGACCCAAGTTCAAATCTCACGCGGGTTATTATTTTTTTTTTACACTACAATATGGATATTTTTCTTTTGAATTTAGGCTTTTTACCTTTAATTTATTATTATTAATTATTATTATTATTATTATTATTATTATTATTATTATTATTATTATTATTATTATTATTATTATTATTATTCCTATTATTATTATTATTATTATTTATAAACTAATAATAATACTAATAATAAATTATTATTATAATTATTATTATATTTTATATCAAATTTTCTTTTAAAACCTTGGTGTTTTTTTATTATTTCTATTTGTATTATTCTAAATTCAATATTATTATTATTATTATTATTATTATTATTATTATTATTATTATTATTATTATTATTATTATTATTATTATTATTTATAAACTAATAATAATAATTATTATTATTATAATAACAATTATAATATCTTATATCAAATTTTATTTTAAAACCTTGGTGTTTTTTCTGATTTCTATTTGAATTATTCTATATTCAATATTATTATTATTATTATTATTATTATTATTATTATTATTATTATTATTATTATTATTATTATTATTACCAAGGATCGGGATGGGGTGGTACGTGTAGGTAAAAGGGGGCTACGGGTAGGTTTAAAGGGGCATGGGTAGGCATAACGGGGATACGGTATATATAAGGGGGTATGGTGATGGTCGATTCCTTTCATCCATACCTGCGAAACGATCAACGGGGAAGTATCAAGGAGGGTACAGTTAGGAACCAAGGGGGTATGGAAGGTATCAAGGGGGTATGGGGAGGTATCAAGTGGGTTCGGGGAGGTATCAAGTGGGTATGATGAGGCATCATGGGGGGGAGATATCAGGGGGGGGGGTATGGTGAGGTATCAATGGGGATATGGGGAGGTATCATCGTCCAAATGAAACTCGCAGACAAAAGTTCTCTACATTTTAAACAGCATCATGTGTACCCTGGCTTGCCAGGGTACAAAAACCACTAGTAACAAATAAATGGTAAATTACGGTTCCCTTGCACACACACACACACACCCACCTACACACACACCCACACACACACACCCACGCACACCCCCACACCCCACACACACACACACACACACACGCACACACAAACATATTTGTTTTCACAGTGTTATTATGACTTTCCTGAAACGCCACATACGTTGTGCTGACAATGGGTCATATTACGTCTCCCTTTTAAAGTACTTTTAAGTGTTCTAACAATAACCCTAGCCCTAACCCAGAGAGGCACGGTGGTCTAATGGTAGTGCTTTGGCTTGCGGATCTGAAGGTCCCGGGTTCGAGCCCTGTCCGGGCCATTGTGTTGTGTCCCTGGGAAAGACACTTTACTCCCGTTTCCTACTCCTTCGGATGAGAGTATAAACCGAGGTCTAGTCTGTGTGTCGCATACATTCCATCATAACGGACTTTAAAGATCCTGACGCTCATGTTCTAGACGGGTGAGTGCCGGTAACAAGAACACACCCAGCATGCACAGTTGCTCAGTTGTCCGGGCGTCAGACCATGCGCCCAAAGGCTGCGGGTGGGCGTCTCGGGCGGTTTGAGTTAGATCCTGAATCGGCCAGCGCCTAGAGTCTGGTCAAGTACGGCGAGATTAGTGCGCTATAAAAATCCTCAAAAATAATAATAATAAAATAACCCTAACCCTTACCCTAACCGCAACACAGCCCTAATCTTAACGGATCATTGGTTTGACGTCAAAACAAGTTATAAAGATGTTCACTGGTTTGTCCAAATAACACCGTGTAAACAAGTACACACACACACACTCTCTCTCTCTCTCTCTCTCTCTCTCTCTCTCTCTCTCTCTCTCTCTTTCACAAACACAACCCACACAAACAAAACACATTCTACAAGGACAGTAATTGCAAATTCACACGCTTGCCAAACGGTTGTATAAAAGAAAAAAGGAAAAATGGTGTTTACACTTTTACTTTAAAATGTGTCAACCCAATCACGCCGTTTTGTATAAAACAAAATTAAATTTAAAACGTAAAGGTGGCGTGGGGTATAGGGGGGGGGGGGGGAGAATGGGGGTGAGGGGTCAGGGGGGGTGTGTGTGTGAGGGAACACCTGCCGTTTCCAGATAGGAGTTCAGCAGTTCACGTTAGTGTTTCAATGATGTCGCTGCTATGCATGTTATATATATTAGGCGGTACATTGGTTTCAGTTGGCCCGTCACATTGTTTTACGTCACAGTTGCGCTGTTCTAAACCTTACCCAAATGAGATTTAGATCGGGTGACATTTACAAACACATTGGTCTCCTTTCACACTTTATTCATTTGCTTGATTTAATGATTGATTGATTGAATGATTAAGCGGCTTCTGTCTCTGATATCCATGTTACAAAAAACTATTTTGTGCTCAGGGCGGTACGGGGGGTGAGGTAGAATGAGTGCCGTTGTTCTCTGCCGGTGAGGGTCAGACTGGAGGCGTCCTATAGGATTGCCAGGACGCTCGCAGAATAACTGGCAAGGAATCAGTCCCTGTTGCGCTTGCCTCGCGTGTGTCCTTCCATAATTGTCGCAATTATTTCCATTCGGGAGTTGGCCATTGTCCTTCTTTTCCCCTCTCCTTGCTGGTATTTCTCTTCTTCTTCTTCTTCTTCTTCTTCTTCTTCTTCTTCTTCTTCTTCTTCTTCTTCTTCTTCTTCTTCTTCTTCTTCTTCTTCTTCCACGGTCCCATCACTTTACGCCACTCACCCACCCATCCACCCACCCACCCACGCACACACCTCACCATCTCCATTCTTATCTCTTTCTCTCTCTTCATCTCTCTCCATCTCCATTCATATCTCTCTTTCTCTCTCTTCATATCTATCCTTCTGCACGAAATTTCATACCATGATTTTCTTCCCCTTTTCCTTTGCCGCTCTCTCTCTCTCTCTCTCTCTCTCTCTCTCTCTCTCTCTCTCTCTCTCTCTCTCTCTCTCTCTCTCTCACTCTCTGTCTCTCTCTCTATGTATCTGTCTCTCTCTCACTCTCTCTCTGTCTCTCTCTCACTCTCTCTCTGTCTCTCTCACTCTCTGTCTGTCTGTCTGTCTCTCTCACTCAATATATCCCCTCCTTTTCCCTATTTCCTTCGTCTCATCTGTTTTTCTCTTATCTCCACCCCCACACCCCCCCCCCTGCTCCTTCCTTCGCCATACGGTAAATAGCATCTTTTTTTCTCTCGTTTGGGTAAACAGCATTGACTCGCGGCTGAGGTTTGATGACAGCAGCCATTTGGATTGTCATAATTTTCTTCTCCTGTTGCAAAGTGTACTTACAGAAAGTTATTTCAAAGTCAAATTCTCTCCAAAAAATTCGTCAACCTTTTCTCTTTTTGAACAGAAAGCACTACTGAACGTACACGTCGCAAACATTTTTGTTATTTCTCTTACACCCTTGTCTTTTATAACTGACTTTCCATGCATTTCACCAGATATTAGAAGCTGCACAGTCACTGTGGTATCTATGGTGGCAGTTACGTACTCTATTTAAACGATGACGCTAGATCGTGCATTTATCGCTCCATTGTGTGTATATGTGTGTGTATGTATGTGTGTAGGGGGTGGGGGTGGGGCGTTTATTTCCCCCAACTGCGGTGATTAGGCAATATGTAATATAATACACACACACACACACACACACACACGTGCACACGTGCACACACGCACACAAAATAAACGATGTCGTATATAAGGATATTTGGGGTAATATAAGCCTGAAAGAATATCGACCTGGGGTAACATAGACCTTGGAAAACACGGGGCCAAATCCAACACATAGGCTACCTCGCACAGTCTGATGGCGGACTAACAGGCGCAGACAGAGATACTGGAGACACATGCGAGGTGTAGACCGGTCACACAATCAATCAGCAAATCACGGACAAATCCTGAGCCTACACGGCAATGAGACCCAACGCGTGCACGAGAATCGTCGCTTTCAGCTCAATCACAAGAAATCGCACCATATAATTATTACTCATCCCTACCGCCATATTAATCGCCCTGCGTGTGTATTTTATTTCATCCCATTTTACATCTCACTGCGCGAAATGTAGACTATTGTTCTATTACATTTAAAATAACATTTGAGTCTTGAGTAGTGAAAGACAGACCAACAGAAGATAAAACATGAATAGTGAATTTCAGACCATCAGAAAACAAAGCCTGAATTATAGACAATCAGAAGACAAATCATCAATCAATTACAGACCAACAGAATAGAGAGCATCAATGAATTACAGAACAACAGAAGACAAAGCCTGAATTAAAAACCAACAGAAGAAAAAACCTGAATTACAGACCAACAGAAGACAAAACCTGAATTACAGACCAACAGAAGACAAAATCTGAATTACAGACCAACAGAAGACAAAATCTGAATTACAGACCAACAGAAGACAAAGCCTGAATTATAGACCAACGGAGACCGAAAAACGGGATTAGGAAACAATCAGACATAGCCATTGCAGTATAAAGCTCCCACGATCGTGAAATATGGTCGCAGAAAGTGTGTAAATTATTTCCTACATGAATACCATTTCTCTTTGCGGAATCAATAGAAACAGTAGTCCTTAAAATTATTTTGGGCAACAGTGCTCGTGCACCGTCACCGAGCAAACACATTTAATCAATTTGTCAATACAATATAGTGTTGCACCTTGCTAAATACTTTTGGAAACATGCTGATATTTGTGACAGACATGATTCCCACGAACAATTTGTGCCTGCATGACATCAACAACAGCATCTTTGTTACAAAGTTTAACAAGAAAATTGTATTTCTGACGTTATATTACGTTCAATATTGCCTGGACAAGATATTATTGACATGGCACTGTATATTTTATTATGCCTTTATTGTACTTGGTGTATGGTTTTACTGCATAGTTTTAGTGTTGATGTTTTTATGTTGGAACAATTTCTTCTTGCTAGTATATGTTTGTATAAATGTGCGTGAAAGCTTAGAGAGACTTTTAGTTTGGATTTGCGCTTTACAAAATAACAGCATTTTTCAACAAAATTCAAATGCCATCAGTTTATTTACAATGACAGTAAACTCATTTGGGTAAAAAATTGATTGTAAAAATCACGGAAACAAAATTGCATTATTATGCGAAATATTTTATCGCTGCTACCATTTTATGTCACAGAATTTCAGGTAAGAGAGATTATTATGTCTATGACCATATTTCACAATGGATGAAATGTTATGTCACATCGGTTCAGGATGAGGATGATCCGACACTTACGTTTTCCTCCTCTTCTGTCTGATCACCACCACTACAATGATCAGCGCGATGGTTGCCAGTAGCAACGAGCACAGCACCAACGTCACAATGATGATCAGGTATGGCAAGCCATCTGAAACAAAAAGGTGAAAAAAAAATCGTATTAGATAACTTGCAAAATTATTCAATTGTGTTTTATTTTAATAGGACGCACAGACAAAACAACAATAACTTCATCACTGAAAATTGACAAAAATGTTAGATAGTAGTTGTTTTAATATAATAATAATAATAATAATAATAATAATAATAATAATAATAATAATAATAATAATAATAATAATACAGGATGCTATATACGCGCCTTTCCCCAAATCAATCACACACACTAAATACACATCCATCATTCAAACAGGTGGTGTAAAGGCAGGGAGATCGCTATTATAAGACGGAAAGAAAATCGAATTTTTATTTTTGAATTTTTTATATTGACTGCGTCCTGTACCATTATTGAAGGGAGGGAGGAAACCGGAGTGCCCGGAGAAAACCCTCGGTGACCTCAATAGTCTCGTACCTAAGTCACATACGTTCGCCCCTTGCGGGAATCGAACTCGCGACCTTCGGCATAGGAAACCGGCGACTTATCCACTGCGCCACGAGGCCACTAAAAAAAAACAAAGAAAAAAAAGAGCGAATATAAATCATTTTGGATGTAATAGTATCCTTGCCCCCACTAGACTGTGATTTTAAGGTGACGACGTGGTGATTCGTCCTTAACGCTTATGCAATAGGACGTTAAGCTTCGCTTTCCTCAGCTGCCCTGTGTTGCCGCTTGTCTGCTGTGAGAACACGTCACGTTTGGAAAGCATCATAGTCTCAGTCTGTTCCTGCCTCCATGCACTTTCCAGCAACATTGTTCCCAATTTTCCACTTTGGAAACAAAATACTCCTCATAGTCCCCTAAGGGGCGTCTCCCTTCTATTGGGTATCAATATTTTAGTATGTACCCAGAGAAAGAAGATGCGTCATAGGCATAGGCGTTCGTGTGTCCATAGGCGCTCGAGTGTCCAGATACAAGCGCCTGTGGTTACATCGACATTTCACTTCTGTTAGGGGTTGTTGACAGAATTGGAGGTTAGACTAAAATCCTTACTTCATATAATTCAATGTAAAGTAATGTAATTTTATTAACTTTTATTTATGTACTTATTTGAGCTTATTTAACTTATTTTAGCTACCGAGGAGTATGAAGAACAATCTAGAAAAAAAAACAAAAACAATAATGCGCCGCAAAACAGTTGTAACATTTAATTTCAATTTAAATTTTGTAAAATGCTGCCCCTTTGTTTCCAAAGTGGAACATTGGGAACAATGTTGCTGCAAAGTGCATGGAGACCGGAACAGACTGAGACTATGATGCTTTCGAAACGTGACGTGTTCTCACAGCAGCAAGCAGACAGGGCAGCTGGGGGAAACGAAGCTTAACCACAGGCGGCGGAAGCGGGGGAGGGGGGGGGCAGGGGGGCCACCCCCCTAGAAAAATGTTGGGGGGGGGGGGCAGCCTTATATATAGCCCCCCCCCCTTCCCCCAATAATGAGTGTTTTTTTTTGTTGTTGTTTTTTGCCAGGGCATGAAAGGATTTTTTTTTCTTCTAATGGAATCAACCAATACAAGTTTTTATCATCATAATCATCATCATCACCCTCTGATCAGTGAGAGAAGTTCGTCCCTTCGTCATCATTTCCTGTCGACGCGTCATAATCGTTAGCCTTAGTGTAGATCAAAGTGACCGACAGTTTTCGACATCGTGCACGTCACAGTCGCGTTTTGAAAACTTTAATTTGCTGTCAGTTTTTACAGTCTACCGTTTTCAATATCAGCAATTTTCTCGACTACAAGTGAAGAAGTCAGCAAAATGGCAAATGCTTTGACAACTGGTGTTATTGTTCCTCGTCAAGCATCCCGACAGACTCTTCGTGACAACCAACCTGCGGCCACTCCAGAAGAATATTTCAAGATTAGCACTGCCATTCATTTCTTGGAACACCTGTCAACCGAATTGGACTCGAGGTTCAAAAATGCTGGTCTAACAGATGATGGTCTCTGTCTGGTGCCAAGCACTTTAATAGACAACCAGGATGGTTTCATGCAGGTTCCAGAAGGGGTGATGCTGGCAATGTTGTGGGGGTCTGACCTACCAGACAACGCTACCCTTGATGCAGAATACCAACGGTGGGTTTGCAAATGGCGAAGTGCTGCTGAGAATGCGACAGCTATCATCCCATCCACGGCATCAGAAGCACTGAAACATTGTGACAGGGATTTTTATCCCAACCTGTTCATCATGCTAAAGAACCTTTGCACCCTACCTGTCACTACTGCCGAGTGTGAGCGTTCAAACAGTCAGATGCGCAACCTGAAAAACTACCTGCGCTCTACAATGGGGCAACAGAGACTCAATGGACTTGCTTTACTGAAAGTGCACAGGGATGTTGATATTGACTTCAAAGAGGCAGTGAACTGTTTTGCCAGAAGATACAATTCACAAATGGTACTAATGCCGAGGAACCTAGTGCAGCAAGACTGAATTATGTAAGTGAAAGCAGGGCGGTGATGTTCATAAACTACAAGGTAAAGCTTTATACCGTTAACGATCAACAAAAAGTAGTGAATAATAATAGTATACAAAACATCTCTGTTGATAAATAAATGTTTATGTGTGTGTGTGTTTTTTTTAAAGGGAGGGGCAGAGGATAATTTTTGTACCCCAGAGTTTGTCAGTTCAATTGTTCAAAAAGCTCAAAGTCCCAGACCATCACAAATGGCTTTTTCAAGGTTCAAATTGCACCAGATTGCACCATTTTGCATCCTTGAAAAAAAAAATTTCCGGGGTAGCATGCCCCCGGAACCCCCTAAAAGGCTCAGCGCTTCGCGCCTTCGCTGAATCTGTAACCCCCACCCTCACCCCCACCCTCGACTTTTCCCAGGTCTGGCCCTGATGTCAGTGAATATAATGTGTGTGCCCCCCCCACCCCCCCCCAATCCTTAGCAGCTTCCGCCGCCTGTGTACGTGTTAACGTCCTATTGCACAAGCGTAAAAGGACGAATCACCACGTCGTCACCTTACAATCATAGTCTAGTGGGGGCAAGTGTGCGAAAAAGTCAAATGAGCGCCATCCACGCGGTTCGAGATAAGGGCAAACGTGCCCCCCCCCCCCCCTATGCGACTCTCGGCTGAGCGGTTTGCACATGCACTTTAATCTGGGCAGACGAGGCCTATAATATTACATAGGGCCTACTTACACAGAAGGGAGACGCGTCATATGCATAAGCATGGCCTGCCCAATTACATGCGCCTGTGGCAGTGTGGTACTGTTTTTGTCAAATTCAAGACTCATGAAGGGTTTTGCTCTTTTCAATCTGTATTATATTATTAAATACGTTCGGTTTGATTTGCCTCACGTTATTTTGTTCTCATAATCCTAAGACAACAAGACTGTTGCACCTCCACTGAACTGTACTCATTTTGTAGACATTCCAGAGAGAAAGAGAGACAGACAGACTGATAGACAGAGAGAGAGACAGACAGAGAGTGAAGAAGAAGAAGAAGAAGAAGAAGAAGAAGAAGAAGAAGAAGAAGATGATGATGATGATGATGATGATGATGATGATGATGATGATGATGATGATGATGATGATGATGAGTTCGCAGATGACAGACATTTTCTTGGAATGAGGTCGTCGCCGTTTGGCCCTAAACTTCACGCTTAGAAAAGCTTTTCCACTGTCTGGACTCTCTCTCTCCCGCTGTTCCAGTGATTCGCTTCCATTGAAATATAGCGACCCGTCATTGTCTCTCACTACTCGTCTTCTTCTCACCCTCAATCTCCTTGTGGTTGTTGTTGTTCAAGTCAAGTCAAGTCAAGTCAACAATTCTTTTATTCCAACAAAGCGGAGGACGCGGATAACTAATTAATTAAAAAGTTAAAACAAATAGAACACAAGCCATGTAGTAGTAGCAGTAGTAGTAGTAGCAGTAGTAGTAGTAGTAGTAGTAGTAGTAGTAGTAGTAGTAGTAGTAGTAGTAGTAGTAGTAGTAGTTGTTGTTGTTGTTCTCCTCCTCCTTCTTCTTCTTCTTCTTCTTCTTCTTCTTCTTCTTCTTCTTCTTCTTCTTCTTCTTCTTCTTCTTCTTCTTCTTTAACAGAGTAATTTAGTTATTAAAAAGCTTCGACAACAGTTTAAAACACGAAGCATAATAATATAATGCAATGTTATAAGTTCGCCATAAACTCATCACGAGGTCTTTGGAGAAGTGATATTCTTTCGAGACAGACCTACGGCACATCACAGGCGCTTGTATCAGGACAAGCGAGCGCCTATGCCTGTGACGCGTCTCAAAGGGAGACGCGTCACAGGCATAGGCGCTCGCGTGTCCTGATACAAGCGCCTGCACGGCACATGAAGAATAGTACTAAACGCCGTGCAATCGTGCAAGTGCTGTAAGTTCGCCATAAGCTATATACAATCTTACTGCGATCTTCGAAGAAGTGATTTCATCCTAACACAAAATACTGCCACCTATAAGTATAACATTGATAGTCTTGGGTTCAGACCTATTCATAGTGCAATCTTATTGATTTGGCACTAGTAGGTCGTCGTCCTCCAGTGTTAACGAGCATCTCCCAAACGAGCATCGTTAACCGATCCCTGGCAGTCTTTCGTTAACAAGATTTTTCTTGATCAATCCAATTTTAAACCGCGAACATGATGGTTGTGGTTGTGGTTGTGGTGGTGGTGGTGGTGGTGGTGGTGATGATGATGATGATGATGATGATGATGATGATGATGATGATGATGATGATGAACTCTTGTGGCGCGCACAACTCCACGTTGGTAGCACATACCTGTCAAGTGCTACGGATGTTTGCGTAGCGCTACGCATTTTAAACCTTTTCCCATTGCTACGGCGTATCACAAAGCTGCTACGCAATTTTTCAAAAGTGACGATAATATTTTTTAACCACGGGGGTTTTCGCGCGAAAGTAGTCTGTTCCGGTCGAGTCCGGTTTAAAGACACTTAGTAAAAGCACCGCACTTCCGCAACACGTGTTCGTTCAGAACTTCAGTCTACGATCAGTCTTTGTGAGGGAGAGACAGACGGAGTTGAACAAAGAAAATGGCAAACCCTCCACCTAAAAAAAATCAAGCGACCATGGATAATTTTTATTCATTGTGTACATTTTGATAGGACTGTTCTTTTTATTTACTTGTTTCATGTCATTAACATTATTCATTTCTCTTGGATTACTTTCATATTATATCAGCTGCCATTTAGTTATACTTTTATTAAATTAATTGGTATAAGCTTTTGTGCAATGCTGATAGTTATTTTCTTGGCATTGTAAATCATGTTTTGTGAATAAGTAAATTTGTTTGGGGGAAAAAAGTTCATCTGCTTTTTCTGTGTCAGTGATTGTCTCCCTTGTTTTTTTTTTGTTTTTGTTTTTTTTTTATGATTGCCTAGCTTATTTTCTGCCTGTATGTTTAATTTTTTTTTTTGCATTTTCACTTTTATTTAGAAAAACGTACATGAAAATGTTTATAATGATAATGGTAATAGCTAAAGTGTTAATTAACAAGATTTTACAATAAATTTGTAAACACATTGGATGTGTGTGTTTATATTGGATGCAGAAGTTTCCAGTTTTGTTGCGAATCGCGTGATTCACATTAGTGCTACACCAAACCTCCACTTGCTATGGTTTTTCTGTTAAATTGCTACACCACAACCCGAAAACCCCTTGACAGGTATGGTAGCATGTTCAGGGTGCTTGGTTGCGAAACCAAAATCAAAACATATTTCGCGTTGTCGATGAGATTGTAGCCCGATTTTTTGCCTGCATGGATAACTAATATAAATACATAAATAAATAAAATAATACATAAATAAACAAACCCCGAAAATAGAAAACCAAATCTAAAATCCAAAAACTTGGAATTACGCCAGCTGTCAGGTCGCGAGCTCAGTGAGAAGAGATCGTTAGGTTATACTTCACGGTAGCACATTAGCTTAAAAATTGACCTGCTGTGGCCCAAATTCCGACTGGTCAATTGATTTGAAAGTGGGTCAAAACTCAGCAGACGACCTCAGTATGTCTACTTCAGTTGTCCTTAGTCCCACGGGTAGTAGCTCTGTGGTAGAGCGTTCGGCTGACACACCGATGATCCTGGAAGAGTGAAGAGTGGCCTACTCCATGGACCCAGTCGTTTGTCATCACTCTTCCTAAAAAGGGTAACTTTCAGGAATGTGAAAATTACCGCATCATCAGCCTCATCAGCCATCCAAGCAAAGTCCTCCTGAAAAAAATACTCAAAAGGTTGAAACTCCAAGATGAACAAATCATACCTGAAAAACATGGAGGATTCAGGGCAGAACGAAGTACCACTGAACAGATTTTCAACCTCAGAATATTCTGCGAGAAAAACCTAAAGCACCAACAAAATCTATATCATATGTTTGTAGACTTCAAGAAAGCGTTTGACCGAGTCTGGCAAGCAGCTCTGTGGGCAATCATGAGAGTGTACAATATCAGCCCTAAAATTATTGAAGTCATCAAAAGCCTGTATGACAAGACTACATGTGCAGTCCTCCATAACAGCGTTATCCGGAACTGGATCAGAACAACAATCGGTGTGCGTCAAGGATGCCTACTCTCTCCAACACTCGTGAACATCTTCCTAGAGCGTATCATGTCAGATGCCCTTGCAGGCCACGAAGGTACAGTCAGCATAGGAGATAGAGCAAGTTCAAAACTCCGTTTTGCGGACTACATTGATGGATTGGCTGGAGAGGAACAAGAAATTGAACAGCTGGTACAGAGGCTTGACACCACCCCCAGCGCTCTCTTGTCATCTCCATCTTCCTATACGCTTGCGAAACATGGACCATCACAGCAGATCTACAACAAATAATTCAAAGCATAGAGATGAGGTGCTACAGAAGACTTCTAAGCATTTCATATACTCAGCACATCACCAACAATGAAGTCCGATAGACCATCACACAAGCCATTGGAGAACACGATGACATGCTCACGGTAGTGAAGAAACGGAAACTCCGATGGTACAGCCACGTCACCCGAGCACCAAGCCTTGGAAAGACCATCCTGCAAGGCACGGTACATGGAGGCAGAAGGAGAGGGAGACAGAAAAGGAGGTGAGAGGACAATATTCGAAAATGGACTTGCTTGACACTGAGCTAAGCCATAAAAGTTGCTGATGACAGAGAAAGATGGAGTACGCTGGTTAAACGATCATCTGTGGTGTCCCAACGACCTTGGAGTTACGGGATAGGATAGGAAGCACCTCTCTGACGTCTGCTGTCCACCTTCATTCCCACACTCCCTCACCGGACTTTATCTTTCCTGTGGTTTTTGGTAATTCCTTTTTTTTTCTTTGTTTTTTTTTAATCGCGCGCTGAGCATTGGACAATGGATGGAGGCACGCGCGTTATAAATGGACATCATCATCAACTTTTACGCGAACTGCCAGTTCGTCTGTTATTGTTAAAAACCACTCAACAACATTTCAGCCACTGGCAAGGAAACACGGGCGGCGGTAGTTCACTACTGAACAAACTGTTCGTTATTGATTTTCATAAGCTCTTTAGCCCCCCCCCCCCACCTCCCATCCGCCCCCCCTCTCTCTCTCCCCCTCTCTTTCTTTCTCTCTCTGTCCTCTTTCCATAATTCCCAACGCATTCTCTTGAGGGGTAAGGAGTGTGTGTGTGTGTGTGTGTGTGGTTGTGTGTGTGTGTGTGTGTGTGTGTCTGTTTGTATGAGAGAGAGTGGATGTGTGTGGGGGTGTGGGGGTGTGTGTATGGGTGGGTGTATGTGTGGTGTGTGTGTGTGTGTGTGTGTGTGGATGGGGGGATGGGCAAGATCATGGTTGCAATAAAGTCCGCACCTCCTCCCTCGCTCCCTTTCTCCCCACTTACCCCCCCCCCCCCCTCCCATCCACTTCCTACGAAAATCACAAGAAGAGGAGTGAAGAATGGTCGACTTTAGCTGCAGTTATCACACACCATGGCGCTCGCTACAGATAATGTAAAACTTTCACACGATTACCTCATGTCTTGCTTTTGTTTGTTTTATTCCATTTAAAGTACAGTGTCAGCTTTATATGGGCCATTGTAAATGTAAATATTTGTTCATACAGGTACATTTACTCATTAATAAAATGTTCAGCAGGAAGCAACGCCTAATAATCATAACAATATTCCGGGCAGGCACTGAGAGAAAGAGAGAGACAGAGAGAAAGAGACAGAGGGTCGGCCTTTCTGCATTTAGGCCCCTTCGCCATCTGTCTCTGTCTCTTACACACACACACACACACACACACACACACACACACAACAGAGAGAGAGAGAGAGTGAGTGAGAGAGATGGAGGCTCTCTCTACATCAGTGTGAAACGTCTTGCACATGAACATCTCCCACGTTAAAATGTGGCTCAAGCAAGCAAAATTTCCAAAGCCCTAGTCTATATGCCTCTTGGGAGCTTTGTTAAATGACGTCTTCTTCGTAGTTTATTCAGTTCGAACAAACACAATACATATGTACATGCCTGAACACAACAACGGCAGCAACACAACAGCATTCCAACATCCACATTCTCTTTTTATTTTTCTCTGTCAGTATGTCTCTCTTCCTCCTTCATTCCTCCATTCTTCCTTCATTCCTCTCTTCCTCCTCCATTCCTCTCTTCCTCCTCCATTCCTCTCTTCCTCCTTCATTCCTCTCTTCCTCCTCCATTTCTCTCTTCCTCCTCCATTCCTCTCTTCCTCCTCCATTCCTCTCTTCCTCCTTCATTCCTCTCTTCCTCCTCCATTTCTCTCTTCCTCCTTCATTCCTCTCTTCCTCCTTCATTCCTCTCTTCCTCCTCCATTCTTCTCTTCCTCCTTCATTCCTCTCTTCCTCCTTCATTCCTCTCTTCCTCCTTCATTTCTCCTTCATTCCTCCATTCCTCCGCCATTCCTCCTTCATTCATCCATTCCTCCTTCATTCCTCTCTTCCTCCTTCATTCCTCTCTTCCTCCTCCATTCTTCCCTTCCTCCTTCATTCCTCCATTCCTCCCTCATTCCTCTCTTCCTCCTTCATTCCTCTCTTCCTCCTAAATTCCTCCCTCATTCCTCCATTCCTCCTTCATTCCTCTCTTCCTCCTTCATTCCTCTCTTCCTCCTCCATTCCTCCTCCTTCATTCCTCTCTTCCTCCTCCATTCCTCTCTTCCTCCTCCATTCCTCCCTTCCTCCTCCATTCCTCTCTTCCTCCTTCATTCCACCATTCCTCCTTCCTTCCTCCCTTTCTCCTTCATTCCTTCCTTCCACTCTTCCTTCTCCATTTTTCTCTTCCTAGTTCATTCTTATCTCATCCTCCTTCATTCCTCCATCTTCCTCCTTCACTCCCCTCTCTCTTTCGTCTTCAATCTCCCTCCGCCATACTAATGTCTTCCATGTTGCCATAATAAACTGCTTTAGCACTGGACACATAGTTTAACCTTGGTTATGCGATCCCAGTGCATTGATCGACCAGCAGGTCAGCGTTCGATCGTCTGAAGTGCCGGTCACAGAACACTATAGGCCGATTCCGCCGAAAAATGCAACAATGGTTTTTTTCTTTGCATCGGTAAAACAGTTCAGATGTAATTTCTCCATATATTTCAAGTTAAAACTAAACATTTGAGCTGTCGACCAGTCATTTGGCTCTTCCATTCTCTTTTGACTGCTAACGTCAAATGTTCTCGCAGTTTTTGCGTCGTCCATTTACTTGGTGGAGAAAAAAGAGGATGTAATGCTTTCTTTCTTTCCTAATAAAAGTAGTAGTAACAGTAGTAATAATAGTAGTAATAGTATTAGTAACAGTAGTAATAATAGTAGTAGTAATAGTAGTAGTAATAATAGTAGTATTAATAGTAGTAGTAATAGTTGTAATAATAGTAGTAATAGTAATAGCAGTAATAATAGTAGTAATAATAGTAGTAGTAATAGTAGTGGTAATAGTAGTGGTAATAGTAGTAGTAATAGTTGTAATAATAGTAGTAGTAATAGTAGTAATAATAATGGTAATAATAGTAATAGAAGTAATAATAACAGTAATAATAGTAGTAATAATAGTAGTAATAATAGTAGTAGTAATATTAGCAATAATAGTAGTAGTAAGAGTAGTGATAATAGTAATAGTAGTAATAATAGTAATAATAGTAGTAGTAACAGTAGTAATAATAGTAGTAGTAACAGTAGTAATAATAGTAGTAATAGTATTAGTAACAGTAGTAATAATAGTAGTAATAATAGTAATAATAGTAGTAATAATAGTAGTAATAATAGTAGTAGTAATAGTAGTAATAATAGTAGTAGTAATAGTAGTAGTAATAATAATAATAGTAGTAGTAATAGTAATAATAGTAGTAGTAATAGTAGTAATAATAATATTAGTAATAGTAGTAATAATAATAGTAGTAATAATAGTAGTAGTAATAGTGGTAATAATAGTAGTAGTAATAATAGTAATAATAGTAATAATAGTAGTAGTAATACTAGTAGAAATAATAGTAATAATAGTAGTAGTAATAGTAGTAATAATAATAATAGTAGTAGTAGTAGTAGTAATAGTAGTAGTAATAGTAGTAATAGTAGTAATAGTAGTAGTAATAATAGTAGTAGTAGTAGTAATAATAGTAGTAGTAATAATAGTAGTAGTAATAATAGTAGTAGTAATAATAGTAGTGGTAGTAGTATTGATTGAGAGCTACGATGGGGAATTCCGGACAGGCGTTCTTAGTTTGCAAATAATACACAGACATGTTATAAATTCAGCGAAGGAATACCCGAAACACCGGCGGGCCACAAGAAATGTTTTCCAGGTTTACTTTGCTGGAAATATTTAGGGCAGGTTAAAAAAAATTAATAACCAATTCTGGACATCTTTGCAGCGTTAGCTTAAGATAAAAAATAAAATTAAATGAAAAAAAAAACACCTACATGTAGAATTGTGCACAACAATTCAAAGTATTAAGAGGGACAAACAAACCACACACACACACCCACACACACACATGATTGCGACACTCGTCTGTAACAGATTTTAAGTACGTTGTTGGACCCAGTAAATTCACTCGATATACATAAGTACATGTACATAAGTTTCGTTTTTTATAGGCATTTGTACACTCAAATTACATACGAAGTTTAAAAGGAATTTTTTTTAAAATTACATTTTGACGTGACTCGATTTTCGTAAGTTTGGTTTTATTTTGAAGGCATCAGTAGAGTCTACAAACATACCAAGTTTGAACCAAATCCATAAAGTAATTTTGGAGAAGATGCGATTAGAAAAATAATCCCTTCCCCTCCACCCTAGCCCTCACTCCCCTATCACCTCCCCCCTCCCCCCCCCCCCCAGCAAAAAAAAAAAGAAAAGAAAAAAGACCTCACTATGATGACGTTATCCGATATGCCTAAAATGGTGCCCGCTGGTCCTATCCTATCCTATCCTATCCCGTAACTCGGAGGTCGTAGGGGCACCACAGATGATCGTTTAACCAGCGTACTCCATCTTTCCCTGTCCTCAGCAACCCTGATTGTTTCGCTCAGTGTCAAACCAGTCCATTCTCGAATGTTGTCCTCCCACCTCTTTTTCGGTCTCCCTCTTCTTCTACCTCCTTGCACTGTGCCTTGCAGGATGGTCTTTGCAAGACCTGATGACCTGGTAAGCATTTGTATGTTCCCACTACACACCAAGATTCACAGAAATGCGTCGATTAATTTTAGAAAGAAAGTGCAGACGGACGGACGGGCAGACAGAGCTAGAAAAACCACCAAAGAAAAAAAAACAAACCTAATAAACTGCACAGCTAGCATTCCAAGGCTAAGATTAAGCCGTATAAAGCCTTGAAGCCTTTCCGTGTCATTACCACCCAATATTTCGCTGCCGGCGATTTCGCATGGATCTTAAAAAAAAAAAAAATTTCCCCGTGGCGAAGGTTTTGCTGGTGATAATTGTGCCTGTGAGTGGTGAGGATGGTGGCTGAGATGGTGGTCCCTGAGCATGTCTCTGCGACTTGTGCGCCATATAAGTAAACATTGGATTAGATAGTGGACACCGGGGTAAAATGGGGTACTTAACACAAAAACATAAACAGAATGACGCACATCAAGACGCAGAATAATTGGTTTACATGAATACAAACCTTGGTTATCTCACAACATTATAGCAAAGCAAAAAGATTGTAGCAAGTCATTTAAATGATTTATTGAACTTCAAAATACATAACCCATTGCACACCATTCTGCCCCATACCTTGGGCAAAATGGGGTACCAAAATTGGGGCGAAATGGGGAAGCATAAAAATGAAATTAAGCTGATATAAAAAGACCTTTATTGCTAAAATAAAATAAAATTGAAAATTACGACGTGTTGCTTATGGGGAAGCATAAAAATGAAATTAAGCTGATAGAAAAAGACCTTTGTTGCTAAAATAAAATAAAATTGAAAATTACGACGTGTTGCTTTTCGATTGTTTCTGTTTGTTTGAAGTATAACTGTGCATTTTACAAGTGAACAGAGATGTGTCAATCATCATCACACAGTTCGCACTTAAAGACAGGGAGTTCCGTATCCTCGTCAAGCCCGGCACAGGAATAGTGTGCCCATTGCTGGCATTCAGAGCACCCCGTTTTGCCCCCCCCCCCCCCTCCATACCCCATTTTACCCCACAATTAGTGCAAATGAAACACACGCGCTTGCTACGTAATAAGTCACAAGAGAACTAAATGCAACATGGCAGTTTGTAGATAATAAGACGACTTAGAAATAGAGGCCAAAAACAATATTTCAACCATTCATGCTCCGGAGATTTCACGCTAAACGTGTAATGTCTTATCACTTACTCGGCAGCGAGAGAGCGCGCGAAAGCAACATAGACGGGAAACTGCGTCTTGTCATGTGATCTGTCGAACGAATGAGAGCGTGTCCTTGATAGGGCCCTGCAAGTGTACAATGTCCTGCTTCCCCACTTTACCTCGATACCCCATTTTACCCCAGTGTCCACTACTACTACTACTACTACTACTACTACTACTACTACTACTACTACTACTACAACTGGATGCTATACGCGCCTTATTCCTAAATCAGACTAAACACTCGACGATCTGTAACCAACATACACGCACCCGTATTACGGACACTCCTATAGATACACAACCAAAACACACACATTGATCACTCAAACATGTGCTGTAAAATGGCAAGGCGCTATTATTAGTTTCCCAGCTGTAAACCTCGGTAACTACTGTTTTCGGCTTTGGGCCTTCGGCGTCTGTCCAGCGTCCGTCCGGCGTCCGGAGGTGACATGTGTGTACTGTTCTCTGAAATTAATGGCCGGATTTCTGTGAAACTTGCTATTTAGTTAGAAAATAGTGAACCCTACCAGGTGACACAAAATTATGCATGTTGAGTGATGTCATCATGGTGATGTCATAATTTGTAGTTGTTGTTTTGTGGTGTTTTTTTTTAAATTCCGATTTTCTCCCAAACTACTAGTGAGATTTGGTCCAAGTTTAGAATTTACTTAGACTTCACCTGTGCCTCCAAGGTAAATCCAAACTTAGGCAAATCGCGTGATGCAATCATCGTGAGGTAATTTTTTCAAGAATTTTTGTTCTCTTGTTATGTAATTAGAGTGTACAGATGCTTTGAGCATTAATCGACACTATGGTATATTGAGAGACGTCATCATTTGATATCATCATGGTGACATTATAAATGGTTTTATTTTTTTAAATTCCTATTTTCTCCCAAAGTACTGGAGAGATTTGGTTCGTCATATACACATACTTTACCTAAATGACTCCAACGCAAAAAACAAAATTATGCAAATCGAGTGATGTAATCATAATGAAGACAGCTTTTAATATATATTTTGTTTGTTTGTTTACATTTCCATTACACTTTGTATGTAATGAAAGTGTACAGAGGAGTTGAGCCTTAGTCAGAACTTATGTATATCGAGGTACGTCATCGCGGTGACATAATATTTTTATTTTCATTTAGTTATTTCTTTTACGCACTTTTCTCTGAAACTAATGGACGGATTTCTTTGAAACTTGGTATTTAGTTAGTTAGTTAGTTAGTTAGTTAGTTAGTTAGTATGTGTGTGAGGGAGAGAGAGAGCACGCGAGGGAACTCTGCACCCGTTAGGATCCAGCACTTGTGCAATCTAGTTTCTTATAGCTAGATTAGGGGAGGGAGGAGAGGGGGGGGGGAAACATTTGTTTAAAAACAAGATTGCACTCCATTGACGCGATATCGGTGTCCTTGTTAACTGTGTTGATAAAGATGGAGTGGAGTTTTAAGGTGACTATGGAGAGGCTGTCGTGGTTGTACAGAAGAGATGAGGGTGGAGAGGGAGGGTGGAAGTGGGGGTAGGCGTGCAGGGTGTTTTGATAATTGTAGCAGCTGTGGCGATGTAGTTTCTGACTTGTTTCGTTGATTTGAACAAACTTTTCTGGTTTTTAAAAAGTTGGACTTTCGATTCCATTCAGGTCAACACATCTGTATTACACCTCTCACAGAAATTACATACAGCTATTTCTGTCGCAATGAAAAAAAATCTTGAAGTTATCAGTTTAGATCCCTCTATTTCTGATTATCTCTCTCTCTCTCCCTCTCTCTCTCTCTCTCTCTCTCTCTCTCTCTCTCTCTCTCTCTCACCCCTTGGGGTCATGAGCAATCTTGCCACTGTAGATTGTTCTAACCTATAAAGGGAAAAGTGAAAGCCCCAGTTGAAAACCTGTCTTGCCTTTGTAGGCATGACTGACTCACTGCGGCAACAGTCCCCCCCCCCCCCCCCCCCCCCCCCCGTTGGAGTGCCGGGGGTTTCAGTATAAATAGTATCCCCACTTTCTGGAAATGTAGTGCTTTAAATTCCCACTGTCGCTGTCTTCCTCATTTGCTCTTTCCCATTCCTGATCTGTCCTATCACTCTGCTATACTATCTTCTTCTTCGCTAGATCAATGACCTACCTTTTTTCTTGAAAACTCTTCCTGGACAAGACTCCTTGTTTGTGTATGAGGTCTGTTGGATCAGCTTGGGAGTGTTGGACGCTTTCTGCCGGGTGGTCACTAGGGCTTCCTATGATTGTATTATTTAGCACTATAGGCATTTTATATGTATGTGTTTTGTTGATGATTTATAATGATGTTTGTATTCTATTTTGTTTTTGTAACCGGGGGTTCGAGTAGTTGGGGTAAAGCCTCAGCCGTCCCCTGCGTGGGATGTCTTTATTGTAAAGTGACTGGCCGGTGGAGGGCATTCAATTTTCCCACTAGGGTTGTTTCGGCAGATCTTTTATGCGGATTGGGGGTTGTCCGGTCCTGATTTGGCTCGGAAGAGTCCGCTGGACCTAAAGCAACAATCAATCAATCAATCAATCAATCTCTCTCTCTCTCTCTCTCTCTCTCTGATTGTATGGTCTGGTCTGTCACTTTCTCTCTCTCTCTCTTTCTTTCTTTATTTATCTGCGTGTGTGTATGAAAGGGAAGTTTGGGCGGAGGAGATGTTGTGTGTGTGGGTGTGTGTTAGTGTGTGTGTGTGTGCGCGTGTGTGTGTGTGCAAGGTTAGAAACACCATAGTGCTAATTCTCTTAACACAGCGAAAATAGCGATGCAGAAAACTGAATGTAGCCGAGCCGCGGCTACGTAAATTTCTTACCATTAAATAGTAGGCCTTCCTGTATCCATGTTAAACTTGAACTATGGCTATTACTTGAGATATACTTTTCAGATACTTTTCATAATACCACCGTTAGACTTAGCAGTTTATTTTCTATTAGTATATATCAACTTTGTTTTTCAGTTAGGTAGCGAATTCGAAGGGGATCGCGACAGTGGATAGGGCAAAGTATATTGGTACACATCGGTACACGCGCCGCACTGGTTTCGGTTACGCTGGGCTGTTTCGGTTGCGCAATGTGTAGCGACCTACATTCTCGCTAGACTGACCGGGGTCCATTGATTCAGTTAGGCTGTGTTTACTATGTCATATTATTTATTCATTTACTTTAAAACCCACAATAATAACCATGAAGTATTATACATGGTTGGAAAGAGGAGACGTTGTACTTTATTTTTTATTATAATTGCTGTTTAGAATTTTATCGAATTTAAGAGTTATTATGACTTTTGATGTGTAAATCTCTTTGGATCGGCAACCACTTTCTCCTTTAAATTACTTATTGTTTTATTTCATAGCCGATAGGTCTGAGAATTGTATATCAGTAGAAAGCTTGTATTCCCACGTTTACGCCGATGTATAATTTGTATATATTTTGTTAGTTTATAATATGTGTTTGTAAGATAGAGATTTGTAACTAACACAAATTTGCGCCAGCAGACGACTTTCTAGAGCCGCGGCAGTGCCTCACATTAAGCGCGCCCTCTAAGGCTGGCGGCGTCCCATATAAAGAAAGTTTCGGTAGTTAAAGGGGGACAAACGGTCAGACCACCGAAGGCGAGACACACTGCACTGTCTCTGTTTCTGTATTGCCTTGCCTTGATTTGCCTTGTCATGATGTACTGACGACGGAATAAACAAGAGAAACTTCAACGGTCATCTTCGAACCTTTGGTGTTCTTGAGTGAGAGAGAGAGAATGTACACCACCACTTCATCCATACTCTAAAAGAAGACACCACCATCATCACATGAACATTGAGGTTTAACGTCTACACCCACCATTGGCGATATGGTAGACAGGGATAACCATCCCAGGGACAAGGGGTAGGGGCCTGAATCAACACTGAACCACCAGAGCAATCATACTGTTAAAACGGACAGTGACAAATGGACACTTTTATTTTGCCCATCACGGGATTCGACCCTGGGTCATCGGTGTGCCGGGTGAACGCTCTACCATTAAGCTGCGGATGGGCGGATATGATTAAACAAATACAGCGACACAGAGGGGAAGAAGGATGGAGGAAGAACAAGAACAAGAAGGAAGAGAGACAGAGGGAGAGACAGAAATAGCCAGACAAAGAGAGACAAACAGAGAGAGAGAGAGAGAGACAGACAGACAGACAGACAGAACTTGACAGATAGACAGACAAAACACAGGCACGCGCTACCACACACACACACACACACACACACACAGACACACACACACACACACACGCACGCACACAATTAGGAAACGATAAAACAGTGATTACTCAAACAAGCTATTTTTAACCTCTCTCTTTGTTTTTAATTGTAGGAGAACGAAAATAAAAACCAGAAATTAGAATATAAAGATGGAAAAAAAAACGAGAACACGCACACACACAAGTCTAAAGATATTATTTAATTTTAATTACCTTGTGCTTGTGGATTAGACTGGGTTTCCGGGGACATAATTTCGCCCAATTCCGCCTTTTTAACCGCCATTTGGTTCACTCAATACGATGGTCTGCAGTGTCCCACCAAAGAATCAACAATAGCTTCACACCGCTGCACAGAAGTCTACTTGTCAAATGTCCAAAATTGTGTTGTTATGCTGTCTGTAAAATAGGCCTATCAGTTTTTGTCTGAAGAGCTTTAAGCATAGAGAAGAACTAAAATCTAAAACCACTGTTCTCGTATACACATCATAGTTCACAGTGAGTGTTATTTCTGTTCGTGTAACTCTGTAGAGGATAACTGCACTGAAAAATAAAACAGTACTTATTTTATTAACACCAAATTTCAAAACAAATGTTTGTTTGTTTGTTTGTTATCTTCCGTAGTGTTATTCTCTTTCTCATTTTCTTCCTACACGTTCTCTTCTTTGTTCTTGTTCTTTTTTATGTTCTTTTTTGTTGTTGTTCTTGTTTTTCTTGTTCTTGGTTGTTTTAATTGTTGTTGTTGTTGCTTTTCTTCTTCTTCTTCTTCTTCTTCTTCTTCTTCTTCTTCTTCTTCTTCTTCTTCTTCTTCTTCTTCTTCTTCATCATCATCATCATCATCATCATCATCATCATCATCATCATCATCATCATCATCATCATCATCATCATCATCATCATCATCTCCTTCTTCTTCTTTTTCTTCTTCTTTATCATCATCATCTTCTTCTTCTTCTTCTTCTCTTCTTGTTCTTCTTCTTCTTCTTCTTCTTCTTCTTCTTTTTCTTCTTCTTCTTCTTCTTCTTCTTCTTCTTCTTCTTCTTCTTCTTCTTCTTCTTCTTCTTCTTCTTCTTCTTCTTCTTCTTCTTCTTCTTCTTCTTTTCTCCTTTTTCTTCTTCTTCTTCTTCTTTTCTCCTTTTTCTTCTTCTTCTTTTTCTTCTTCTTCTTCTTCTTCTTCTGCTTCTCCCCTCTTCTTCTTCTTCTCCTCCTTCTTCTCTTTCTACTACTACTACTACTACTACTACTACTACTACTACTACTACTACTACTACTACTACTACTACTACTACTACTACTACTACTACTACTACTACTTCTTCTTCTTCTTCTTCTTCTTCTTCTTCTTCTTCTTCTTCTTCTCTTTGTTGCCTTTTTTAAAAAGAATGGTTCAACTGAAAGGACGATGTCCTGAACAACACAAAACAGCCATAAGTGCTTCCTTTTTAATAATCTTCTGAGACCTGATGCATAAAGCGGTCTTAACAACACAATGTCCCAAACAATAACTGCCCTCCTCTGATTCACTCACAAAAGTTTAACTGTATTGTTTCTTCTGTCCTCTATGCTGGAAAATATGTTTGGCCTGTGCATATGAAAACATAAAACCCATTTCTTACATCGCGTTAAACAATCAATAACGATATTAATAGTCCTTCCCAATTTAATATTTTCTTCTTTTATTTTGTCATTGCTCTCTATTGAAAAAGGTCCTCTGTTTTGCAAAGTTCTCTACACAGCGCATAATTGAAGACTTAAAAAGGCCGAAGCAGCCAGCTGTTGTTTAGAAAGCACAATGAATAATGAACAATAGGCTTTATCTCTTTCACAATATACTCTGTCTCCTCAAATGAACAAGCTATGGGTTATTGCTCGGGCCATAGTATTGGAAAACATATGCCTATATAACTGAAAGCAAAACGCTATTATACTGAACACTATATTGGAAAGCCACTTTTTTTCTAATGCAATTTATGCTGTAGTCGCAAGCCACTCTTCAGGCAAACTGAATATCCCCTTTCCACATTCCTCTGTCCTGTTAGGTGGATACAGTAAGCTATAATGAGAAATAGATGGGATACTTTCTGTACTATTAGTGTATTGGAAAGCCATAGGACTTTGTGACTAAAATATACTAGACCCGTTAGCACTAAGCTCTTCAAGCAAACCAAAGCTGCCTTCTCCACATTACACTGTCCCCTCTAGTAAACAAAGTAGCTATATTAAGAAACAGATGCGATAGTGGAAAATCACGACACTTTTTTTTTGTAAACCTTAAGGACTGCAGGAAATGCTGGAGTCGCAAGCCACATGAAACACATGATTCATTTTCCATGGATCCTTTATTGAATAATCTAAGCCTTTCAACAACTGCAAGAATATTATTGCCTATTCACATTATCTACATGTTCAGATGCATTACTTTCCACACAATGTAGGCAGCATTGACAAAAGGCTACGGCAGTTTCTTGTCCGCAATATACAGATAACTGGAGAGTGAGACAGACAGATAGAGAGAGAGAGAGAGAGAGAGAGAGAGAGAGAGAGAGAGAGAGAGAGAGAGAGAGAGAGAGAGAGAGAGAGAGAGAGAGAGAGAGAGAGATCGTTTTGTCCTAAATCGATATCTGTAAATTATAATAATGATGATGATGATAATAATAATAATAATAATAATAATAATAATAATAATAATAATAATAATAATAATAATAATAATAATACAGGATGCTCCCACGCGTTTTTTCTTCAATCGAACCCAAAGCGCGGCGATCTGAAGAGGTCGTTATTACACAAGTCGAAATAAAAAAGTTCTTTTTTTTTTTTTTTTGACATGTGTATTGACTGCATCCAACATCATTATTAAATGGAGAGAAGAAACCGGAGTACCCATAGATAACCCTCGGTGTCTAATAAGGATTATATCCAAGAGGCTGTCATTGACCTCCAATCCCACTGTCTTAGGCGAGACGACCACTAACTACTACCTCACTACCTGTGTTCCACATGACTTCTTTTCTCGTACGGCTTGGCAATTGCTGGAAGCTTCAAAACTACCACTGTTATAAAGGAAACTAAAATTAATAGCTTTTGCCTCTTTCACAGCATTCTGCCCCCTCTACTGGACAAGCTATGCTATTCTTCCTGTCCTCTATATTGAGATTGAGAAGAAACTCCCTGCCCCCTATACTGGACAAGCTATGCTATTCTTCCTGTCCTCTATATTGAGATTGAGAAGAAACTCCCTTCCCCTCCCCCCTCCCCCTCATTCCAACCCCCACATCAGCGTTCTATATATCTTAAACTTCAAAACTATTTTTCTGACCTCTAAATTTAAAAAACAACAACTATAATTTTTTTTTACAGTTGTCCTCGTGTGCCACCTTTAAATTTCTTGTCAGTTCTTCTCCTTGACCCTTCTTGTTCATGCCAAACTCTGAATCCCTCCGTCCACCGTTCACATTTTCTGTGTTTCTCTCTTTCTATTCGTTCAGCCAACAACAAGCAAAGCACTATATACACAGTACAACGTTGCAATTTCACTTCCACGGTCCCTTTAAATGGAATGAAAACAGAGGACTGGTAGCACTCACAATATACAATACTGATTCACAGTCACACTACAATCAACAAGGCCTCTGACCTGACCATCAGATCATCTCTGTATTGGAAGATCGCGCTATATACAGACTACGATATTGATAGAAAAAACAACAACACCACCACACCATATTGTTCTAAACCTTTCAGTTGTTCAGAACGCTGGACTCGCAGTACGCCATTTAAAGCGGAGGTAGATTACAGTGTGTTTACTGCAGCCGCGCAGTGTCAGCACCACTTCCAGACCTCCTCCGCAATTTTGTCTGCCTGCCTGCTGATGCAGTCAATCCATCTCCGACTATCGGCACCTGGTCGGACAAGCCGATTAGTGTTTGATCCTTTCCCCTCCCCCCTCCCCCCCTCCACCCCCCTTCTCTCCTTTCACTTTTGCGATTTAAATTAAATCGAAGCCATTGAAGTGAGGTTTAAAGAAAGTGTATGGGTGTGTGTGTGTGTGTGTGTGTGTGTGTGTGTGTGTGTGTGTGTGTGTGTGTATGTGATTGCGTACGTCTGTTTGAGAGACACACACATAAACACAGAGAGAGAGAGAGAGAGAGAGAGAGAGAGAGAGAAAGAAAGAGAGAGCGAGAGAAAGAGAGAGAGAGACAGAGACAAAAAGACAGAGAGATAGACTGAGACAAGAAAAGAGACAGAGAGAGACTGAGAGAAGGAGAGACAGAGACAGAAAGAGACAGATAGACAAACAAACAGGCAGTCAAACAGATACACAGACATAGTCAAACTTAGTATGCGACTGAATGTCAGAGAAAAAATAAATCCAAATATCCTAGCACAAGCAGTTGCTACAATCAGTGCCACTAGACAGGAAAACAGGCTCACCAGACTAGGACGTCATCACTACAATCATTACATCCTCAAGTCTATTTCCTACCATAAAAACAACGTAATCCCTAAAGACTTCAGTGCTCACGTTTCTAACCATTCCTTTACCCCCCTACCTTATTTACCCCCTTCCCCACTCCCACTACTCCCACCCCTCTCTGTCCCCGTTTATGTCTCTGTCTGTCTCTGTGTCTCTCTGTGTCTCTCACTCTTGCTTTCTCTCACTCACTCTCCCCTACTCTGTCTTATTTTTTCTTGTTTTCTCTCGCTCACTCTCCCCTACACTGTCTTATTCTTGTTTTCTCTCACTCACTCTCCCCTACACTGTCTCATTCTTGTTTTCTCTCACTCACTCTCCCCTACTCTGTCTCATTCTTGTTTTCTCTCACTCACTCTCCCCTACACTGTCTCATTCTTGTTTTCTCTCACTCACTCTCCCCTACACTGTCTCATTCTTGTTTTCTCTCACTCACTCTCCCCTACCCTGTCTCATTCCATATTTCTCTCTTGTTTTCTCTCACTCACTCTCCCCTACTCTGTCTCATTCTTGTTTTCTCTCACTCACTCTCCCATACTCTGTCTCACTCCATATTTCTCTCTTGTTTTCTATCACTCACTCTCCTCCATCCTGTCTCATTCTCTCTTGTTGTCTCTCACTCCTTCTCTTTCTTTCTCACTATTTCTCTTTTTCTATCTCTGTCTTCTCCCCCCCCCTCTCTCTCTCTTTCTCTCTATTTCTCTCTCTTAGTCACTCTCTGTTTCGCTCTCTCACTCACTCCCTCTCATTGTCTTTCTCTCTTCACTCACACT
The DNA here is from genome assembly GCA_036898135.1 of Oncomelania hupensis. Taxonomy (NCBI): domain Eukaryota; kingdom Metazoa; phylum Mollusca; class Gastropoda; order Littorinimorpha; family Pomatiopsidae; genus Oncomelania; species Oncomelania hupensis. Next base: position 49,112,434 of record CM072527.1, read on the forward strand.
CTCTCTCGCTCGCTCACCCTCCCCTCTCTCTCCCCCTCTCTCTATACAATACAGTACAATACAATACAACTTTACTCATCTTAACCTGAACAATTACAGAGGCAGCACTAGCACATTAATAAAAATATCTTTCTAATTTTGTTCTTCCTTAGATTTTAAATCTATGTTTGTCTATGTTTGCCTATGTTTGTCTATGCATGGAGGCGGGTGATTAAACTAAATGAGTTAGCGGCTGAAAGTAGCACTAACTGTAAGATTAGCAAATTAATGCTAAAATCATTTTCTTCCTATCCTATCCTATCCTATCCCGTAACTCGAAGGTAATAGGGGCACCACAGATGATCGTTTAACCAGCTTACTCCATCTTTCTCTGTCCTCAGCAACCCTCATGGCTTCGCTCAGTGTCAAGCCAGTCTATTCTCGAATGTTGTCCTCCCACCTCTATTTCGGTCTCCCTCTTCTTATGCCTCCTTCCACCGTGCCTTGCAAGATGGTCTTTGCAAGGCCTGGTGCTCTAATGACGTGGCCATACCATCGGAGTTCCCGTTTCTTCACCACTGTGAGCATGTCATCGTGTTGTCCAATGGCTTGTGTGATGGTCTTTCGGACATCGTCGCTGGTGATGTGCTGGGTATAGGAAATGCCCAGAAGTCTTCTGTAGCACCTCATCTCCATGCTTTGTATTCTTCGTTGTAGATCTGCTGTGAGGGTCCATGTTTCGCAAGCGAATAGGAAGATGGGGATGACAAGAGAGCGCAGCAGCCTTACCTTAGTATGTAGACTGATGGTCCTGTCTTTCCAAATGGGTTTTAACCTTGTCAGGCCAGCAGTTGTTCGTGCGATCCTGGAGAGGACTTCCTGTGTGGACCCATTGTCTGATACAATGGCTCCTAAATATTTCAAGCCATGCACTGTGTTGAGGGATTTTTATTCCAGTAAAAAACAATGGAATCTGAATCTCTCTTTGGACTTGTTTTGAATATTAAAGTAACTGGTGTGTCAGGCCAGCGTTGGTGGCCAACCTTAGTTTATACACTAACCATAAATATTCCTTCACAGCACCTGAGGCAAGAAAAAGTTAATGACTTCTGTCAACATTCCCCTTGCAGTCAGCAGTATTATTATTTATATCTGTCTTAGTTATAGGGCTGGTGTACTATCCTGTGATTAAAGATCTCTAGAATTGTCCCCAAGACGTCAACCCGAAGAGGAAGATAAACGTTTACCATTCCTTCTTCTAACCCTATCCTATTCTGTCCCGTAACCCGGAGGTCGTAGGGGCACCACAGATGATCGTTTAACCAGCTTACTCCATCTTTCTCTGTCCTCAGCAGCCCTGATGGCTTCGCTCAGTGTCAAACCAGTCCATTCTCGAATGTTGTCCTCCCACCTCTTTTTCGGTCTCCCTCTTCTTCTACCTCCATCGTGTTGTCAAATGGCTTTTGTGATGATCTGTCGGACTTCGTCGTTGGTGATGTGCAGGTTATAGGAAATGCCCAGAAGTCTGCTGTAGCACCTCATCTCCATGCTTTGTATTCTTCGTTGTAGATCTGCTGTGAGGGTACATGTTTCGCAAGCTTATAGGAAGATGGAGATGACAAGGGAGCGCAGCAGTCTTACCTTGGAATGTAGACTGATGGTCCTGTCTTTTCAAATTGGCTTCAACCTCGCCAGGGCAGCAGTTGTTTGTGCGATCCTGGAGAGAACTTCCTGTCGGGACCCATTGTCTGATACTATGGCTCCTAAATATTTGAAGCTATGCACTGTGTTGAGGGATTGTCTTTGGACTTTGATGTCCATGTTGATGCCATTGGTGTTTTTGGTCATCATTTTGGTCTTCTCTGCACTTATTTCCATTCCATAGGCTCTGGAGGTGGTGTCAAGCCTCTGTACCAGCTGTTTAAGTTCTTGTTCCTCTCCAGCCAATCCGTCAATGTCATCCGAAAAACGAAGGTTGGAGATTGCTCTTCCCCCTATCCTTAACGTGCCTTCGTAATCTGCAAGGGCATCTGACATGATGCGCTCTAGGAAGATGTTGAAGAGTGTTGGAGAGAGTAGGCATCCTTGACGCACACCAATTGTTGTTCTGAACCAGTTTCCGATGGTCTTGTTGTGGAGGAATGCACTGGTAGCCTTGTCATACAGGCTTTTGATGACTTCAATAATTTTAGGGCTGATGTCGTACACTCTCATGGTTGCCTACAGAGATGCATGCCAGACTCAGTCAAATGCTTTTTTGAAGTCTACGATCACATGATATAGATGTTGATGGTGCTGTAGGTATTTCTCGCAGATTATTCTGAGTTTGAAAATCTGTTCAGTGGTACTTCGCCCTGCCCTGAATCCTGCTTGTTCTTCAGCTATGATTTGTTCAGCTTGGGGTTTCAACCTGTTCAGTATTATTTTCAGGAGGACCTTGCTGGGATGGCTGATGAGGCTGATGGTGCGGTAATTTTCACATTCCTGAAAGTTACCTTTTTTGGAAAGGGTGATGACAAGGTCCATTGTGTAGGACACTCCTCACTCTGCCAGATCTTGTTACAGATAATGATGAGTGCGTCAATCATCGCTTCTCGTCCTGCTTGAAGCAGTTCCGCGGGTATGTTGTCCACTCCCGCTGATTTCCCCTTCTTCAGCGATTGCACTGCCGCCTCAACTTCTTCTTGAAGAATTGGGAGGATTTCTTCTTCTTCTTTGTTCTCAGGACATGCTAGAACTGATGGGTCTCCGTTGGGTTTGAGGTTGTAAAGATCAGTGCAGTACTCTGTCCATCTGTCCAAGACTTCTTGTTCTTTTCTAAGGTATATGCCAGACTTGCTTTGGATCGTGGAGACCTTGGGCTGTTTAACACTTCCCAGCCGTTTCACAATCTGGTAGACCTTCTTGCTGTTGTTCTTGTTCAGATTGTTCTCTATTTCCTGGCATTGATCTTCTATCCAGTTCTCCTTTGCTGTGCGCATGCCTTTTCGGATGTCATTGTTGGTTTTTAGGTAGGCATCAATAGGTATTATTATTATTATTATTATTATTATTATTATTATTATTATTATTATTATTATTATTATTATTATTATTATTATTATTATTATTAACCACCTTCAAGCTCAGTTCCCAAATTGCCTTGAACCGATGTGTGTTCTTGGGACGCAATCACTGAATAGCACAATGAAGAAAACAGCGAGCAACCGATTGCAGTTCATCCCCAGCTGACGTGAATGGTGGACCTGCCGCTGTTTACAAACACAGAAGGTAAGGCAGCGAGGGAAAGGAGTTGGTCACAGCTATCACGAAGCAGACCCTGAAAAAAGGGATGCCCCACTTGCCGTTTTCCCCAAACACTGAAAGGTGTTGTGAAAATTGTTACCTATATTTTACCTAATAGCATTACATTCCGAACTTTTGTCAGTCAAGATTATTATTGCTGTTATTGATTTTACATTTCGGTGCGCTTGCAGCTACCACACTTTTGCTGAAAAGGCAGCCCGATTTTTGGCCGTATGGGTGACGAATAATGTTTTTGTTTTTTTTATATTATAATAAATGAAAGAAAGAAAAAAAAGAAAAAAAAAACAATTGGTCAAATGTGATATTTAATTTCTCACGTTCAATAATAGTAATACGTCCGTTGAAGACATGAAGGTTGCTGAGAACAGAGAAAGATGGAGTATGCTGGTTAAACGATCATCTGTGGTGATCCTACGACCTTCGAGTTACAGGATAGGATAGGATAGGATAGGATAGACCTGAACCCTCCCCGTAATACTGGATCATTGTGTACCTGTGTATCGGCAAACGTTAAGAGACAATGCACCATTTATTTATTATAGTTGACAGTTATGACAATGGAGGGAACTCGTGTGCTCTCTCTCTCTCTCTCTCTCTCTCTCTCTCTCTCTCTCTCTCTCTCTCTCTCTCTCTCTCTCTCTCTCTCTCTCTCTCTCTCTCTCTCTCTCTCTCTCTCTCTCTCTCTCTCTCTCTTTATATCGTGTCGTCATTAGACGGACGGACCATTAAGTGCTTCTGACATCCCTGGACGTCAGCTAAAAAGCAAGTCGGGTGGGTCGCTTTCAAATGCCACGTGGTTCAAATCTCACAAGTTGCGTTATCACACAAAGAGGCAACTTTCTGTAATGACTGTTTAGAGGGTGTTCCTCTTTCTATTTATCTGTCTGTCTTTCCACTCTCTCTCTCCCGGATGTGCCTTTTCCCCTTCCCTGCATCGCTGTCTCCAAAAGTACTGTTTCTGGAAAGTTTCCTCCCCCCCCCCTCACCTATCTTTCTCTCTCTCTTCCTTCCTCCTTCATTTTCTCCTCCCCTCTTTTCTCTTATTTGATTCTCCCTCCCTCCCTCCCTGCACGTCTTTTGTGACACCGACGTCTCCAAATAACGATTTTTATTTCTGTAAGGATTATTCCCCCACCCGACCCCTCTCTCTGTCTCACTCTCGTTCTTACTTCCCAACCCTCTACCACCTTTCCAACCCGTCCCCCAGCCCCCACCCTATCTTTCCTGCCTCCGACGTCTTGTGGAGGATTGTTTGTGGAAGGATTTGGTCTAAGCCGTTTCTTTCTATGGTAGTGATCTACTAAATGCCGAAGCTCTCCGTCAACGCCTTAAAACCAATATTGATTTCTTGATGTTACCACTGTAAGTGAAGCCAAAGCTGGTCCTGTGAGAAGAGAGGTCCCTCAACAGCTCTCTGTATATCACCTCACCTTTCTGTATGAGACCTCACCTCTCTGTATATCACCTCACCTCTCTGTATATCACCTCACCTCTCTGTATATCACCTCACCTCTCTGTATGTGACCTCACCTCTTTGTGTGTCACATCAATTCTCTGTGGATGTCACCTCTCTATGTCACCTGTCCTCTCCACTTTCTGGAAATTTAGTGCTTTAAATTCCCACTGTCGCTGTCTCTCTCATTTGCTCTTTCTCATTCCTGCTCTGTTCTATCAATCTGCTATACTATCGTCTTCTTCGCTAGCCCAGTCTCCTACCTTTTTTTTTTTGAAAACTCTTCCGGGACAAGACTCCTTGTTTGTGTATGAGGTCTGTTGGATCAGCTTGGGAATATTGGACGCTTTCTGCCAGGTGGTCACTAGGGCTTCCTATGATGTTATTATTTAGCAATGTAGGCATTTTATATGTATGTGTTTTGTTGATAATTTATAATGATGTTTGTATTCTATTTTGTTTTTGTAAACGGGGGTTCGATAAGTTGGGGTGAAGCCTCAGCCGTCCCCTGCGTGGGATGTCTTTATTGTAAAGTGACTGGCTGGTGGAGGGCATTCAGTTTTCCCACTAGGGTTGTTTCGGCAGATCTTTTATGCGGATTGGGGGTTGTCCGGTCCTGATTTGGCTCGGAAGAGTCCGCTGGACCTAAAGCAACAATTATGTAATGTAATGTACCTGTCCTCTCTGTATTCCACCTCTCTGTGTTTGACGTCACCTCTCTGTGTTTGACGTCACCTCTCTGTGTTTGACGTCACCTCTCTGTGTTTGACGTCACCTCTCTGTGTAAGTCACTCCACCTCTCTGTATGTTACCTCTTTAAGTCATATCGCCTCTCTGGATATTACCTCTCTATATTTCATATTACCTGTCCGTGTATGTTGTTCCCTCTCTGTATGTCACCTTATCACTATATATGTCACCTCTCTGTAGTGTCACCTCTTCCAATTGAAAAAAAAGCTGGTCCTGCGAAAAGCGAGGTCCCTAACGTCTCTCTATTCTACGAATTCCAACACCGGCTTTAAAACCAATATTGACTCTCTACGCCACCTCTATAGGTACACACCCAAGCTGGCCGTGAAAAAAGGAAAGCCGGGGTTCAATGGTAGAAGAATGTTTGCATGATTTGCAGAAGAATCACTGGATCCAACTTTCTGCAATGACTCTTTAACCGGTGATTTACCATTCGCCAACTCGATACACACCCGACGGAGACTAACCGTTTACGGGATAGACTATTAGTGTTAAGAAGAGGGTGGAGGCTGTCTTCTGAAGCCAAACGGAGAAAACGATCGATGGTAAACAGAAAGAACCAGTGCCTCATGGATTCTTACCTAAGTGTCTCTACAAACATACGGCTGCTTGTTTCTGTACACACGCACATAAGCCCCTTCCATGTCCTTTCAACGTTTGTATCCTTTAAACACTTAAAAACTACATATCGCCTACATCTTCCCGTCTAACAAATGGCGAAATAGATAACTGGCGTGCCGTACTGCTGATCCGCGGAAGAGGTTAAGCAGAAAACAACTCGTTTAAGTGCATGGATGGGTAACATTCAAACGTGGGTACAAACCAAACATCGCACTAAAATCAGCAACAAAGTCCAACCAGCTGTAAATGAAGGAAGGAAATAATAACGAATGAGGAGGAGAAGGAGGAGGAGGAGGAGGAGAAGGAGAAGAAGAAGAAGAAGAAGAAGAAGAACAAGAAGAACAAGAAGAACAAGAAGAACAAGTAGAACGAGAAGAACAAGAAGAACAAGAAGACTGCCTACTTAAAGGTTCCAATTATATTATTGTCTTTACTTTATAATAATAATAATAATAATAATAATAATAATAATAATAATAATAATAATAATAATAATAATAATAATAATAATAATAATAATAATAATTTATTATTAGTTTATAATATAAATATTAAACTACAGAACAATAAAAACTGCAAGCGCCTGTTCCATTATTCAAACACGGTTGTTCTAGATCCTAACAGCATCTAGTTACTAACAAGAAATATGAAATAAAAAAAAACAACAACAAACCGTATATTTACTCAAAGGAGATTAAAAAAACAAAAACACATTGTCCATTTACTATAAATAAGTAAAAATATGAAAACGGATCGCATATTTGCCGACATAGCATACAAAAAATTCGTCTATTTATCAAAATAAATTTTTAAAACAAAGTCGTCTCTTCACTAAATTGAAATACAAAACAATTACGTCTACTTACTAAAAGAACGTTTTTAAAATCGTCTATTTACTAAAATGAACTATAACAAAGTGGTAAATTTATTTTTAAAAAAATAAAATAAATTCACAGGCCGTCTTTTTACTAAATTAAAATATAAGAAGTCCTCCATTTCCTAAAGATAGAAGAAATAAAAGAAAAAAGATGTCTGCAGGTTAAAAAAAAACATTTTGGTAAGCAGACATACTATTGGGCCTGTCTAATCTAACGAAAACCCACCAATCATTTGCGGTTTATTTTTGTTTCTTTTTAAAGAAAACATAAACTGGACAGACATTTAACTGCAGTTCCATTTTTAAAACAAATATTTTAAGAAATGTAAAGAAGAGGAGGAAGACGAAAGAGGAGAAGAAGAAGAAGACTGAGTGAATGAACAAAAAAATGATATGAACGAATAAAGGAAGAACTGAAAAAAACAAAGCAAGAAAGAAAGGAGAAAAATAAAATAGAAAAAAAGAGAACATAAATACACAACAGAAAGGAAAGATAGTAAGAAGGAAAGAAAAAAAGAAAGAAAGAAAAAAAGATAGATAGATAGATAGATCGAAAGGAAATAAGAAAAAAGAAAGAAAGAAAAGAAAGAACGAAAGAAAAAAAGAAATAAATAAAGAAAGAAAGAAAGAAAGAAAGAAAGAAAGAAAGAAAGAAAGAAAGAAAGAAAGAAATTTTTAAAGTTACACAATGTGACCGACCAGGTTTCGTTAAACCCATGCTCCTAAAAGGATAAAGCTTGAAATGTTAAATGAAATTTTTCTTCCCGTCAGCCTGTAACAGGATCTGCTTTACCACAATGTAAAAATCAATATAATCGCATGAAGAAGAACAAGAAGGTGGTATAACAGTAGGCAGAACCCAGTCTCCTTAAATTAGCCAAGTTTATTCAAATAGTTCTACACAGCATGTGAAATTTGTCCACCGACATTGTCTTTTTTTTTAGCTAAGTTAAATGAGGTTTAATAATTAATGAAGTTAAATGAAGTTAAATGAGGTATAATAATATCCTGATTGTGTATTTGTAATTGTTCGTTAGGGTTGAAGCCCATTTAAAAAGACAGGGCCATCAGTCTACATTCCAAGGTAATGCTGCGGCGTTCCCTTGCCATCTCCATCTTCCTTTAAGCTTGCGAAACATGGACCCTCACAGCAGATCTACAACGAAGAATACAAAGCATAAAGATGAAGTGCTACAGAAGACTTCTGGGCAATTCCTATACCCAGCACATCACCAGCAACGAAGTCCGACAGACTATCAGACAAGCCATTGGACAACACGATGACCTGCTCACAGTGCTGAAGAAACGGGAACTCCAATGGTATGGCCATGTCACCAGATCATCAGGCCTTGCAAAGACCATCCTGCAAGGCACAGTGCACGGAGGCAGAAGAAGAGGGAGACCGATAAAGAGGTGGTAGGATAACATTCGAGAATGGACTGGCTTGATACTGAGCGAAGCCATGAGGGTTGCTGAGGACAGAGAAAATTGGAGTACGCTGTTTAAACGATCACCTGTGGTGCCCCAATGACTTTCGAGTTATGGGATAGGATAGAACATGAGGTTTAATAATAAATGAAGTTAAATGAGGTCTAATAATATCATGATTGTGTGTTTGTAATGGTTCGCATGTCCCCATTGTGGATTATACTGTCTAATTTGGTTCTAGAAGGCTGCTTTGTTAAAATGAATGAATTTTGAAAACAAGTGAAAATTGTATTTCTTGTAGTCTACCTGAGCTGGTTGTGTTGTATTTTAGTTGTGATGTCAATATTGGTTGTGAAACTGTGAGCTTTTATAAACGTTTGAATGCTTGTGTTAACTGTGTTACAACAACAACAACAACAACAACAACAACAACAACAACAACAACAACAACCAGAGAATAAAAAAAAAGAAGAAAAGAGAAGAAGATAATCAAATTTCTTAAAAAATAAGAAGAGGAGGAGGACGAGAACAAGAAAAGAAGACACTAGAAAAGAAAGAAGAAGAAAAAGCAAAAGGAAGAAAAGAAGAAGAAGAGAACCAAAGAAAGAAAGCAATAAGAAGCAGACAAGAAAGAAGGAAAGAAAGAATGAATGAATGAATGAAAGAAAGAAAGAAAGAAAGCAATAATAGGCAAAAAAGAAAGAAAGAAAGAAAGAAAGAAAAAATGAAAGAAAGAAAGAAAGAAAGAAAGAAAGAAAGAAAGAAAGAAAGAAGAAGAAGAAGAAGAAGAAGAAGAAGAAGAAGAAGAAGAAGAAGAAGAAGAAGAAGAAGAAGAAGAAGAAGAAGAAGAAGAGACATAAGACATAAGATTCTTTATTCGCTTCAAATGTCACACACAGGAGAATTTGCTTTGCGCGTCTGGGAATTGCATAAATCATTGACAATAACAATTAAAAATACAAGAAGAAGAAGAAGAAGAAGAAGAAGAAGAAGAAGAAGAAGAAGAAGAAGAAGAAGAAGAAGAAGAAGAAGAACAAAAACAACAACAACAACAATAACAAGAAGGAGAAGAAGAAGAAGAAGAAGAAGAAGAAGAAGAAGAAGAAGAAGAAGAAGAAGAAGAAGAAGAAGAAGAAGAAGAAAGAAGAAGAAGAAGAAAGAAGAAGAAGAAGAAAGAAGAAGAAGAGAACGAAAGAAAGAAAGCAATAAGAAGCCAGGGATGGGGGAGAAGGACCTAGGTGCATGCTGGGTGTGTTCTTGTCACCGGCACTCACCCGTCTAGGACATGAGCGTCAGGATCTTTAAAGTCCGTTATGATGGAATGTATGCGACACAGACTAGACCTCGGTTTATACTCTCATCCGAAGAGATGATGTAGGTTCCTTGTTTGAGGTTATACAGATGTCTTGCATTGTCTTGCTTTATATTGTATTGTATTCATAACGCATTTACAAATTCACTTCTAATTCTTGTACAGTACACAGTCTTTGGCAAACTATAATGTCACACCTGTGTCTTTTAAAACGAACACACGCTTTAATTAATATACATTTTGGAAAACAGCTGGTGTTTAGATTTCACCCGATAGGTCCCCCTACCTGTAATAAGGTTTTGGGGCAGAGCACCTGTTAGTGTAAAGTTGAAGATTTGCTGCATCATCTAACACACCAGCAGTCAAAACCAAAAATAATCCACAGCGCAATTCTCTTTAATTTAGATACATAATATAATAAACCCTAATTTAATAAATGATGGAAGATGGTATAGCCCAACCGGAAAATTTACATTAAAGATCTACACGTTCGCGTCTTCACAAGTAATGGTCTCTACTATGACGAGATGAAATACATAGTGGAAATGTCTACAAGCAGAATACCCCTCGACACAGTCTACATTAAAATTAAAGCCCTCTCTCTACTTTCTCTTCTTTTCCCGTTCAATGACGATTGCCTCAAGTCTGAGTTAACGTTTCAGTTGACATCCACGCAGCACCCATTATTAAGAGACTTACTTAATGACTACTTCTGAGATTATCTTACAACATACCAGCCACACTTGTATCTACACGCACCCGATGGAAATCCTGCCTTGACTGTATATGTTGGTCCTGATTTGGCTCGAAAGAGTCCGCTGGACCTAAAGCAATAACCATATAATGTAATGTAACTGTACATGTACGTGTGTATCTGGAAAAAAAACTATAGCTATGTAAGGGTTGCCAGAAATCAAGCTAATCATTGTGATTTGTTCTGCATCAACTGCTGTTCCTGGGAGGCGTTATAGTATGAAATAGGGTACCTCGTTAAATATAGTCGCAGTGATGGAACTGTATGTGCGGGGGCCGAAGTTCATGAACTTCATGTGTGGGGACACTATTTCACATACAATTAAAACTGTCTGTTCCGCTCCGTGAAACATATGCATGTTGTAAATATCCATCGCGGCATTGCGTCGTCAGATCCAACAGTAATATCCTATTCTATCCTATCCTATCCCGTAACTCGTAGGTCGTAGGGGCACCACAGATGATTGTTTAACCAGCGTACTCCATCTTTCCCTGTCCTCAGCAACCCTGATGGTTTTGCTCAGTGTCAAACCAGTCCATTCTCGAATGTTGTCCTCCCACCTCTTTTTCGGTCTCCCTCTTCTTCTACCTCCTTGCACTGTGCCTTGCAGGATGGTATTTGCAAGACCTGATGATCTGGTGACATGGCCATACCATCGGAGTTTCCGTTTTTTAGAAGTCTTCTGTAGCATCTCATCTCCATGCTTTGTATTCTTCGTTGGAGATCTGCTGTGAGGGTCCATGTTTCGCAAGCATATAGGAAGATGGAGATGACAAGGGAGCGCCGCAGCATTACCTTGGAATGTAGACTGATGGTTCTGTCTTTCCAAATTGGCTTCAACCTCGCCAGGGCAGCAGTTGTTTGTGCGATCCTGGAGAAGACTTCCTGTCGGGACCCATTGTTTGATACAATGGCTCCTAAATATTTGAAGCTATGCACTGTGTTGAGGGATTGGCCTTGGACTTTAATGTCCGTGTTGATGCCATTGGTGTTGTTGTTCATCATTTTGGCCTTCTCTGCACTTATTTCCATTCCATAGGCTCTGGAGGTGGTGACAAGCCTCTGTACTAGCTGTTCAAGTTCTTGTTCCTCTCCAGCCAATTCATCAATATCATCCGCAAAATGAAGGTTGGAGATTGCTCATCCCCCTATGCTGACTGTGCCTTCGTGATCTGCAAGGGCATCTGACATGATGCGCTCTAGGAAGATGCTGAAGAGTGTTGGAGAGAGTAGGCATCCCTGACGCACACCGATTGGTGTTCTGAACCCGTTTCCGAACCTACCACACAAACAACATCTATATCATGTGTTCGTAGACTTCAAAAAGGCGTTTGATCGAGTCTGGCATGCAGCTCTGTGGGCAACCATGACAGTGTACAATATCAGCCCTAAAATTATTGAAGTCGTCAAAAGCCTGTATGACAAGGCTACCAGTGCAGTCCTCCACAACAGCAAACAACTGTAATATATCTACGAATATGTATAGTAAATTAGACACTAATTTAAGACAATATAAAAGAAAAATGCTCTCTCTTGACAATATTTTTAATATAAGGGAGACCAACAATTGTGTAAAGTAAACTTACTATAGAAATCAGTAGCTTATTACACTGACGTTCTTATAACTTATAGTCCTGCGACGATAAAAAGCACGTAATATAGTGTCACAGACGATGTGTCGCTTGTCAAGGGCTCATAATATAAAAACAAATCTGTAGCTTTGCCACAATTTTGTGTCTACATGAAAACAAGTCGCAAAGACTAAGATTTTGCCCGTGAAAACTTGTCGCAAGCGAGGGATGGTATTGCACAGTGACTGAATTTTATGGCGTAATATTCGTATGCATGGAAATGAGGTACTACGGAAGATTTATGGGCACGTTCTATATGCAGCACATCACCAACGACGAAGTCCAACAGATCATCACACAAGCCATAGGACAACACGATGACATGCTCAGTGGTGAAGAAGCGGAAACTCCGATGGTATGGTCACGTCAACAGAGCATCAGACCTTGCAAAAGACCATCTGCAAGGCACGATGCAAGGAGGCAGAAGAAGAGGAAGACAAAAAAGAGGTGGGAAGACAACATTTGAGAATAGACTGGCTTGACACTAAGTGAAGTCATGAGGGTTGCTGAGGACAGAGAAAGATAGAGTACGCTGGTTAAACGATCATTTGTGGTGCGCCAACGACTTTCGAGTTACGGGATAGGATAGGATAGGATAAGATAGGATAGGATAAGTTCGTATGTAGCAAATTTATCCGTGACAGCGACACTGCTTATGAACCTTTTCGCGTGAAAATTGGTGTTTAGTTTGGTCTAGGGTCTAAGCTCACTGCGAACAATTTCCACAGTGAAATAGTTCTGAGGCGAGTATATTATTAGCAAAGTGATGTATTAGGGGTCGCATTTAAAGAGAACATGAATGTGGCTAATTAGGGAACGCAATTATTCCCTAATTACATCCCCGAACGGCTAAAAACTGCCTGCAGCTGCCTACTTCGTGTACAGTTTAGCTTTGATACAGTACCATCAGGCCATGTAATGACAAAACAAAACTAGTCATGTATTGTTTAAAAAAAAAAAAGAAAAAGGAACACATTTTCACCTCTTTATACAGAAAACGATTAGACACAACTTCGCTTTGAATTTTGACAGTCAGGTGTCCTTAATCCGCGAGATACAAAGTAAGTGAGCAACATTAAAACATGCAAATGTTAACGAGACACGAAATGTCGATTTTCTCTACAAAACGAAATATCGATTTTCTCAAATTCATAAAATGTCGACTTTCTCAAATTCATAAAATGTCGATTTTCTCAAAGTTATGGTATAGATTTTCTCAAAATACAAAATATCTACTTTTGTAAAATACGAAATGTATACTATCTATCTCAAAATACGAAACATAATATAGGTTTTCTCCAAATACAAAATGTTGATGATCTCATAAAAACACGATGACAATTTTTTTCAAAATAAGAAATATCAGGGATTGCTTTTTTCATGTACATTTTCTAAATATACGAAATGCTGATTTTCTCAATTTACACATTTTCTCAAATTTCGAAGTGCTGATTTTCTCTAAATGTCGATTTTCTCAAAATGTTGATTTTCTCAAAAATACGGAATGTTGATTTTCTCATCAATACAAAATGCCGATTTCTTTTTTTTTTTCAATAACAAGCGTGACAGTACTTACCCTGATTTTGTCATTGCACGGGAGAATGTGTTCCCATTACTAAATAAATATTAATGTCAGACACGGCTCAGTAAGTGTACAGGGAAAATGTATTCGTTGAATGTGTTTAGTGAAACACACAGTCATTACGTGATTGTTCTCTCTCCTTCTTTCTGCTAAATTTGAATGTCATTTTCATCAAGCGCCAGACTACCTGCTGTGTGCTACCCACCTGCTGCGGTGGCTACGGGGTAACGTACTCGGCTGGAGTCAAATCCGGTGTGGCATAGCCAAATGTACAACCATCGCGGATAGTTCTGCGCATGCGTAAATTTCCAGAGGTCTTGTGTCGCAAACGGAAGTCAAAATAGTCATCGTATTCGGTAATTCGTCCTCATAGTGCAACAGGCAGTGTAAGCGTAGTTTCTAGAAAACACGAACATTGGAAATCTCGCTGGTGAAGAGATGGAAAAAAGCGGGAAACTTTCTATTGTTGTTGTTGTTGCTATTATTATTATTATTATTATTATTATTATTATTATTATTATTATTATTATTATTATTATTATCTTATGTCTATTTTATTTTGCGCGTGTAACACATGACCGATTTCTTTACCGTGCCGCCGTGGAGACACAATACTGTTCTTATTCTCTTGTTAAAAAAAGTGTCTCTGACATTTTGAAGATTTAAACTCTTTTCTTTTGAACTTGGTTTGATCGCGAGGTATTTTGATATGAGAATTTATTAAAACAATTTATATGTCTTAAGTTGTCTCAACTCCTTTTACAAAACTTCATAAAACTTCTTTGTTATTTCAATAAACCATTTTTTTCTCTTTTTTTTCTTGACATAATACCTTTTATCTTGTCTGTGGTTCACATTTTCAAAACGACACTTTGAAAAGACATTATGTGACGGGAGGAAAAAAAAATAAAGTCTATGTTAAATAAATGTGGTACTAGTTTTGTGCTATATATCTTCCTGTTCTTTGTGGATCTCCTTTTCCTCTCATCTTCTCGTCTTCTCCTGTTTCGTTCTTTTTTTTTCTCATCGACTCTACCCCTTTTTCCTTTTTTCTCCATCTCCAATTCCTCCTTCTCCTTCTCCTGGTCTTCTTCTTCTTATTCTCATCCTCCTCTGAACCCACTTCGTCCATCTTCATTTCCTTCTCTTTATCTTTCTTCTTCTTCTTCTTCTTCTTCTTCTTCTTCTTCTTCTTCTTCTTCTTCTTCTTCTTCTTCTTCTTCTTCTTCTTCTTCTTCTTCTCCTTCTCCTTCTCCCCCTGCTTCTACTCCATCGTCTTCTGGATTGTTGTCTTACAGCTATGCTTTATATCCTTCATTATTCAAAATTTTCAAAAATCTTTGCTCCGATTCTTTTTTCCCGCATTTTCTGTCTTTCTCAGACGGCACAAACGCTTGCAATTCTTCTTCTTCTTGATAGTTATCGTAAGTGTTTGTTTTATATCTTTCACTATTCAAATTTCTCTAAATCCTCTCTCTGGTAATTGTTCTTCTGACCTATTCCCTCTTTCTCAGATGGCACACACACACACACACACACACACACACACACACACACGCACACCTACACACACACACACACACATGCCCACACGCGCGCGCACACACACACAGATGTCGTCTAGGCCTATTCTTAGTTATACTACTACTTCTACTACTACTACCTATCTACCTACTACTACTGCTATTACTAATAACAATAAAAATAATCGAACTGAAAACAGAAGTCGGAAAACAAACCAATTTTTATTTTTCGAAATGTATACTGACTGCATCCAAAAGCCATTATTGAAGATAGGGAGGAAACCGGAGTACCCGGGATAAACTCTCGGTGACTGAAAATTCTCGTGGTTTATCCAAGTCCCGTAAGTTCGTCTCACGCGGGGTTTGAACCTTCGACTTTCGGCATAGGAAACCAGTTCTCTATCAGCACCCCTATCACCACCCCTATCAACACCCCTATCAGCACCCCTATCACCACCCTTATCAACACCCCTATCAGCACCCTTATCACCACCCCTATCAACACCCCTATCACCACCCCTATCACCACCCTTATCACCACCCCTATCAACACCCCTATCACCACCCCTATCACCACCCCTATCACCACCCTTATCACCACCCCTATCACCACCCCTATCAACACTCCTATCAACACCCCTATCAACACCCCTATCAAGTACCCACTTGCGACGCCCTTTATAATATTGATAGAAAACAAACGCAAAGCGCATTCTACAGTGACACTCACTGTGTACCTTAATTTAAGAAAAAAAAAATTAGAGATTAATTATATGGCCACATTCTTTGTCTAGTTTCATTTAGACCTACCATGCATATGTGCTCTTCTTCCACAAGACGGCACACAAAGTCACAGAGGCTGCACTGACTTGCCTCTAGGGCTATTCCATCTTCTTCTTCGTATTGTGCCGGAACCTTGTTGTGTGTGTGGGGGGTCCCAACTCGATACGTCGACTGTGAGGTGTCACACCATATTTGTGTTATACGCTATTACGATATCTGTAGGTGAGTTCTGTCCCCGACACTCGATTATGCTGTTCAGGTTTTTGAGCACTCCAACATTGCATTTTTGCTTCAAGAAGATAATTTTTTTTATACCCAAGTCATTATTACATTTTTGAGGGCTTCTCTAAAGAGTGCTGAATCTGCTGCAGTATTTTTAGAGAAAAGATTGGAGACACATATGTGGGCCTCAGTCAGAATAAATCATCTTTCTTTGTCAATATGTCCATATGTCTGTCTATCTGTCTGTATCTCTCTCTTTTTCTCTCTCTCCCCCTCTCTTCAAGAAAAGACTGAAGCTTGAAGATACATTTTCTGTCTGTCTGTCTCTCTCTGTCTTTCTCTGTTGTTCTCTCCAGCTTTTTTCTTTGTCGTGCAGTTCTCACTAGTTCCCGCAATCTTCACATGTAGTAGTAGTAGTAGTAGTAGTAGTAGTAGTAGTAGTATTAGTAGTAGTAGTAGTAGTAGTAGTAGTAGTAGTAGTAGTAGTAGTAGTAGTAGGGGAAAGTCCCCAAATGTCGAACAGGTGACTAATATCGAACAGCTGATTTCTCGAAAACAAGGGGTGACAGCTCAAATTTGACTGCACGATGCGTTTGAGTACCGTCCCTTATTACCCTGTACGAAAAATGATAGCGGAAAAAGGCTGCACAAGAAAACGGTGTGTGATATTAGGATTTCATGACTCAAAGCAATTTTCGACATACAGAAGACTAATCATAGTAAGAATTTGAGTTGCTGTTAGTGAAAAGTTTTGGTTGAAATGAACAGTGTGATCTATCTGCTACCCAAATATGTCTGTTTGCAAGCATTCGTCTTAATCTTGCCTGAGCACCGTGTGGTTTTAAAACAGTTCGGTAGATTTTAATTACCGAACATCCCAATGGTGTTCGGATTTTGACTCTCTCTCTCTCTCTCTCTCTCTCTCTCTCTCTCTCTCTCTCTCTCTCTCTCTCTCTCTTTTAGTATCGAAACAAGGTCGTATTGAACAGTTATATACAGAGGGGTGACACATAGAGTAGTGACAAGTAGAGAATTTAACCTATAGAAATTGTCACCTTAACCACTACCACTTCCCATCCAACAAACCACTCTTCCTCCTCTTCCTCGTCCACCCCACGCCTCCAGTTCTGATTGCCAGCGTCCCCTCATTCAATCTCGGATTGCCTAGCTCGTCACCCGTGGTGCTTTCCCATTCGCTATTTCCTGACCAGGCTCGCACCGCACCGCGTTATCATCCATCCCCCAAGCCACTTACTTCACTAACCCCTCACTCCTCACACCTGTCTCAGCTATAATAATAACAGTAATAATAATAATAATAATAATAATAATAATAATAATAATAATAATAATAATAATAATAACTACTACTACTACTACTACTACTACTACTACTACTACTACTACTACTACTACTACTACTAACAATAATAATGTCACGACTCAGTTTTCTAAACCTGTGATGAAAGGGTTTCTAAGCCTGTTATAGAGGGTGGAAGGCGAGGAACAGAAAATAACTGAAAGTTTATTGCCTAGTTTGCAAATAGGGTAATTTGAACACCTGCGTTGTTTTCTTAATTTTGCTTCGTCACCCTAAACTGGTCATGACTGCGGCTATATAGGTATGAGGGCAGACGTGTATTAAGTTTTCAAGTGCCGTGTAAGTTTAAGCAGTGAGCGATGTGCGCACTAAATTAAAGAGTGCAAGCAAATAAAACTGCTGTACAGAGCTAAATTTGTTAGTCACAGAGTAGAATTTGAAACGCAGAGTTTTTCAAGAAGGGATTTATGCGGGCGTTGAAGTCTATTTGCCGCCTCAGTGTGTCGTCCTCCTGTGACGATCCTAATGTCCTGAAAAAAAAGAGGAGAGCTGCATGCACAGCTGCTGTGACCACTCGGATCTGTATCTTCTTTGTCTGGTGTGCTCTTGTCCCGGCTGAGGAAAACACCAGTAGCGTAATACCTTTCCTAAGTGGCCATTTTGAATGGAAAGAAAATAATTATTAGTGAAGAAAGTATGCTTTTGTATGCAGGGAAATAAATAATTTATAGTCGATAATTATTGTCAACGTTTATGAAGAGAAATGATGTATGCATGACAAGTCTGAATTCTTTGCTAGCGTTGTAAAAAGAAATAAAATATAAATGAAAACGAATGTGTCAATGATTAAGAAATGATATATAATTTATAAATGGAATTAGACCAGCTGTTCTCTACAGTTGTAAAGGGAGATAATTTATAAATTACAATTAAATTGTTTCCAATTATAATAAAGGGAAATAATTTGGGAAAAGTTCGTTCATTTCAATTATGATAAAGGGATGTAATTTATGAATGGGTTAGATAATGGATAGAACGTAGAAGGGTAGTAACATGCACTGAGATGCAGGAGAGTATGTGGGTATTTTACCTATGTTGGTTGATGAATAATGCAAGAATCTACTCTCGTGTTTGTCTTAGTGTACTGGTGGCATCTCCATTTTTGGGTGTGACGTGGCTGGACCGTGGCCGGAAATGACCGGGGAGCCCTATGTACAACCTGGCCTCTCAACTGACCTCGGCATCTGAGAGAACCACGCTGGTCGCTGATTGCCCATCCAGCGAGACTCTAACTTAGAAAGTTCGTAAATAAATGGTGGTTTATTATTCCCTCCTAAATTTGCTGGAAAATGAACTGTAAAAGAACACGCCAGTTGCCAATTGTACAAAGCCACATGTTTAGATTGATTGATTGATTGATTGATTGTTGCTTTAGGTCCAGCGGACTCTTCCGAGCCAAATCAGGACCGGACAACCCCCGATCCGCATAAAAGATCTGCTGAAACAACCCTAATGGGAAAATTGAATGCCCTCCACCGGCCAGTCACTTTACAATAAAGACATCCTACGCAGGGGACGGCTGAGGCTTTACCCAAACTACTCAAACCCCTGGTTACAAAAACAAAATAGAATACAAACATCATTATAAATTATCAACAAAACACATACATATAAAATGCTTATATTGCTAAATAATAACATCATAGGAAGCCCTAGTGACCACCCGGCAGAAAGCGTCCAACACTCCCAAGCTGCTCCAACAGACCTCATACACAAACAAGGAGTCTTGTCCAGGAAGAGTTTTCAAGAAAAAAGGTAGGTCATTGATCTAGCGAAGAAGAAGATAGTATAGCAGAGTGATAGCACAGAGCAGGAATGGGAAAGAGTAAATGAGGAAGACAGCGACAGTGGGAATTTAAAGCACTAAATTTCCAGAAAGTGGGGATACTATTTATACTGAAACCCCCGACACTCCAACGGGGGTACTGTTGCCGCAGTGAATCTGTCATGCCTACAAAGGCAAGACAGCTTTTCAACTGGGGCTTTCACTGTTCCCTTTATAGGTTAGAACAATCTACAGTGGCAAGATTGCTCATGACCCCAAGGGGTTTTAGATAAGATAACACAAATGATCTCTTTCACGGAATTACATGTTGTTAGATGAAGGAGTGGAATTTTCTATAGTCAAGCCTCTTGTATAATTTGTAGCCACTGAGAAATATTATTACTGTTTACAATATTATTAAGCATTATAATAATAATAATAATAATAATAATAATAATAATAATAATAATAATAATAATAATAATAATAATAATAAGGCGGAATGGGATAAGACTGTTCACGCTGGGGAGAGAAATCGTCTACCTTCCTTTTGTTGGTTATTCTAGCCTTGCAGCAACAAGGCAGGAGTCGTCGTATGTAGTTTTCCAACTTTATTCAGCGAACATCAACAACTGCATACAATCGCTTTTTCCACTCTCAACTTTTTACTTTCAATCCAACCCCCTTAGTTAGTTAAATAGATTAACGTCCCCGGACACATAAGCGTATAGGGGACGGTATAACCCCCTTTTGAACCAGTGCGGCACTAATATAGTCTCTCTTGCTCCAGAGAAAAAAAGAGCATTCGGGCAAGTCACAATTATAACCAATCAGAACAAATTTCGTCATCACTATCTCACGTCATACAACCATATTTAGAATGGAAGCGTCTCTAGTTACCACTAAAATTATCCACACGCTTCGATCGATAGTAAACAACCAACTCTAGAAAATTCTCAAATAATATCGACCAACTAAAATTACCAACGTTATACAAAGCTTCTTCTAATAACAACGCAAAATCAAATCAATGGTAAAATACACTCTATTATTGCATGCTTTGCAAAAATGACACGATCAGATCTATCGCGCGCGTCACCAACGTAACACAATGATACAACAGTATGTGCATCTACGCTGTGTTTGGCGGCCGTGTGCCACTCGCGACCATCGCTTCCCTTGGAGCCGCCTTTGGCAGTCCAAAATAATACACCACTGATAGCTTCCCCCTCCTACTTCTGCCAGTTCCACGCACACGGTAATAAACGAACACTCTTTTTCTTTCTTTCTTTCTTTTTTTTTTTTTACCTTCCGCTGTCAGCGCTTCTACCTCCTCTTTCCCTCTCCCCTTCTCCCCTTCTCCCCCCCGCCCCTCCACCCATCCCCTGTTTCCTCCTCTTCTCTTCCCCCCCCCCCACCTTGGTCACTCTCCATCACAACCTAACAATCCCCACTGCCCTCTCCTCTCTCCCCACCAACCGTATTATCTATCCGCTGAATCCCAACAAGACATGTTAGTGTAACGAGATCGTGAAGT